>OY728159.1:1023977342-1024577342 GCA_963277665.1 Viscum album
GATTTTCCATTGAAGAGCCAATTGATGCACTAGCGCCAGCGGTTGGCGGCGGAGATGTGTCCCCTCAGCCACATCGGTGGAGTGGCCCGCAGCTGTAAGCTTCATATTTCAAAGGCACGTGGTATTTGATCATGTGTGGAAGTTCAGTCGTCTAGCCATGTAGTGGTGACCCCAGACGTGTCAGGCATCTGGGTTAGAGGAAACGGCCCTACCGTGACCAGCAGGCTAAGGAAGGTGTCAGATGTGGATTCTAGTCACATCCTAGCATGGTGTACAGGTCCACCTATTCCGGACTAGATATGGCATAGGATACCCCAGCGAGCTAGACCCAGACACAGGCCTGACCTAAACATGGGCCACCCCAGAGTGACAGACCCAACCAGCCACTAATTCACTAAAATGCCCATACCATTAAATTGGAGTCCCTAATTGGTGAGCCGTATACGGTGTTAGGAAACATAGAATGAGATGGTCTTTTGGACACAACCTAAGTGAGTTTTTTGAGAATACTGGTGGATGGACTCTTTGATTTATAGAGTAGACCCTTTCGGTACGGACAATCATTGGGTAGAATCATGATGATTTAATGTTAGTAAGGTTAATCCCTTTATGACTCATGGAATGGCTACTCCTTATATCTCTTATGTTGAAAATAAGGGACTCCCCATGTCTTCTGGCATGGGTTCTCAGATAATTTCATAAAGGAAGAGTTATTACTCCCCTTATGTGCCATGGAGAGGGTCCACTATCCTGAAGTTTGTACTCTCATATAGTACAAGGGAGAGTGTCCTCCATACCTAATCCATATATAGTCGGTACTCCCCTACCAGGTAGGGAGTGGGTCCTCTATTGTAGGAGTCATTACTCCCCTACAGTTCCAATGTGCGGGTACTCCTTACGTAGTGATACAACATCTTTGGTACTCCCCTATAGTGCTAGGGAGTGGGTCCCTTAGCCTGGGGTCAGTAATTCCCTAGTTTACAAGGGAGTGGGTCCATCGTAGAAAAAAAAATACCGTATTTGGTACTCCATTTCTTTTTTAGGGTGTGGGTCCTCCACACGTGATGAAATAGAGTCAGTACTCCATTACCGGGTAGGGTGGGGTCCATTTATAGGAGTTTGTACTCCCCTGTCATACTAGGAAGGGGGTCCTCCACACATGAAATGACAGGGTCAGTACTCCATTATCTTACCATGGCATGAGTCTTCTAGCCACTGAGTAGTACTCCCCTACAGGGTAGGGTGCAAGTACATGATCTGAGATGGATCACCCTCGTCTATCGGACATAGTAGCAATGAGTGGGCCCATCCCCATGAGAAAATTGATTCCTAGAAAAGATATAGTGCTCCCCCGATGGACTAAGGTGTCATACACTCCTTATATGTGCGAAGGAGGTTCTGTGAGATGGTTAGGATCATGGGTCTCTCTTACCTGTACAGTGGTGAGGGCCAGTCTCTTTCATTGGGATTTTATTGTCTTTCATCAGGCGCAAGGATGTGAGGAATAAAACACTAGTATCAGGGACTATATTTTGACCTAGTATAATGTTCATGATGGAGGATGTTCTCTAGGAAGTTTCATAATGAATGGTATTATTATACCTGATATAGTGTATCCCTCAGATAGGTACCATCTTAGTTGGCGAGCTCTTAGAGCATGTACTTCTGGTTTATGGGTTGCATCTTTAGTCTTTAGTGAGAATGATGGTACTAGATATAAGGCTGAACCTTATGCTTATTAGTTGATTAGATGAGTATGTTTTTAAATTAATGGTATATATATGGGAATATACTCGATTAGAGGTGAGTTTGCATACATTTGTGGTTTATCACTTGTTGTTTACCTTTGTGGTTTTAGGGTCTATTACAGAGTATTGTGTTACTCACCCCTGCACAAGATTTACCCACACCAATTGTATCTTCTGCAGAAAACCAACGCTTTGATGGAGTCTATAGGGGACCATGACCTAGTAGTGTTCAGTGAGATTATACGGATGAGGTATACTTCTACAGCTTTATGAAGCTAACTTTCAACTTCCCTCTAGGTAGGATTCCCATTGGATGAGCTTCATGGACATGGAGTTTTACATATGTATTTTTTTCATTTGGGGGGCATGTATACTGTCTTGGGTTTCCACCTAGTAAAATAAATTCATTTGTACTCTTTTTTTGTTTTACTTAGTGGATTGCATGCATTGTTTCCATTGATTTACATTCTAGTACCTTTGGTTGGGACTTCTGTGCATGTGTAAATGTACTCAGGCGAATGTGTACCACATGTTGAATAATGACATTGGCATTAATCATCTACCACTGGACATTGGGAGGTGGGCATGGGGTAGTCACGACACGGGCCTCGGGGGATGGGGCGTGAAAATTTGGTATGATAGTTTGTTAGTTACACCTCAATGACTAGGGGATTATTTTTTTGTTTTTGGGGATTGATGTTATGTGTTTTGATTTCAACTTTTACCCATGGACTCCAGTCATGGTGTGATGACTTATGTATCCATATACCAGGACTCTGGAAACCTTCTTTCTAACATGTTACAGGGAACCACGGTTGCAGGGAAATAAAGTGTACATGCATCATGTAGGAATGGTTGATCTTTCCATGTCCTTCTTGAGTCATCTCTATAGATATACTATTTAACCACGGTTATTCATGATATATTTCAGGATTCCACCATGACAACAGCCAGATATGATTCTAAAACACGATCATGATAATGATCCACCCTGAGTGGTGGCTTCAGTGCAGGGCACTGAATCTGTGGTATTACCTCTGGGTGGTGCACTAGAGATGCAACCACCCATCGATCAATAGTTTCTACAAGTGGTACCAGTGGAGGATGCATCCAGGTGAGTGAGCTAAATGAGTTCCAAAGGTAGATACATCCCTAGATCCGAGGTGAGACAGATCCTCAGGTAGCTAAGGATTGTATTGAGGTGGTTACATCAGTCATCTTTCTAGTGAGGATGCATCTCGACTAGATAGTATTACTAGTCACAAGCCTTTTATAGGGCTCAATGGGTCTATGGTGTAAATTAGTGATCCAGATGAAAGATGAGTCAACCCTCAATTAGATTGACTTTGAGCACCCCTTTAGAGAGTAGTTCATTTAGAGGGCCTTACGCTTTGTGCTTATATAGGAAATGTTTCACTTAAGACAGGGCAACATGATGGTAGTAGAGTACTCGACGAGATTCATGGATCTTTCTCTCTACTCTATAGATAGGGTGTGGGTCCCTAACTTCAGGTCACATACCATTGAGTAGTGACTACTCCATGAGATCATGGTGTTAGTGATACCCATAGCATCCCTATGTATGTTGGGGCCCTGAATTGAGCCCCGTTTATTGAGAGCTACCTGGTTTAGGAGAAGATGGATGACGCCAATAATAGTGGTCACAAGGTAGAGGTATTTGATAGAGATATCTCACGACTGGAAATAGTATCACGACGTAGGATGTGTACCCATTCCCGAAGATAGACACATGCGTCTATGGAACTAGAGCAGTGCTAAGGAGAATATCTTCCAAAGTGGAGGCAGTGTTACTCTTGAAAAGGTCGGGGGAATCTCTCTAGATATTTTCTGACCTATGGTTCCATTGAGAGGGAGATAACAGAAGATCCTCCATGGTAGATATAGTTCTTGGAGAATGATGTTTATAAGGAAAGGGGATGAGGAAGATGAGTTGGATGAGTAGCAGGAGGTGGTCCGCACCGGGCTTAGGGAGTTAGAGGGTGAGGGTGAGTTTAGCCGCATGTACTCATGTATTATGAAATAGATTCTCTTGTAAAGATTAGTGGTATAATCTATGTCTTTACTTTTGGATTTCACTAATTTAAATAGTCTTTGTTTCCAGTCGTTCTTTTTTTTCTGTGTGTTTTGTTTGAGACTTCATGGTTCCAATTGGACTGTGGACTTAACCCTCACACATAGAGACTCCTTCTGAAAGAGACCTATAGGTCACACACTAGTTCTGCGAGTGTGACCAAACTCGTGGAGGGGGGGGGGGTTGAGGTTGGGATCTCTTATTAATTTCATCAAGGCTGTATGATTTCATTCTTGGTATGGACTACTACCATTCCTACGAGAATTCAATGTATTAGGAAAAATATGTGATGTGTTAGTGATAGTGAAATTGGGTTTTCCTTCTGGTGAATGGAATACTCAGGTACCACATGGTGGACTTTAAAGAGAATCCATTCTTAGAAACATTTTATAGTAGCATAATTAGACCCCATGATGTTTTTCCAATGTAAAATGGGTTTTTACCATCCATACTCAGCTGGAATACCACTAGTGACTGTTGAAGTGTTCCAGTTTAGGAACTTTTTATGGACACCTGAGGTTGTAGACAAAGGACCATGTATGACCCAACGTTCACTCATGGTTATCCATATTGTGTTCATACATAATCCTATGCGTTTAGCATAAAACATGAATGCATAATGCTTGTGGAGGGTTTAACACAATTCATCTAGGGGTGGATGTGAACTGTGGGTTTCTATTTGTATCTACATCCGGTTTTCCTGGGGAGGGAGCCGCTTGACCACATGACTACAAATGGATCATATTACTATGTTCCCTTCCCACTTGTCACATCTAAAGAGACATTTTCTTGATGTTTCATGATGGTTACCTAGTAGATGCTCGAAAAGAATGTGGTCAATCTTAGTGGTTCTTCGAGCGGCATGCTTGTAAGTTGTGTAGAGACCCTTGATGAACTCAGTTTTATTCCCTTGAGTTTTGGATTTTTCTTTTAATATATGCAAATCTTTAAGGTGTGGATAATTTAATGTCCCATAATTCTATGGAAATATTTTAAAATTTTTAATGGGATTGTTTGGAGACTAGGCTCTAAGATGGTACATAATTCCGAGACCTGGTGTGAGAATAATGGATTTTTGAACATTTTTAAATATTATTAATTAGACATGTGAGTGGTTTTTTATAACTTTTTAACCAGTTCTCATATCAATAATATAAGGACACTGTTGAACTCAGAATGATAGGATCACCATGAATCGTTTTAACATTGGCCGTCGCGGTCCCACAATAGAAGTTAGTTTTTTGCCGTAAATTATATAATTTAGTAACAATTCTTTTATTTTTCAACTAATTATATCTTATAAATGGTATCATGGATTGGAAATCTGATAGTACCTTGGAGATAATGAAATTGTGTTTCCCTTAGGTGGATAGTAACCTTGTATGGCACATGACAAGGGTGAAAGTTACTAATCGACCTTTTTTAAGAGAATTAAAATGACTTGGGAGGGTAGTTTTGGAAAATTCTAAATGGGTGCTCGGATTTAAAATATGAGGGCACCATTGTGTCCAGAATGAAGACATTAACAATGAATGATGTCAACATATATTGGCATGGGATGATGATAAAATATAGTTTTTAGACTTAAAAAAATTAAATTAAATAAACATTTTTATTTTATTTGAACTCTCAAAACTGTTGCTAGGAAACAATGTTTAATGAAATGAAACCATAAAATTGTTCCATTAATGAAACAACATAACATATTTGAAACCCAACTTAATAGAAAATTATGAATCAAAATTCTCTATTTAATGGCATATAAAGGATCCAAGGTCGGGTGGAGAAAGCTGGATATTGCTGAGAAGCCTTGAAAATTTCATGGTGAATAACCAACGACAGCGGGATCAATAAATGGTATCAAACCATATGTTAGTATTTGAAGATTGAAAAATGATGGTTGAATGATGATTGATGAGTTGATTCATATTCAATCTATGCCTTTGAGCTATCCAAACTCCTAGTATGGGTTTATTTGTTTTATGTTATCCATGTTATTCCTTTTAAACAACGAACGTGTATCATCCAACGAATAGGTTGAATTAAAGATCAACTGTTCTTTATGTAGGTGATGTTTCTTGGTGTTTATATTTGGTAATGAAATATTGTTTATAGAACATCATCCGCAAGACTTCCCCTTCTTTAAAACTATAATGTGGAGTGTGTGGGATGACATAAACAAGCTCTGAGCCTTACTGCTAGTTCGTTATTCATGGATGAGTATTTTAAAAGGGGTGGAAAGCCATATTCAAGGCCTTATCAACAAAAGAGATACCCCATGAAGGCCAGAGGCACAGTCCGTGTGAATAACAGACCACTGGTGCAGAGCTGGTGGTCCATGAAAGATCCCGCTGGAGCGCCATGACGGTGTGCTAGGAGCATCTGCAAGCTGGGCTAGTGGCTGGAGGCATGGACGCGACCCCTAAGACACCTCAAAGAACTGGCCCAAAGCTGTGGGCTGCATATTTCAAAGGAATGAGGTCATTGAATGCATGTGGGAGTCTGTCCAGCTGCATATCGGCAACCCAAGACGCGTCGTGCGTCCGCACTAGAGGAAACAACACCACGAAGACATGCGGGTTGAGCAGGGTGTCCGATGCGGCTTCTAGTTGTATCCTTTCAAGGAGGAAAAAATTGGGTGTAGGCTTCCCTAGTGGCCCATACGGGGTCCGTGTCATGTTGGCGGACCCGGGCCAGGCCCGGTCGTAGCAGCAAGGTCAGACCAGACCCAAACCCAACCGACCCCGCATTTTTCTAAAATGCCCGTAACTTCTTTATTAGAGTGCCTGATTGATGATCCATTTGTTGGTTTGGGAAATATATGATTATATAGACCTATTGAGAAACTCTAAGTGATTTTCATGATAAATTTGGTGGATGAACTCTTTGATTTGATGAGTAGTCCCTCCTGGTATGGGAAGACATTAGGTAGAATGAAGGTATTTCTTTTGATGAGATGTTAGTATGGATACTACTATGATCGCTCATGGAATGTTTAATACTTATACCTATGATTTGGTAGAGATGGGACTCCCTACATTTTATGGTTCTAGTTCTCATAGATGTTTGTAATGAATGATTTGGTACTCCCCTATCGTGCAAAGGAGTTGGTCCTCTATCCTCGGATTCGGTACTCCCCAATTGAGCTAGAGTGAGGGTCCTCCATACCTAACTCATATAGAGTTGGTAATCCTCTACCTGGTAGGGAGAGGGGCCTCTATTATAGGATTTAGTAATCCACTTCTGTTCTATGGTGTGGGTCCTCCTTATGTAGTGCTACGGTGGAGTCAATTATCACATGTCATTCTAGAGAGCGGGTCCTCAAGTCTATAGTCGGTACTCCCCTAACCTACTTGGGTATGAGTAGCCTGTATTGAACAAACTAATGGATTCAGTACTCCTATATTTTTTTAGGTCACGGGTCCTACGCACCTGACCAAATAGAGTCGGTACTCCCGTATATGGTAGGGCGCATGTCCCCTACTATAGGAGTCAGTACTCCACTAACGTACCAGGCTGCGGGTCCACCACACGTGAACTGACAAAGTCGGTACTCCCCGGTCATACAAGGGCACAGGTCCTATAGATACTGATTTGTAATCCACTACCGAGTAGGTTGCGGGACCCCAATTAGAGATGTATCTCCATTGACTATTAAACATAGTAGCGTGGAGGGGGCCAATCATCTTGATGAAAGTGACGCAAACATAATAGTTGTTCTCCCTGGGAAAATAGAGGAGTGAGCCACTCTTATTAGAGTGAAAATGGTTTTATGATATAGCTAGGATAATGGATCCATATTGTGTGTACAGTGGTGAAGGTGGGCCTCTTCACTTGGGTGTCCTTAGACATTAATCGAGTGCAATGTTGTGATGACTAGAACTCTAGTTTCGGGAACTAGAGTTGGACTAAGTATAATGTTCCTGATGGAGCACATTCTCTCGGATGTCCCATTAGAAATTGTAGGATTATACTGAATGGAGTGTATCCCTCATACAGGTTCCATCAGTGTGGGAGAGATCATGTATCATGTACTCCTGGTTTATCTGTTACACATTAAGCCTTCTGTGAGAAACCTAGAACTGGCTATAAGTTTAAACCTTATGATTCTTAGTGGATGAGATGAGTATACTTTAATGTTCATGTAATATTTATGGGCATATACCTATGTAGAGCTGACGGTGCATTCCTTTTTGGTTTATCTGTTGTGCTTTACTTTTTTTTATTTGGGGGTCTCCTACAGAGTATTTTCTTACTCACCCTTTTTCCGGGCTTTTCCCGAATGTGTCAATTCTTGTGCAAAACACTAACACTTTGATATAGTCCATGGAAGGCTAGGACTGGATAGTGTTCGGTGAGATCTGAAAAATGAGGTGTACTTATACATCTTTAGATATCTACCATTAACCTTTCCACCAGGTAGGATTCCCAGCAGATGAGCTCAGGGACATGGAGTTTTACTTTTTTATGGATTCCTTTTGGTGGTCTTGAAAATTGGATCGGGTTTCCACCTTGTACATTACATTCCATTGTACTCTGGTTGTGTTTTACTTAGTGGATTTGATTCATTGTTTCCTTATATATTCATTATAGGATCTTTGTCTAGGAGAAGTATTTGTGTGTACATGTACTCAGGCGAATGACCCCCACATGTGGAATAATTCCTTCGGTGCTAGTCACCAGCCCCTAGCCTTTGAGAGGTGGGCTTGGGTAGTCATGACATGGGCTTCGGGGGACGAGTCGTGACAATTAATCTAGTCAATAAAATGTTTATGCATTAATTTTAATACATATCTATAATTCACACATAAATTTTTATCACACTATCAATTAAACTTTATTAAACCACATAGACCACTTGGTTCTCGAAGACACCCATATGTCAATACCTACGTGTAATCGTTCAAGGTCTGAACCATGTTACATATTCAATTCATATTTTATTAATTATGGACACTTGGAACCATAATCCAATTCCAATGATTCAGGTGAATTACTCCACTCCTAGTGCTCAGTTTTATTACCCCATTTATCATCCATGCATGTATTTATATCATATTTGTAGATTGTCTTGTCTGGAAACCCATTCAAAAACTATGAATATGTATCATTTCTTATAAAAATATCATATGCATTTCATTATTACTTGTTTTCAGATTTTCACGTCAACTAATATTAAAAAACATTTACCCTCTATCCAAACCAAACCAACAGAACTCCCCTTAATTAATTCATAAAATACATAATCTAATCCCATTAATATATCTTGATAACTAATTAATCCTTTTACAATATCAACATCCAATAATAAATTACCCAATTCATTATTCATACACAGAAATAAAAATCACCATAATTAATTCCCCAATTAATTTTCTCGAATCATAATATTAGGATCCCAAAATTAATTCACCAACTAATTATAAAATTTTACAACATCAAAATCTCAACATTAATTTAAAAAATTAATTATCAAATTCAAAAATCCTAAAATCTCATAATTATTTCTTAATTTCATTATCACATTCAAACAATCCCAAAATCTCACAATTTTTTAATTATATCAATTATTTAATTTACCTATTAATTAATTGAATTATAGAATTCAATTGCAAATTTTTCTTGAAATTTTACAACATTCATTAATGTAATAAAAATCATGACTATGTGATTGTAATATTAGTCCACCAAACAAAATTTTTTGATGAAGTATTTCCCAATTGAAATCCCTAAAATTGAGTGGTAGAATGATGTGTAATGGGATCCAGATCTATAACCCTAATCAAAGTTAATGAAATCCAGATCTCATAGATCTTGATATAGATATGTAAACCTTCAACTTGATTCATTAAATATAGATATTGATATAGAAATTATCAACTACTAGGAATACAAGATAGAACAAATTAGGTTGAATTAGAAAGAATCATGAAATGATTTACTTTCTAGGAGGGGTGATGATCTTCAATCATGACTATGAATAATGAATTAAAGTGGTCGAATTTCCTTAGAATCCCTTAAAAAATCACTAAAATCATCCAAAACCATGTTGGTCCATGTTTATGATGAATGGGGGGATGTTTTGGGAGTTTTGGTGGGTTAAAAACAAATTTTATGGACATTAAAAATATCACGCATGGTTTCCAAGGAGGGGTGAATAGTTTTTAATAACTGTGCGCCAACAATGTGCCCATTATTTTTTGGGTTCATAGTTTTTCTTTTTATGGATAATAGTTTAAACAATCATGCTCCAGCAGTGAAAAAACTCATTATCCATGGTTATATGGTTTCTTGGGCTTGGGTACACGGTTTTTTCTAACCATGCATCAACCCCACAAAACCCCTTTTCATTAATTTTTCTAAATTTATACTGAACCACTCCCCAATGTAAAACCATAAAAATGTAAACAATACAGAAAAAATACCCGAATTCTAATCTGATTAAACTGTAAAAAAGGTAAAGATATGACAATATCCCCACCTTATAATATCCCATCCTTAGTTTCACTCTTATACATCTCTAAAATTTGATGCCAAACAATTGGGTCACTAAGCCCACATATCTATTTCTCTTTCCAATATGTCCTTATGTACAAGCCCGTGTTTTCAGAATACATGAACTATCGTCACATTATTTCGCCAAAATGCTTTCTCACTATGACCAAACACAGATATCATATTCTCATCAACATGCACATCAAAAAACAAGATCAACCTCATCCACATAGATCACCAAACAAGGGTTAGAGTTTTTTCTCTGTAGTTGTGACACATAGAAAACATCATTCTTAAAACTATATTTTTATGGAAGATCTAATCAGTATCCAACCGACATGATTCTATCCAAAACAACAAAAGATCTAAAAAAATATGTGTTATATCTCTCCTTGCATCTATATCGTGTCTTTACATAGCCTAGGAAAACCGCAATGTGAAAAAAACAACCAATGTAAACTGAAAGGGTCATCAACACCTATCAACATATTAATTTAGAATACTTTGAGCTATAACCATAAATATACAAATCAACTACACATGCTCTGTCATCCCTAGTATGATACTCGGTTTCAATTGTTCATACTCACTAGCCTTTATCCAGCATAATAGTGATCTGCATGGCCCACCATAAATATCCTAGTATGGTTCTATCTATATAGTTTCTTAGTAATGGTTGTAATAGGAAAACTCCACTAAAGTCATGTTATTTTCCCATGATCCCCCAAATTTGAGAACACATGCCTGTATAATACACTCAAGAACCAGTATTGTGTGCTTCTACTACCCATATATATCTGTGTGTGAAAAGAAATACTCAAAATTACATGTGTTCCAATTACATTCTTTAAGCCCTTCCAAAAGTGTTATGTGAAACATGTGTAAGTATCTGAAACTATAGTTAGTGGAATACTAGGTAGATAGTCTATCTCCCGAAAGACAAAGATCCTAGAATCCCAACTAATAAATTCTCTCGTATTGGAATAATTTTCACTGTATTCATCTTATGATCCCCAAAAACATAGATATCTTCATTCTCCCATGGAAATTTTTGAAGAACCACCACAAAATCCCTTATCACATCATCCCACTTTAATTCGTGAATGGTAAATGTCCACATCAAACTTCCTGGTCATTGATACTATTTCTTCACCTTTTGATAGGTGTAGAATAGTTTCATGAACCTTCATTATCTTTATTATATGCCAGAAAACTAAAATTCTCATTGTATGTATCATTATATATTTGTCACACCAAGATATACCACCCACATCAAGGCATTAAATCCCTACAGTAGTTACTCTCGCATGATTTTAAGAAAAATAACTTGATTCATGGCATATATGATTTCATCCTCATCTATGCTCTAATTAGAAGATGACTCCCCGCTTTTAAGGTTTTTCCTCTAGGGAAAATAATCTATATTATCACACTTTCTATATCAGATCCAAATCAAAACTGTAGAATCCAATGAAACTGATACGAGATTCATTTCCTCCAAACAACCATGAACTACCACACACATTGCATCTAGTAAGATCATCTTCTTCAACTCATCTCTATAATAAATAAAAACATTATTATGAGTTTTACTATTCATAAATTAGCCACACTGTTTATTTTCTTAAGAATATATGCTATCTCAAAATCAAATTACTACATATACTCAACCCATCTCTAATTCCAAAGATTCAAATCTCAAAGTGAGAAGATATAACGTAAACTCTTTTAAAATTTTTACACTGTATACTTCTATCCCAACAGATAATGTTGCCAACACATCAGATAATTAACCACTACTTCCTGGTCTAGGTCATGTGTAGGGTAGTTTCATTCCTTTGGACTCATATTTTGAGAACCATATTCCATAGATCAATCTAGCTACATTAAAATAGATTCGACTCCAATCCCATAATCATCATAATACAATTTGTACTCTTGAACGATCTTATTTAGGATAAAGATTGTTGTTGATGTAAAATGGTTATTCTGCTCCTTGAATACACTCTCTCACTCTTCTTTACAATAAATCAATATCTGATTTTTTTCAAGCCTGAATGTGGATCTTCCAAACTTAAAATGTCTTATATAAACCATTAAAAATATTCATTTAACCACAGACAACTACATATATAAAAAACATTCTTGGGAATCTCCCATTAAACCACCACCTGAACCTTCTCTAGGTCCATTGATTCAACTTCCTCTGAGATGATGTGACCCATTAAGTATACCATGTCAATTTAAAACAGGCACATAAAACGCTTTGAATATAGATGATTCTATCTCAGTGTACTCTGGATACTATAAAGAAGATGGTTATGACTGCCATGAGTATTGGATTACACCATGATTTCATCCATGAACACCGCCACAAAATGATCCATATGTGGATGGATGATTCTGTTCATTAAGGAACTAAACAATAACACTGTATTCATCAACCCAAATGGAATTGTGATGAACTCATATAGTACATACCCAATTCTAAATGTAATCCTTTGTATATGATATGTCTGAACTCTCAGCTAATGATACCCTCATTTCAAGTAAATCTTTGAGAACACACAAGCTCTTATGAACTGGTCAAATAGATCATCGATACAAAGAAAGGGAAACTAGTTCTTTACAGCCATCTTATTAAACATCTGATAATAGAAACACATGTGAAAACTCCAATAAAACTTCACTAAAAACAACACATGTGATCCCCAAGGAGATGTACTCGGATGGATAAACCAGTTATCCTCTAATTTCTCCAGCTGAATCTTGATATATTTTAACTCATTCATTTCCATTTTATATGGTTGAATATAAATTGGTTCAGTCCCATGAAAGAGATTGACAGTAAATTCCACATCTCTCTTAGGTATAAATTCTAATATGTCTTCAAGAAACCCAAATTAAAAAAAGTCCTCTACTGTTTCAATGATATCATGATTTATGCCTCCATCATCTTGAAATTAACAAGAAACCAGGGTTGTGAGCTCATCTAATTGATGATTAATTGTCCCTTCTCACCCATCTTTGATATCCTAATACCCATGGTGAATATACTAGTAATCATTTTGCCACTTAACCATTACTCTCCTCCAGTAAAAATTAATATGGCCTCTGAATGTGACTATACTTTACATAACCATAATTAAGTTAAATCTTGACATGTCACGATTATAGATACCCCAAATAAAATAATACACCTTGACATTAATAGAACATCTCATACATATATAGATGTTTCTATACCTTACTCACAATGGTGTATCTTTAGTCATTTCACCTCTAAAACACTCCACCACTATGATCAAACCATCAACAAGCCTTGCTGATATAATGGAATGATAGGTAATAGTATCAAATAAGGCACTAGTTAATATAGATGTCATAAGAATAATACCTCTCACTATCGATGGACTAACCTCGTCTATCTAGATTTATAGCTTCAATCACATGCCTCTATCCTTTACCTCCTCCTTGTTATAATGTCAGACTCATAAGAGATTCACCACTCTACTAATATGGGGTATTTTTTCCAGAAGCACCACAACCACTACCTCTGCCTCATTGGCTGGTAGAACTCCATCTTCCAGGCTGATATAGTTCATAAGACCCTCTCCTAGACTCTAGTTCGATTAGGATCTTCCATCAATAATTTTTTGTCTTGGATACCTACAGAACCTCGGTAGATGTCACATCTTCTTGAAGGCTCAGAACTCTACTAGTGGTCGGGGTCAATGTTTATGATAGTGTCTTGAATTGACACACTAATGGAAAAGATCACGGGTATGACCATAAGTAAATTACCCCTTAGAATGACCACTCTTGTTCCCACTACATTGGATAATTTTATCATAATAATTCTTCATCCCCTTAGAATTTGTACCTCTAGATCATCCATAAGAAACCACATGTACACCACTAAAATCCTTTTTCAGATTTTCATCTGAGATAATATTGAGATTCACCACATCTAGAAACATATTAATCCTGAAGATATTCATATGGGACCTAATTTCACACATAATTAGATCCTAATATCATTTTTCTAATGTATATTCCTCTCCAACCAATGATGTAGAAGGAACTTCAACTCTAAAAAATGTTCACCACATTCCATTATGGAAATTCCCCCCTGATTCATCTTTATGAAATCTACTTCTCTCTCCTACCTCAGCATAATTGGGTATAAGTTCATCAAAAACCTCTCAAAGAATTCATTACACTGCATACAATAAACATTTTTAGTGTGTGGAAGTATGTTCCACTACTGCTTCACTAATGCTCATAGCGTATTGGTTGATAACATGACCATCTTATCATCAAGAGACTACAAATGATCTAGTATTGTTTTGATGGATTCATCCCAAGACCTAGCTCCATCAGTTCCACCCTCTATAGTAAAGGTAGGAGGCTACTTTAATGAACAATCCCTTAACAGGTTATTAAAGGTCATTATAACCCATTATAGGTCTTTTTCCATGAATTTATATAATCAATCGAATTTCTATCGGAACTATTCACATGCATCATCACCTGACACTATTGGTGCCTCTGGATCCACTATTGGAAGATTATTTCCATATATCTCCTCCTATCATCCTATCAATAAGCGTCATCATGGATTAATTACTCTAAAATTACAAACAAACATATTATGAATCACAATAAAACTTCATCACATTTACACAATATGATTAATCATGAAAAGCCTTTTTCTCAAAACTCGCAGCACGGTCAAAGCTGAGGCCCTAACACTAACCTTAAACTTTCTACACCATGGACTGAGATAATAATGGTAAAAATTTCTCATATATCATGTTTATAATTTATTCCCCCCCCCCATTTATGAAAATAATTTTATCATTTTACCACATATGATTTAATATTAGGAACCTTTTTCAATTCTATGTCACAATCCAAGAAAATAGTTCATCTTCACCAACTTACCCAAAACACATTTTCTTATGTGGGCCTAAAATGACTCATGTCACAAAATAATCATGAATTTATAAAATGATGCATGAAAACTAATATCTCATGCTATATTGGTCCACAATTAAATTCTCAACATGTCTCATAAATGATGATCACATCACATAAGAAGTGTGCCACACAAAGAGAAATAACATTCAACTATAACAGTAAATAGTAATAACAATAATACCACATTGGGGACATAGGTTCTCCTCTGAACATGGTGTAGCTACACCCATTCATGAGATTATAACCAAGGCATGAATCTTACTTGTATCATAACTAACTTTCCAAAATAGTAATACAAAACAATAAGAAAAAGAAACACCTTTAATACCACTTTTTTATATCCTGACCCAAGTACCACACATCGGTGCCCTCAGCCATTTGGTAATATGACCTCAAACATGTCTCACAATATGTAAGAGTCTTACAATTAGAACTGTGGGACCAATAAATCAATCATGGGGAGAGGATAACCTCTATTATCATCGTAATACACCATTAGAAATAGTAAAAAATTTATACACATATATTACCATAAACAATAACAATATATCACGATAATCATAATAGATAATACAATATAAAACTAAATGAGAAACACATTCCATTATAATGAATCTGTCAACTGTCTAAAATAAAATCTATAAATTAAGACACTGATGACTCTAAAGAGGGTCCCAAACCCCATTTGTTTCCATCAACCATGATCCATCCTGACTCATCCATCTAACATGGGCCCTTTCATAAAACATGTCATACATATAAGAAATATATTAGGGAACAGATAAAGAAGCCCAAGAAGGGTTTGATTACAACTCGATAGGTCACCACCAATGGTGTTCAAAACAAATCCATTAATAAAATTAGTATGCAGTGGTATAATGAAATAAGAAAAATTCATAAGTGAACAATTATCACAATATCAATTATTCTTTATTAAACAACCTCTACCATAAAGTTCATAACGACGCATTTTTCTCAATGCATACTTCGGACTGTGCCGAGTCTAAACCATGATACATATTCAATTCAAATTTTTTTAATTATGGAATCTTGTAAAAATATTACAATGCCCATATTTTGGGTGTAGAATGTCATTTCAATTACCCAGTTAATAAATCATGCTTATATACTGTGGGAATAGAACACTACTTCTAGCACCCGAAATCTCAATCATACATATATAGCATTGAATAAATCATCATGTCAAGTAACCAAATCATCAATCATGTATATCTATATATTCTACAGAATGTTTTCTCTAGAACCACATTTATTAACCATGCATGTATTTTTATAATTTTCGTTGATCTTCATGTCTAGAACCCTAATTATAAACCATGCATGTTTTTATATCATTGGCATAGGTCATCATGTCTATCACCCCATTTAGAATATGTTTATATATATTATTTGTTATCACAATATCATATGTATATCATTGTCACAAGTTTTCACTTTTTCACATAAACTAAGATTAAACAATGTTAATAGTCTTTCCAATTTTAACCAACAAAACATCCAATAATTATTTAATAATTTAATTAATAGATGTCCATTAATTAATTTTACAACTATGTAATATTTTACCAATATCAACATCCAATAATTAATTCACCAATTAATTATTCAAACATAAAAATTCTACATCTCAAAATTATTTATCCAACTAATTATCTCTAACTGTAATATTAAGATATAATAATTAAAACCACCAATTAATTATCCAATTTGATGACATAAAAATAAAAACAATTAGTTTCTATGATTAATTATAAAATTCACAAATCTAAAAAAACTCATAATTTATTATCAGATTCATTTTATCATTCAAACAGCCCCTAAATCTAACAATTTCACAATTATTTTAATTAATTAATTTACCCCATTAATTAATAAATTTGGGATTTAAATTGATAAAAAGACTCTATCAATTATACAACCTGAATATATATAATTAAAATCTTGACTGTGGTATTTGAACACTTAACCACCTACATTAATTCTTTAAAAAATGATCTCAAAATATAAAGCCCAAAAATTGACCTGAATAATGACATAGAATGTTATCAGAATCTATAACACTAAATCATGGTTCCAAAAATATAGATCTCTTCGATTAATATATAGATGCATAAACCTAGATCTAGATTCATTAAATCATGATCTAGATCTTGAAAAACCGAAAATAAATACCACTAAATGAAAGATATAAGGATGTAAGATGAATAAGAATCAATGAAACAAGATCCGCATACTGGTAGGGGTGAAAATCTTCGATCCGGTCTTCTAATCTCAAAGAATAGAGGTCGGATGACCATTAAATCCCTCTATAACGAATAGATATCATAAAAAACTTATTTGGTATACGTTTGTATTCAATGGAGGATGTTTTTGGGGTTCTTTGTGGGTTTTTACAAGACCAATATATTTTGAACACACCTTTATTATCACATTGTAAAAGTCAATTTATGGTTTAATTATATTTTCTTCCCCTTATTTGAAATCTATTAAATAGGATAATTAGTGGTCTTATCATCTCTTATTTCTTATCAATAACATGTTCTAATCTCTTATAAGATTATTTCATGATAAATTATGAGATTGCAATGATATAATATTATTTTACTTACAATGAGCATATAGTTTGTGAAATATAATTCTATGTGGGCTAACCTTCTAAATAAAAAATGATATATCAACCAATTTTGTCTATATTTCCCCAAAACTCCCATTCTTGTAAAATCATTCTTTGAAATTTTAATTTCTCAATATATGGGTTTTAGGAAAATAAATACATTAACTTATACACATGTTAACAAACACATTAAAAAGTCTGTCTGCAAGAAACAATTCCCATGTCTCATCACATCCTCAACCATGAACTCCCCATGAATTTATATTATTAGTACAATTAAAGACGGTAGATGAATGTGTGATAGGGATACCTCATCCTTTATTTTTTCAATCTATCCAAAATTTTCATATTTAATGGAATCGATTATTATGATAAATTTTTCTCAAATTAGACCCCAGTCAAGGGATAAAAAAATTTCTTCATCATTGTGAGGTTCTAACTACAAAACCTCTTTGAATAAATCACCATAATTATTTTCCCAATGTGATACCTTAAAAATTTCCATTAATTTCTCTATTTTTAATTTTGAAAACATAAAATAATATAAAATAAGGAGCGTAATCTTTGTTCATTGGAGTAACATTCTATATTACAACTACTACACACCCTGGGAAATTATTTTCTACTAATATTAGAAAACATATAATTAAATTTCAACTCATATTGTTAGTCCAATTAATTCATTTTATTTTTACTATATTTTACATATCCCATTAATTTTTTAGATAATTTCAATTCTATTGGAAAATCACTCGTCTATATTTCTTGATATTTTCATCCTTCTCATACACATCACATGACTTAACACTATTTTTCAATTGAATAATATTATATTTCACATCATAGAAAATATATTAAGGTAGTATTATCAATAATATACCAAAATTTCTAACCCTTTTATCATGAATCATTTTTTTAAATGTCATTTAATACTAGTAAGAGGAGGCATTGTTCTCATTACATTCACTATGGTAGTAAAAATGTATAAACATGATTCTTCCACCTTTTAGATTCATTCCTTGAGAGACTCTTTAGATGTTCCATATGAATCTGTTCATAAGAACTCAAGTGCACCTCATTATATGCCAAATTCTACCGAATATTTGTGAGGGAATGTGTCGTGTCTATGAAGAGATGATTCCATCATAAATCGAATTGGAGAGCATAATAATATAATAAACATGAAACAATTTAAGAATACACTAATATGAATTTCCATGTATCGTTCAATATCATTATTAGTTATAAGATATTGGTAATTATAGAAATAACAAATATTTTACATTCATGATAAATAAAAAAATGTAGAAACCAAACCATATGTGGATACAAAATGTGGTGATCATGTTGTCGTGTGACTATAGAAAATGAGTTCATGAAGAATAGTCGATATAGGAACACTCCACATCATATAAAATATATAAAAAATCCATAAAACAGCTAAAAATCGCATTATAATCATCTGATCATTACTCTTCTCCCATTCTCCATCCAAGAATAGTCAATCAATAATTACAAGCTGGATACTTCCCTTAATCTATACCTAAAATCATAAATTCTGATTGGGTACCTATGATGGACCATGCAAGGTGTGAGATATAATCCCAGTAGGCCACCAGCAAAGGATTCCCGATCAATTTAGTTCATGCAATATAAAATAAACAGTGTTCCTGTATAAGTAAATTCAATGCAATAAATAAATAGTAAATAAATAACACTCAATCTGTGTTTCTCAACAAAGACCAAAGGATTACTCCTACATCAACCTATGTTAAATGTCTGAACCAAAGTAACATGTACAACTATGGATATTCATACATCATCTATTATAAATAACGTAACAAAGCGAACCAACTAGAATATTATAATTTAGCGTAGAGGATGTCACGAACCAAATTTGGTCACCACCAAATATATCACCAAACCCAGCCCATGACAAGGACCAAAGGGAATTACCTATCCCCATGGGCAGACACATATTCTTGAGTATCATTTATCATGGTTTGGGAATGATTTAACCAAATATTTATACATAAAACATAAAAAATATTTGATAAAATGAATCTAAAAAATTCATACCAACATGGTTTATACAAAAATACAGAACTGAATACATAAGTTCAAATGAAATAAAATAGTTTCAAAGGCACAATGAAACAGCAACAAAATATCCCCTTAGACTCCACATGACAAGGGGTCATCACCCCAAAGCCGTCTCCACAACTCCTCCCCAAGGATGGGGACTAACACCCTGAACCGCCATCACCCATAGCCTTTTCTTTACCTGAGTCAATCATATCCTTGTCTACTTACACCCAAGGGCTGTAAGCAGGTTTTGAGCCTAATAAAAATAGGATACCACCCAATTATTCCAAATAGAATGCAATATAATGTGAAAAAACAATCATTTTTAATATGCAAAGAAAATCAGTGATAAAATCCATGAAATGAAACTTTCAATTGGAAACATTTTTCTTGCTAATGTTTTTAGAGTGCTCACACATTTAAATAGACATATTGGATACTGTAAATTACATCCAAAAACAACCCAATACATGAGAAAATACCACAAACACAATGAGAAACAAAATCGGGAACACCCCTAGGTAGTAGATAGTCTCGGGCCCCATGTACCTCATACCTCGGTGTAATGTAACCATAGTAAAATCTGTTCTTGTGCACGAGAGACTAGTAGTGGACATACCCATAACCTAGTGGTCCCCAATAATCATCCACATAGTTTATTTAGAATTGTCATTATCCAAATTCTTGGTGAAATGGGGACAAAACCCATCCGGTCCAGTAGCTGTACTAGTACACATCTGCCCCACCTTGGTACTCGGGCATCCCCCTTTAGGCTGAAACTATTTCATAATGATACATATATCCATTTTCATATAAAACACCACTATGGGTCCCATACAATCAGCACAGTATCTACACACATTTTATACCATTTAAAATGTAACGACCAAATTTTTTTAATAGAAATTCCCTTCTTGTAAATATTCCATAATACCACATAATAATGAACTACTAAGTGATAAGTGACCTTTAAACTTAAGTTTTTCACTGCTGTGTTTGGAATTTCGAAAATCCGGCATACACGGTTGTGTTCAAGATGTTTTTTTGAGTCTAATAAAAAAATAATTTTTGGTGAATAGTAACCTGCCCTAATGAATAGTAACATACCCTTATGAATAGTGATATACCCTAATGAATAGTATCATTACCTATGGTGGTATAAAAATTATATTCATGTTGGAAGTTCGATATACCTATAGTTTAGAATGAGTTAATGAATGCTTTAAAACTGGTTTTGATAATAAATTAATATTTTATTTAAATATTGAAATAATCATATTTAGAAAATTAATATTGAAAAATGAATTTCATTTTTTGATTCTACACGTTGAAAAAATTTTGGGGTAAATTTTTGGGATTTTTCTGAAATACCTGATTTTTTGATGAATAGTGAAATACCGTAATTTAAAAAAAAGCTAAATAAGCTAATTATAGAGTCATGGGTGATGTTCTGTGGATGTAAGCCCACATGGTTCGGGATTACATTATAAAATTAATATAATTGGTCATGCAGGACTCACTATTCCTTTTCTTGTGGAGAATTAAGAAACTAATGAATTTTATATTAAGGAAACCCCTCTCTCCTCCACTATAAATACCCTCTCTCCTTACCTCATTCCCTCACACCTCTAAATCCTTGTTCATAGCCAAATTTCTACCCAAATACCGTGCCATGATCCTTCCCCACGTCCAAGGATTTTTGGTCTTTCCAAAAGACAAAAACCAAAGCCCCTAATAGGAGTCTCAAAGAGTAGAGATCGAAGGGTAAGAACCCTCTTTTGTTTTCAAGTGTTTTGTTTTGATTTTCTTTTTTTCCTTATACCCTCTTCCCCTTACCTTATCCAAAAGGCATGAAAGATCCCGAATCTAATATATTCTGGATTCTAACCATGTTTATGGAAAATTTAAATCATCATACTTCTCCTCCTCTCCCCCATGTTGTAGAATTAAACATCGTCCGTAATGGGTCAAATTACCAACATCATGGATATTGTGTTTTCAAATTCTTTTATCATTTTAATTCTGGTCATGAACCCATTTATGTTATGGCTGATACAGATTATTATATATGTTATATTTCATATTTAAGGTTCTGTAATCCTTATACACTCATTATATAAAGCAATAAGTACAAAATAAGTCATTTATGGGGAAAATCGTTAAAATTAAGTCCAGTGTTTATCATTAATGTTTAATGTAATGGATCTCTTTCACTCTAATTAACCAAATAAATTTTGTAACCATGTAACCTACTGGATTTCCACAAATTTTATATGACTTCATTTTTAGACAACCACTTTCATCTTACAATTTATTTGAACCTAAATACAATTGAACCAATCATTAACACAAATGAAACAAACGGTCCCGGACAATGAAATTGAACCTTGCAATCTATCAAAATGGGTATAAATGAACTTAAAAAGGTTATACTGAATCTTTTAATTTTATATACGATTCTTGAACTATTGAATAATAAACCTAATTTTACTATTCAGGTCATTAATATCAAGTGGATAACACCAACATACCTAAGGTAAGGGATCCTCTCAATTTCACTTTTATTCAATATTGTTCACTATGTTAGGACATGTTGTGTGTAATTATAAATAATGGGGTATGATTTCACACCTCCCCCATACTTCCCTTTTTATGTATAAGTGATGATAATTCCTTTTCCTCTCTCACTAATCCCCCTCAAGTACTCCCGATAACATGCCAAAAATCCGTAAATAATTCTACCCGATCCTCTTTTATTCTTTCGGGTTGCCTTATCTACCTTTATACCAAAATGATTATATCTTATTGTTTCTTGTGCAAACTCTAAATGTTGTGTAAATGTTCCATGTCTAATTATCTATACTCTTTCATCACTTTATTTCGGGGATATTCATGATTTTAAGTGATTCTCTCCTCATTACTTCCCGATAAGTGAACCCGTTTTAAGGGAACATACTGAATTCTTTCCTATTATCATGTTTACTCTATCCTATGATTTAAGTCACCTTTTTCATTATAAAATCAGTCTTTTTTATGAAAACCCTCCTGGTTTACTTTTGGTTTTATAAAAAATATTATGCCGCTTTTATTAAGAGATATTCGATGTTTCTTAAACCGCACTAAAATGTTTTGACTCAAAGATTCCTAAAAACTATTTTTACATGTTATCACTTCAGTTTATTATCTCTTGTCATGATTTATGCCTTTATATATTATTATTGTCTATTTATTACTTAGTTACTTTATTTCAGGGATTCTTGTATGTTACGCCCCTTTTTATTATTCTTGATCACATGATTGTGAGCCCATTTCATTCCTTGGTTATTCTTATGTTTATGTATGATTGAGGTTCTTTATGTTGCAAGCATATACATGAATAATCTTAGATGGGTGTGCCTAGATAGCACTCCAATTCATTGGGTAATGATATTGTCTAATGAGAAGATTATGGTAAATGGTCCAGGCGATTAGCCTTGGCTTGTACTACTATGGGAAACGAGATTGGCGGTTAGCCTTGACTCATACTAAAGACATGTTTAAAGATTCTACCACCTCTTTATGAATCTATGCTTATATAATATCATGCATATATGATACCATGATTATTTTATTCCATTTTTTTATGATCCCATGTTTATATGTTATGATTCCATATGTTCCATGCTTCCAATATCATTATGTCAAGCCTCCTAAATCATGTGGTTAAATTTTATTCTTATGTTCTTTCCCTTACTGGGCTTTTTAGCTCATCCCACTGTTCATGTGTTCCCCAGGGTACCCTATCCAGATGTATGGGATCGAAGGAAGTTAGGAGCTCATTATGATGATTAAATAAAGAAGCATTTTTTAGCCCATGTTTTATGTTATATGTAACTAGTCTTCGAAGACACTAGACATAACGATCCTTGGATTGTACTCCGATGATGAATTATGTTTAAAATCAAGAATTGTTGTGTGAAAAATGCTAGGGTTTCTATATTTGGTATCAGAGTATGGCCTAGTTATTTTTTGAGATTAACAATAGAGAACCTTAGTGAGAACCTTAAAGATGAGACTACATATTAGAAAACATTCCCAAATTTTGGTGAGTATTGAGTAAGTGGTTTATCAATAAAATAAATCCCATTCTAGATATGAGTAGGTAGAGGCGGCTCTGGCATAGATGTATCCTAGGGGTAAAACCTGAAAACACCGCTTTGAGCTAGACTCAAATGGGAATGGGTGCACGGCAACGAGCCTTGCTGCACTCTTGGTTACGACACTCCCGGGGGATATGCTTTGGTAGATTCACAGGCTTAGTACAAACCATTATTAGGGGAAAAATACCATAAGAATATATGTTAAAAAAAGATTGAAGATAACCTAGATATTAACCTAAGGAATCACAAGTCAGGAGGTACTTATTATTTATAAGTTTATCCTTTGATGTTCAATGTTTCCTTTCTATGATCAATAGATATGTATTCAAGACCTCTAATTATATGTTATTTTTTGAGTTAACGGCGGGAAATAGAAGAACAAGTTCCAACAACCAATGTGATAGGCAATGTGATGATTACCCTAATGACATGCCTAATGTGACAGAAGCGGGTGCTCAAAACTTCATGGAAGTACTTGCTCAGCTGGCTCAAGTTATGAATAACAACTTTAATTATGTGGAACTTCCTCCTCCTCCATTGAAATAGCACGTTGTTGTGTAATCCTTCATGCGGTAAAGGCCTCCCATGTTTAGCGGATCATCTAATCCCCTCATTGAGGAATAATGGATTAACTCCATTGAAAAGATATTCATCGTCCTCTAGTGCTCGGTAGAAGATAAGGTGGTACTGGTGGTCTATCGTTTTGATGGGAAGCTGATCAATGGTGGACACTGATCAAGAATACAAAGTCCCAAGAGGAAATCGATTCCATAGATTGGGAGGAATTCAAGAGGATGTTTTTCAACAAATATTTTCCTCAAACCCTCCGTTTCAAGATGGAAACAAAGTTCCTTGGACTCAAGCAGAAGAAAGATGAGTCCATCGGGGCATATGAAGAAAACATTACAATGCTTGCAAGGTAAGCCTCTAGCTTTGTAATGAACACAGAATGCAAGGTGGATTGCTTATTTAGCGGACTAAAGACGAGTATATGAAAAGAGTTGGCGATTCAAGACATAGACAGTTATGAGGACATTTTCCATTGTGCCCTCAAGGTGGAAATGGAGATTGAAGACACTTAGTGGTCTCATGGTTCTGGTGACAGGAAGCGGAAGATGGAAAACAAATGGGTGTTCCATAAAACAAATCCCATGATGGAAAGAATCCCAACTTTCCCCTTTGCAAAAATTGTGTGAAGAAGCATCCTGGTAACTGTCTGAATGGAACCTAGAACTGATTTAAATGTCTAAATTTTGGTCATATGGCCAATAACTGCCGATGGTGTATGAAAAAGCCCGCTAATGTTGAAGAAGAAAAGAAGTTTCAGATAAAAACTCAGCCTTCAGTGTAGTGTTATAACTGCAAGGAGCTTGGGCATTATGCGAACAATTTCCCTATGCTGAGGGTTGTCGGAGGCAATCAGAAACATCCTCCAAGGCAACAAATAAGGGCTTATGCTATCACTACTGCTGACGTGAAGCCGGAAAACGATGTGGTGACAGGTATGCTTGTTATTCATTCAAGAATAGTGAACATATTATTTGATTCTGGTTCTATGCATTCTTTCATGTCTTGCAAGTTTAGTAGAACAATTCAAACACCACCTCAAAATTTGGAGGAAAAGTTATCAGTGAGAACATCGAATGAGGAAATTATTGCATACATGGTTTATAACTCCCCCAGGTTAATTTTTTTAGACTAAACCTCCAAGAAAATCTTGTCATACTTCCTTTAGTGGAATTTGACGCTATCTTGGGCATGGATTGGCTATCATTGTACAAGGCCAACATCAACTACTAGGAAAGGGATATTACTATTCACATCCTGAAGCATCCTCCGATTCTTTACAAGTGAAAGGAGGAAGATGAGTCTCATTTAGAATCTTTGTCTCAAATTTGGATATTGCTTCCTTGTGAGAAAGAATATATAGCTCAAATGATTGAGACAAAGAAGAGAATCATGTTTGAAGACATGCCCATTGCGAGGGATTACACTGATGTATTCTTCGAAGAGTTACCTAGTCTTTCTCCTAACCGAGTGGTTTAGTTATCAATTGAACATATCCCTATATCTCTTCCAATCTCAAAGACACTTTACAGAATGGCCACCGTAGAGCAAGAACAGTTGAAGAAGAAGTTACAAGAGAATATAGAGATGGGTTTTATATGCCCGAGTGCTTCCCTATGGGGAGATACAGTCCTCTTTGTAAAGAAGAAGGATGGATCAATGCGCCTCTGCATTGATTATCATGAGCTCAATAAAATCACGATAAAGAACAAGTATCCCCTTCCACAGATAGATGACTTGTTCGATCAGCTACGTGGGGACAGTTATTTCCTTAAGGTGGATCTTTGGTCGGGATATCACCAACTAAATGTGAGGAAGGAAGATATTCCCAAGACTACCTTTCGAACAAGGTATGAACACTATGAGTTCATAGTGATGGCCTTCAGACTCACTAATGCTCTAGAAATTTTCATGGAATTAATGAATAGAGTCTTTATAGATTACCTCTACAAATTTGTGTTAGTATTTATTGATGATATTCTGATATACTCCAACATCAAGGATGAACATGAGGAGCATTTGGAAACTATGTTAAAGACTTTGAGAAGGGAAAATTTGTATGCAAAGTACATAGAATGTGAGTTTTGGATGGAGGAAGTATCATTCTTGGCGCATGTTATCATTAGCAAAGGGATATCTGTGGACCCTTCCAAGATAAAGGCAATTGAAGAGTGGCCCAGGCCAACTTCTGTAACGGAGATCCATAGCTTTTTAGGTCTATCTGGGTATTATCTACGATTAGTGAATAACTTTTCACAACTATCAAACCCAATGAACAAGCTAACGTGGAAGAGTGTAAAGTTTGTCTTGACACATGAATGTGAAGACTCTTTTAAGGAGTTGAAAAAGAGGCTTATCCCTGCGCCATTACTCACACTCCCTACCAATGGGGAACTCCTTGTGGTGTATAGTGATGCTTCTAAGATGTTTTTAAGCTGTGTGCTGATGCAAAATGATAAAGTGATAGCCTATGCCACAAGGCACCTGAAAATCCATGAGCAAAACTATCCAACGCATGATCTGGAGTTAGCGGCTGTGATATTAGCCTTGAAAATCTGGCTGCATTATCTATATGGGGTGAAATGTGAGATATATAATAACCACAAGAGTATCAAGTATATATTCACACATAAAGAGATTAATATGCACTAGAAAAGATGGATAGAGCTCACCAAGTATTACGACTACTCAATCCACTACCATCCCGGTAAGGCAAACATGGTGGCGGATGCTCAAAGTAGAAACGATCCAGCATCTTTATCAATGATGAGAATTGAAAAGGATATGATCTTTTTAGATTTGAAAAGGATGGACATGGAAATCATTAAGGTAGTAACATCATAAATCCTTTCTCAAATGATTTCTCAACCATACCTCTTGGAGAAAATAAATGTTTCTCAAAGAAAGGATGTGGAAATTCAAAAACGTGTAGAAGCTGTTAAAAATGGGAAATCCTCTGATTTCAAAATTGGTGAGGAATGAGTTGTAAGATTTGGGAGACGGTTATGTGTACCATCGGATCTAGAGATAAAAACTGAGTTATTGAATGAAGCACATAGCTCGACCATCTCTCACTATCCTGGGAGTACCAAAATGTACTGTGATCTCCGAGAACACTTCTGGTGGGATAAAATGAAGAGGGAGATTGCGAAATATATAGCAAGGTACCTGGTATGTCAGCAAGTTAATGTTGAGCGAAAAAAGTCGAAAAGTATGTTGTAGCCTTTGCCTATACCCATGTGGAAATGGGAAAATGTTAATAAGGACTTTTTCACGGGTCTCACGAAGTCGTCGAAGGGAAATAATGCGATATGGGTTGTGGTTGACCGATTCCCCTAGACATCCCATTTCATCAATATTCGAGAAGATCTCTCGCCTAAACAACATGCAAAGATATATGTGAAGGAAGTGGTGAGACTTCATGGTGTTCCACTCTCAATAGTCTCGGACCGTGATCCAATGTTGACATCTAAATTCTGGAAGAGTCATCAACATGCTTTGGGTACTGGATTAAATTTCAGCACAGCCTATCACCCCCAAACTGATGGCCAGTCTGAAAGAACTATTCAGACACTTGAAGATAGTCTTAGAGCTTGCTCTCTAGAATTCAAAGGTGGATGGGATCAACATATCCCATTGGTTGAGTTCTCATACAACAATAGCTTCCACTCGAGTATTCAGATGGCTCTATATGAAGCTCAATATTGAATACGATGTAGAATTCCAACCTTTTGGGATGATGTTTGAGAAAGAAAGCTACATTGACCCAATCTTGTTCAAGAAGTGACAGAGAAGGTTCAAGTGATCTAAAAACACATAAAAGCTTCCCAAAGTAAGAAAAATAGCTATGCTGACAACCGTTGAAGGGATATGGTGTTCGACGTTAGAGATAAAGTCTTCCTTACAATATCTAATGGAAGAGAGTCATGTGATTCGGGATGAAAGGGAAGCTAAGCCCAAGTTATATTGGCCCCTTTGAGATCCTTGAAGGCATAGGAGCTGTGGCCTATCTGCTTGCACTTCCACCAAATATAGCTCGAGTTCATGATGTTTTTCATGTATCACTCTTGAGAAAGTATCTACCTGATCCCTCACATGTACTAAGCTAAGAGGTGGTGCAGTTGGAAGATGATCTCTCCTATGAGGAGTAGTCAGTAAACATTCTGGATCAGAGAGATAAGGTTCTACACAAAAAGACAACCCATCTTGTCAAAGTGCTGTGGAGGATCCATAAGTTTGTGTAAGCAACATGGGAGCTGGAGTAATCAATAAAGGAAGAGTACCTGCACCTGTTTTTGGCCTAGAATGTTAAATGAAATTTCGAGGGCAAAATTTCTTAAGGGGGGAAGAATGTAACGACCCAATGTTTTTAATGGAAATTCCCTTCTTGTAAATATTCTATAAAATCACTTAATAATGAACTACTAAGTGATAAGTGAGTTTTAAACGTAAGTGTGTCACTGTCGTGTTTGGAATTTCGAAAATCTGGCATACACGGTTGTGTTCAAGATGTTTTTTGGAGTCTAATTAAAAATAATATTTTTTTTGAATAGTAACCAACCCTAATGTATAGTAACATACCCTTATGAATAGTGATATACCCTAATGAATAGTATCCTTACATATGGTGGTATAAAAATAATATTCATGTTAGAAGTTTGATATACCTATAGTTTAGAATGAGTTAATGACTACATTAAAATTGGTTTTGATAATAAATTAGTATTTTATTTAAATATTGAAATAATGATATTTAGAAAATTATTTTTGAAAAATGGACTTCATTTTTGAATTCTACATGTCGAAAAATGGATGGGGTAAATTTTTGGGATTTTTATAAAATACTTGAATTTTTGATGAATAGTGAAATACTGTAATTTACAAAAACTAAGCTAAATAAGCTAATTATAGAGTCATTGATGATGTTCTGCTGATGTAAGCTCACTTGGTTCGGTATTACATTATAAAATTAATATAATTGGTCATTCAAGACTCACAATTCCTTGTCTTGTGGATAATTAAATATCTAATGAATTTTATATTAAGGAAATGCCTCTCTCCTCCACTATAAATACCCTCTCTCCTTACCTCTTTCCCTCACACCTCTCAAACCATGTGCCTAGCCAAATTTCGCCCAAATACCCTCCAAAGCTCTTTCCGCACGTCCAAGGCTTTCTGGTCTTTCCCAAAGTCCAAAACCAAAGCCCCTAAGAGGAGTCTCAATGAGAGGAGATTGAAGGGTAAGAACCCTCTTTTGTTTTCATGTGTTTTGTTTTCATTTTCTTTCTTTCCTTATACCCTCTTCCCATTCCCTTATCCAAAAGGAATGAAAGCTCTATAATCTAATATAATCTGGCTTCTAACCATGTTAATGTAAAATTTCATGCATCATACTTATCCTCCTCTCCCTCATGTTCTAGAATTAAACATCGTCCATAATGGGTCAAATTACCGACATCATGGATATTATGTTTTCAAATTCCTTTACCAATTTTGATCTGCTAATGAAACAATTTATGTTATGGTTGAACCAGATTATTATATATGTTATATCTCCTATTTAAGGTTCTTTAATCCTCATACACTCTTGATATAAAACAATAATACAAAAAAATCAGTTATGGGAAAAATCTTTAAAATTAATTCAAGTGTTTATCATTAATGTTTAATGAAAAGGTTCTCTTTCACTCTAATTAACCAAATGAATTTTGTATCCATGTAACCTAATGGATGTCCACTAATTTTATATGACTTCAATTCTAGACAACCACTTTCATCTTACAATTTATTTGATCCTAAATAGAATTGTACCAATCATTAAAACAAATGAAACAAACGGTCCCGAACAATGAAATTGAACCTTGTAATCAATCAAAACAGGTATAAATGAACATAAAAGGGTATACTGAACCTTTTAATTTTATATATGGTTATGTAACAATTGACTAATAAACCTAATTTTGACAATTCAGGTCATTAATATCAAGTAGAGAACACCAACAGACCTAAGGTAAGGGATCCTCTCAATTTCACTCTTATTCAATATTGTTCCCTATGTTAGGGCATGTTGTGTGTAATTTTTAATTATGGGGTATGAATTATCACCTCCCCCATACTTTCCTCTTTATGTATAAGTGATGATAATTCCCTTTCCTCTCTCACTAATCTGCCTCAAGTACTCCAGATACCATGCCAAAAATCCGTAATAAATTCCACCTGATCCTCTTTTATTTCATTCGGGTTTCCTTATCGACCTTTCTACCAAAATGATGTTTTCTTATATTTTCTTTTGTATACTCTAAATGTTGTCTAAATGTTCCAAGTATATTTATCAAGACTCTTTCATCACTTTCTTTAGGGGATATGCATGATTTTAAGTGATTCTCTCCTCATTACTTCCCGATAAGTGAACCCCTTTTAAGGGAACTTCCCTAATTCCTTCCTATTATCATGTGTACTCTATCATATATTTTAAGTCACCTTTTTCCTTATAAAATAAGTCTTTTATTATTATGAAAACCCTCCTGGTTTACTTCTGGTTTTATAAAAAATATTATGCCGCTTTTCGTTTTAAGTGATATTCGATGTTTTCATAAACCGCAGTAAAATGTTTTGACTCAAAGATTCATAAAAACTATTTTTACATGTTATCACTTCAGTTTATTATCTCTTGTCATGATTTATGAATTTATAGATTATTAAAGTCTATTTATGATTTAATTCATTTCTTTCACTGACGCTTGTATGTTACGCCCCTTTTTATTATGCTTCATAACGTGATTGTGTGCCCATTTCATTCCTTGGGTACTCTTATGTTTATGTATGAGTGAGGTTCTTTATGTGGAAAGAATATACATGAATCTGCTTAGATGGGTGTGCCTAGATAGTTCTCCAATGCATTGGGTAAATTTAATGTCTCTTTAGAAGATTATTGGAAATTGGTCCGGGCGGTTAGCCTTGGTTTGTGCTACTATAGAAAATGAGATTGGTGGTTAGCCTTGACTCGTACTGAAGACATGTTTAAATTTACTTCCACCTCTTTATGAAACTATGCTTATATAATCTCATTCTTATATGATCCCATGATTATTTTATTCCATGTTTTTATGATCCAATGTTTATATGTTATGTTCCCATATGTTCCATGCTTCCAATATCATTATGTCAAGCATCCTAACTCATGTGCTTAAAGTTTATTCTTATGTTCTTTCCCATACAGAGATTTTTAGCTCATCCCTTTGTCATGTGTTCCCCAGGGTACCCTATCCAGAAGAAAGGGATCAAAGGAAGTTAGGAGCTCATTATGAAGATTAAATAAAGAAGCCTTTTTTAGCCCATGTATTATGTTATATGTACCTAGTCTTCCAAGAGACTAGACTTAACGATCCTTGGATAGTAATCCGATGATGAGTTATGTTTAAAATCATGAATTGTTATGTGAAAAAGGATAGGGTTTCTATATAAAACACACAACAAAACACTTTGAGTTTCAATAAAACAACTTCTCCGAATATTTTTTGTTATGCACACAAAACTCTTTGAAAACCCCACTAAAACACTATATTCATAATTATATTTATCAATACAGAATCCAAAACACACTAAAAATTTATTTAAAATCATTACATGATTTATAAAACAATACCAACAAGAATCGCATAGAATACCCATGTAAAACACCCAATTCAACAACAAATTGGTACTCAAAAACCATTTTCCTAACAAAAGTCACCCAAAACCAATTTTACAGCATAAAACAATGAATAATAACATTTAAAACATTATTTTCATCCCTAATACTGTTAAATAAGGTAAAATAAATAATTAAAATAATACCTTAATTGATTAATATAATATTTATATAAAAAAGCACAAATTTCACATGAAATTGGACCTTAAGTTTCACTTGCATTACAAACACCACTAAAACCAATTTTTGTGGCACAAAATCAATGGTTTTAACATGAAAATATAATAAAAATAGTAGATATGTCACAAGGACAGCATACAAAGTGGAATCACCCACCAAAGTATTGAAAACCCTTGAATCAACGTGCGAAAACCAGGTCGCACCACCACCGCACCAAGAGGGACTTAGAACAAACCTAAAACCACAAAATTGGACCAAGAAAACCCAAGTTTAAACCTTAAGATAGAATCCCTACCTCATGTTCATTTGGTACATCAATGAAAAAGGGAATAAACCCCAAGAAAATAGAATGAAACCCTAAGCAATTTGAAAGAGGAATGGAAGAGACTCACTTATTTGAGGTAACTTGATTAATCACCCCTAATACACCAGTATATGAGATTTAAAACAATAAAAAATTCAAGGGAGGTTATAATAAAGATGAGGAGGTCAGTTAGGAACTTTAATGGAGAAAAAAGAGTAAGAATTACGAGAGTTATGATGGAAAGAACTTACCTCCTCAAATCTACCCAATTTTTGAAACCCTATGATTTTTAGCACTCAATTGTGATTACAAAGAGCTCTAAAGAGGGAAGAGAGTGTTTGGGCGCCCGTATGGGTTCCATGGGCATGTTTTAGGCTTCGAATCACCGACAAATCCTTAAAATTTAATAAATTATTAATTAATCAATTTCCATTTTTAAAACTAGAATTGGGCTTTCGAGCAGGCCCAATCCCTTAAATAAAAAACCGTACACACCTTGTTTGTATATTTCTAAAGGATCCAAAAAAATGGTGGTGTTAATATGTCAGGGGATACCATTAAAGAATTGGAATGGGTGAAAAACTTTAAAAAATGAAAATGTGATAAATGAAAGAAAATTTATTTTTAAATCTTGAATTGGGCTCATGGTTTGGCTCAATTCACGAACACTAACCCATTCCACCATAAAAGTATGAGAAACCCCAAAAACAAATCATAAATGGAAATTTAATGAAATTTGAATTTAAAATATGTCATGTATGTTAAAATTATCCCCACCATGAAAACATTCTGTCCCCGAAAAGCTACATCAAGGTCAGATATGAAAACTAAACCCAACTGATAAACCAAGATGTACTTCTTTTCCAAGCTTCGCCCCCAAGGGCCAACACACCTCTATTGATCAATTAAGGAATGATTAATCTCACAATCCAAACATACACAAATTTACTAAAATGATCAGTCACATTCATACTTTCTCCCAAAATAAAACTCCACAAACACTATCTGAACAAGACACAAGAAATTCATGCAAACAAACAACAACTTTGAACATGGTTACACTTACGTTACATTAACTAAACCATTGGGAGCTCTCCAATCCCAACGTTTACTCATGGAAGATGTTGGTATCTAGAATGTTCCGAAAAATTATACCTACCACCAACCCAATACCGTGGATAAATCTGAGCCATTGGTATGGGGGAACACAAATGGGCAACCCACCAAAAAAGGCAACCTATATTATTTTCTGAGATGGAATCAAGACACTAACAGAGAGAGGCCAGAACGAACTCCCTAGTACAAAGGGTATAATTTCATTCACAGTTTATGAAGTAATGTACATGAGAATCATAGGGGGTCTCCCCACCATAAAAACCAACCATCATAACTGACTAGCATAGGCCGACACAGAAATACCCAATTGTTTTTAATGATTTCAGAATGGCACAGAGTAAGTCCGCATGGTTTGGGAAATTTTTCACTAACTGTGGAGATCATTCTTTTCTCATGGGTTCCTAGAACACGGTCACCACTAATCATACAAAAACTGTTTCTTCAGCACGTATATCCAAATTTCCAACCATTCTATAATGACTTGATGGAAACCAAAGGGGGGGAATGACATTAGGTGATGACATGGGTACAAGTCCGTCAACCTATTTCCACTGAATGGGTACAATGGAAGAAAGATGATGATACAAGAGGATTAAACTCTTACTATCTTTCATACTGAGGATAAGACATTATACATGGGTTTAAAAAAATCGAGGATTTCCCCTGACTATGAGTCGGCTTCTCTCCGAGACCAATGGCTGGAGCTCAAATGATTGAAGCAACTTCGACCTCGTAGTTAGGCTTTGGAAACACCCCTGAATGAGAATTCATCTTTCAGTGCCACCAACAACAATACTTAAATTCCTGATAAGATTCCCAAGACATAACACATTCCAGAATCAGTTTACCCTAACTCGATATTTCACTGAAACAAGGGTTTATAAAATTAACACACATCACACCTTGATTCTTCGAGTGAGAAACTATACAAGTAAATAACACCTATAATAACCTGCTTCTAAAATGGAATATTTTGATGTTTTTCCACGGGAGACATTCTCCCAAAATAAATAGACTCTTAGAGTATTGCACGACTTTCACCTTTAATGTCAATCGAGTGCATGAAATCAAGAAGCTTCACCAAACAAGACCATTGTGACTGATATAAACAATTCATGGAGTGGGACCATATTCAACATCTCCAAACAACACAAAATTCTAGAAAGTGTTCACAATATCCTCTAATGACCATATTTTCCACATTGATAATTTATTGTGAACTTCTTCTTCGAATATACTATGAAGGACTGAGAAGACCTCTTAGACACCATCGAGATACTCATCCATGCTAACAACCTCAGACCACTTCCACCTTCAGTAAATTAGGAAACATAAGAGGCTAAGATCTCTTTCAACCTTCTATGATCACTCTCCCACTAAAAGAGGATACACAAATCCACGAATGGAAAGGGTGTAGATTAAATCTAGAAATATCAAGAAAAATATTCCTTATATTGATCAATTGGAGGGTTTTAAAATGTAGAAACAATTCGGGTTGCACTTCAGTTGTGCACTAACCATTAATGGGGAGTACCTTATCCAATGATTAAACCTAACAAGGTTTATACAAAAATATAGAACTGAAAAGATAAGTTCAAATGAAATACAATAGGTCCAAATAAATATTGAAACATAAAAAAAATAGTCCCATGGACTCCACATGACAAGGGGTCATCACCCCCAAGCAGTCTCTACAACTCCGTCCCAAGGATGGGGATGAACACCCTGAACCGCCATCACCCTTAGACGTTCCCTTACCCGAGTCAAACATAACCAAGTATACTTACAACCTAGGGGTGAAAATGTGGTTTTATCCAAAGAACAATAGGATACCACCAAATTATTCCAAAGAGCATGCAATACAATGTGAAAAAACAAGTAGTTTTAATACGCAAAGAAAATCAGTTATAAAATCCAAGAAATGCAACATTCAATTGAAAACATTTTTCAAGATAAAATTTTCAGAATGTTAACACATTTAAATAGAAATTTTATAAACTGTAAATTACTTCTAAAAACACCCCAATAAATTGTAAAATACCACAAACACAGTGAGGAACAAAATCGGGAACTCCCCTTGGCACTAGATATTCTCAGGCCCCATGTACCTCATACCTCAGTGTAATGTAACCAGAGTAAAATTTTTCTCATGCATGAGCCACTAGTAGGTAAAATACCCATAACCTAGTGGTCCCCAATCATCATCCACACAGTTTAGTAAGAGTTGGTGTTATCCAAATGCATGTTGAAATCGGGACAAAACCCATCGGATCCAGTAGTCGTACTAGTACACATTTTCCCCACCTAGGTATCGGGCTTCCCCCTTTGTGTTCAAACAATTTCATAATAATACATATATCCATTTTCATATAAAACACCACAATTGGTAACATAAAATCAGTATAGAAGCTACAAAAATGATATACCATTTAAGACACACAACAATACATTTTGAGTTCCAATAAAACAAATTCTCCAAATCTTTCTTTGTTTTGCACCCAAAACTCTTTGAAAACCCCACTTGAACACGATTTTCATACTCATATTTCTCAAAATAGAATCCAACACACCCTAAAAATTTATTTAAACTTATTAAATGATTTATAAAATATTCCCAATAATCATTAAGTCGAATACCCATGTAAAACACCGAATTCAACAACAAATTGATACTCAAAAATCATTTTCATGACAAACGTCACCCAAAACCATTTTATCAGAAACAAACAAAGAATAGTAAGATTTAAAAAATTATATTAATCCCTAAAAAATTTCAATATGGTCAAATAAATAATTAAAAGGCATCCCTTAATCGACGAATACAAGATTAATATAAAGAAGCACAAATTTCACATGACATTGGACCTTAAAATTCACTTGCATTAAAAACACCACTAAAACCAATTTTTGCAGCACCAAATCAATGGGTTAAACATGAAAATATAATAAACATAGTATCTATGTCACATGTATTTCATTCAAATTGGAATCATCTACCAAAATATTGAAACCCTTGAATCAACGTGCGAAAATTAACTCGCACCACCACCGCACCAAGAGGGACTTATAACAAACATAAAACCACAAAATTCGACAAATAAAACCCAAGGTTATACCCAAGGTTATAAACCCTACCTCTTGGTCATTTGGTACTTCAATTAAAAGGGAGGAAACACCATGAAAATATAATTAAACCTAAAGCAATTTGAAAGAGGAATGGAAAAGACTCACTTACTTGAAGGATCTTGATAAATCTCCTCTAATACACTAGTAGATGAAATTTAAAACAGTAAAAACATCATGGGTGGTTTGATGAAGGATGAGGAGGTAATATACGAACTGTAATGGAAGAAAAAGAGTTATAATTGAGAGAGGTATGATGGAAAGAACTTACCTCCTCAAATCTGCCCGATTTTCAAAACCCTAACAAGTTCAGCACTCAATCACGGGGAAGAAGATCTCCAAAGAGGGTAGAGAGAGGTTGGGAGCGTGGATGGATTCAATGGGTGTGTGTGATGCTTTTAATAAATGAAAATAAATTAAAATTGAATAAATTATTTATTAATCATTTTAATTTTTAAAACTAGAATTGGACTTTCAGGCAGGCCCAATCCCTTAAATAAAAACCCATATACACCTTGGTTATGGATTTCTAAAGGATCCAAAATAAAATGGTGATATTAATAAGTCAGGGGAGACCATTTAGGAATTAAAATAAGTGAAAAATATTAGAAAAAGGTAAACTTATAAAAGAAACAAAATTTATTTTAAAATCTAGAATTGGGCTCACGGTTTAGCTCAATTCACGAAAACTCACCCATTCCACTCTAAAATCTTGAGAAACCGAAAAAAAATCATAAATGGAAATTAAATTAAATTTAACTTTAAAATAAGTCATGTATGTGATAGAGGAAACTTTCCTATGTAATCAATAAATCATGATAATAATTAATTAAGAGGTATCACATATGAACTAGGATATAAATTCATCAAATGTAGTATGGAATTCAGAGCCCATCAAAGGAAATCCTTAAGTATTCCTAGGGGACACTGCGTGATCCTATTATAAAATCAATATCTTATATTCTATCCATGGAGACACATAACTGTTTCCCTTATATCATTCTTAGCATGATAACATTTGATTACTTCTTATGTATCTCATATTGGGGATTGAGTATCACCTAAGGTATGGAATATCCATATTTTCAATGTTCTCATCCATTGTGTCACCCCTAGGGAACCAATTTCACTCAAGAGTATATGTCATCTCCATGGACATCTCATCCATGACATGGAATGTTTTTCTCTTAGAACATCTACTAGATCCATATTCAGATCATAGTTAGTCCTTCCACGACATCCTAATGTTGGGACCCATTTTCTCTCATGGCCCATAAGAAGGCTAGACATGTCATCAGAGATCATATATCATAAGAAAGGCATTTCATGTACAAAAATATAAGCATGAAATAAAAGGAATTTTATTCAGTTCAAACAACATGGAATAATGAAACAATTGTTAATCCAAAACACATGTAATGAGCATAAGTAACTATGATATGTGATATAGGAATAATCATTAATCATAAGTAGTTGAATAATGAACATATCATAAAGAATGATAAAATGGTGCTTGATCTTATGAAAAATATAAATCGGAAACTAATGGCCTATAATCTTCTTAGGCCAATTCCTTAATTATGGAAATTATTTTCAGTTAAACACTCACACACAGATGTTGGTTAACATCTCATTTTAAGGGAAAATAATCTATTTAATGTGGGAACACCCAATGAGTGGATCAAGATAAGTATAACACACCTTATGAGGTTTTGGTTATAGGTTAAGGTCCAAATAGACTTGAGAAACCATTTAGATTCATTTTTTAACATCTTAGAGGTAGTATTACAAAGGATTCGAATTATTCATAATAAAAAACATTATAAAAGTGATGAAACTATCATAAAATAACTATACCGCCTAACTTGTCCTCATAGAATACCACTCATCCATTGCTGGCCCTCAACTATATCTAGAATGAGAGTGACAAAATAAATAATCCAATTACCTAATAATATGATGAAATATGTCTAGCATAAATTGAAAAAAAGATGGGAAATGTAATGAAGAATGAAAGGAATTGGATTTTGGATATTACCTCATGATTTTTTTGGCTTTTGATAGTGACATATTTGGATGATGAATGAGCGATATATTTAAAAAACTACCTTGGAGTAGGGGAGCCTTGAGTGTGGCTATTGGAGAATAAGGTGATGGAGAAATTAGGGATGAGTTATTTAATTCATTAACGAAAAAAGATGAATTTTACCTATATAGAAAATGGTGTATAGTTTGGCTCCCCAGATGGACAAACCACGCACCAATAGTGCACCATGACACTTCCCAATGAGGACTCTCACATTAGTTATGTGCAAAGTTAATCATGCCTAGCTCATGAAAAACACCTTTTCAACATGTCATAGACTAGTTTCATGGGAGTGTGAGCCTCTACACATAGTTTCAGAGAAACATGGAAGAACCATACTCCCCATAGCCTCGCATCCTAAAGTTAGTGATATTCTATGGGATGGGCTAGATGGTTTCTCATAACCGTTCATCACAGTCTGCTTCTTCAAAATTTACGGTAATGGGCTCCGAACAAGACTTAAACACGCTTGAAACCCCCATGAATCCATTATGTGACATTTAATGGAAAGATTATATAAATAATGGTGAAAAATAATGTATTGAATCTTTTATATATATTTGGTCATTACAACCTCCCATCCTTAAGAAAAATCATACCTTAGTTTCCCTTCTAAGGGTGGTATAATGTCATCTGATAAAAGTTTTAGCCACTATGCATGTAAATTGGATTTGTACTCTAATGCCTAATCCTAAACAAATTCTTACTTCTATATCACATAGACCAGTGAGATTGACCTTCCTTGAATATAATTCATGCTTTAGTTAATGATATGTATCAGATGCACCTAGAAATATTCATAACTATATAGATTAATATCCTTATAGTCAAACAAATGAGATGGTTCAGCCTGATACTCATGAAGTTGGGTCATGTATAATATTTTATGCATGGAAAAATACCTATATGGTAGCTACAACCTATATTATACCAAATCTACTCTCATAACTATCCTTAAAGTCCTTATATTATATTGGATAACATTCCAATTCTCAATATTCTTCGATGGACCAATCAATGTGATAAACATAGAAAGACCCAATATCCCAAACCAAACACCAGAGGTCTTTGGAAACAATTAGTTTAATACTTATTATGGGATTGTGTATATCAATACCCTTATGAATCAATTAGGCTTTTTCTAATGTATCAATAACAATTCAAAGAGCCAGTAGTGATGCCTCACCTACCTCTAAATGGCATAGAGGTGAATGACCTGGCCTATTACAAATAGACACATATAAATCTGTCCAAATCATTTCATAAAAACTTTTTTTGTTTGAAATATCCATTATATGAATAATATTATCCCATGAACCTCCAAAATAAAAGATATATTCCCAAAGAATATCCTCTAACACCCGTATTTTCCACGCATAATGTGTGTTAGTCTAAGGCTGATATGATGCACTGAAGAGAACATATAAACTTGGTTCCTTCTACAGCACTTTCTATAACTATGATGTAAAGTGGTTGTCTCATTATAATATGATAAAATGGGTCTCTCCAAGAATTATCAGTCTCTATTCATTGTAATGCCTTCCTTCCTCATCAATATATAAAGTTTCCAATATTAGTAGAAAGTTTGATCCCTTGCTCAACCTATCGATGATCACCCATACTACATCACTTCCTCGAGGGTATCATGGAAATACTTTCAAAAAATTCATTGTTATTTCATATAATTTCCTCTCTGGAATGGATATAGGCTATATAATTCTAGAATGTCATGGTTTCTCTACCTTCACCATCTGATAGGTGGACGACTGAGTGATTAAACTAGTGATATGCCTCCTCATACCAGACTACCAATACATTGGTACATATTTTTAATCCTATAATTAACTTCCTAAATATATGCATGATATTATTACATAAAATATTCCCATATACGAATAGGAACCCAAAAACATCCATGATAGAGTAAGGTATCATTCCTTTCAACAACACAACTAGGTGTCTGGTTCCCACTAGATACACTTTCCCTCATGATAACATCTTCAGAATATGATAGTTTTATCATCGGAACATGATCTATATGAGAGGGTATCACTTGTAAAACATCTAAAATATGGTTCTCATGCTATTCTAGAACCTCGAAGTGCATCTCAAAAGGCATATTCTTCCCCTAAAACTCACTGATGTCATCCTTGATGGCCTGTGTTTGAGTCTTCTGGCTCATGGTGTCAACAATGAAATAATATTTTTGGTTGTCTAAAAAAGCTCAATATTGAATGAAATTAGATATTCTACCCACATCCACTACCCTATATTCATTCATAGTTGTGTGGATAAGAATTTGAGGATGTTATGGTTTGTGTAAATGGAAAATCAATCCCCCAATAAGTGGTTCCTCTAACAATTTAATCTTGAACTATGATTATATGTATGAGGTCAAGAATAGGGTAATTATTATCATGAGGTCTCATCTGGAGGGCCCCGTATGCCACAAACTAATCATCATGCATCCTAAATTCCATTAGATCAATACCTGAAGTATTATTGTAAAAATTATAGCATCTCAATGGTAAAGGTGGAATTAGGTTCAGTAATGAATTGAGTTATACCTTTAACTCTTGATAACTTGCCTCACAAGCTTCAGGCCTGATGAATTTCACACCCTTTTATATCAAGCATGAATGGGGCATGATCAGTGGGATAAATCTTGGATGCCTCAACTTTAATAGATACCTAACATTAAAAATATATGTATGTCAAACCCATTCATGGGTTGTTTTAGAAAACCATGGTGATGACATTCTCTGGGTCAATGAATACGACTTCCACTGAGATGAGATGACCAGAGATGTGAACCTCACTAATTCAAAAGTTTCGTTTACTATGTTTTTTATATTTATAGTTCTATCTCAGTGTATTTAGAATGATATCAAGATGGTTTGAATGGTTGTTTCTTGTGCGCCAATACCATAATATGCCATCTATGAATATCGCCACAAATTAATCATGATGTGGGTGAATCCTCATATTCATCAGAGCCATAAATAATGATGAACATTCATGATTCCTAATAGTATAACCAAATACTCTTAGAATTCATACCTACATCAGAATGATGTACATAGTCAGTCAAACACTCTCACGTGAACCTGATGGTATCCTGACCTCAAATAAATCATTGATAAAATAGTTTCTCCTTGTAGATGATTGAGGAGGTCGTCTATACAATGAAATAGGTATAGATTATTCATTTTATGATGAAACAACTAGAAATAATCCATGCACAATCATATGGTATCTACTTGCTTCTTATTGAAAATGACAAGTTAACCCCATTGTGATGTGATGGGTGAGATACAACCCTTTTATCTAGATCTTCCAACTACTTCTTAATTTCCTAAGGCTCAATGGGTACCATCTCAGAGCATGTTATAGAAAATGTTGATGCACTAGGCACTATGTCAATGGTGAACTCAAACTCCCTAAATCGGGAATATAGATAAATCATTAAGCAACATGCTCTCATTATTATCCTCAATAGGAGGGACCTCTATCGGCTACATTCCATGATCACTTATAAAGAGACTCGTAATCTAGGATGTCATCTCACCTATTCCAGGATACTACGGTCTACCTAGATTAACATGGATCTCCCTTTTTCCTATAGGAATATACGTACATCCCTTTGGTGATGTAAAGAACACTCATCATTGATAGCGATCTACATGTTCATAGTATATAATATGACCATACATATTGAGAATGAAATTGAATCTAGTCATCTGTAATATAATAAAATTCCCAAAGTAATAGTACACAAAAATACCAAGGGTCCCTCCAAGCACTAGCATATGTTATATGATCTAACCCAATATGGTGTATCTAGTGTTATCTTACCACTAGAGTATTCTATCACTGAGCTCATACATCCCACAAAACATTTGGATATAAAATATTGGGATCCAACCACATCAAAAAGATAATAAACAAAAGTAGATTCTATAAGTGTAGTACCTTATATAGTATAGGGCCCTATAATATGACACATAATATTAGGATGAACAGATTTTATATGGAATAGACCTCATCCCTGAAATTATTCCTAATTGACCTAAGGAGGTCCACTCAGTTAGCAACGAGCCTCTGAGGCCTAACTGGACCATCGGTGGAAACATACATGGAATGTTTAGCAGGTAGAAGACCAAATCATATCCTAAGAGGGATATACAGATCCTGTACCTATAATATATGTTGGAACATTTCACCATTTAATATTAATTGGTGGAACGGAATGGAAGAAGCACTAATGTTGACCCATCCTACCGAAATCTTGGAACTCTATCGGGTTCCTTGGGCACAGATGCTTATTATTACCTAGACTTCCATACTGGAGAAACACCACTTGACTATTAGTGTGTGTCATCTGGCTGGAACGACCTCCATACACACCCCTAAAATGGTTCTTTCTACTTCCAAATGAGTTGTCACCCTACTCAGAACAGAAATTCTCTATCTAAAATTTCCATCTTATTTGGGATTTAATTTTGTAACAATGTATTGGTTCACTATATTTTTATTGAAAGAAATCTATTTTTTAATCATCTACAATTAGATAGATTAAAAAATATCATTATCAAAATGCCCCACATTCATAAAATCATCTCCAGCCAATGATGGAGTGAACTGTCGGAGCTCAGTGAAGCTAGGAACATAATCGGCCATGGTCATAGAGCCCCACTAAAGATTAAAATAACTCTATGATGAGGTTATCTCTCAAATTATGTTAAATTATGTGATTATATAAGGCTATTAGGATGTCTTCCATGACCATTACCCAGTGATGATCATCCTGATAGATGATAGGAAACAATATTTGGAGGAATCACGTAAGATATGTGTAATGAGCCTAACCCTCACCTTTGGTATCATATCGAGTTTGTCAATGATCGACATGAGGGAATATTACCATGACTTAGAATCATGAGTTATGTTGTCCCCTTAGAAGGTGGTAGGATGATGCAATAGGAAATATCAATATATCTCTGCAATTTTAGGGTCCGGATGGGGAGAACAGTCTATAGATTGAATAAATTGGATGAAAATATCAGATAATTGAGAACCAACGCCCTATGGAAGTTCTATCTGATGTGCCTCATGTGGTACTATAGAAGGAATTATGGATTCCTTGGGTCCCACAACCTCTAGATTGAAATCATCACCACTTTCTTGGAATACAAAATTAGGATTCCACAGTGTCATTGATCAAAAAATTTCCAAGATAATTTTTCCTTTTACATTTATAATAGATAGGGAAAAACATATAGGGATGACCATGCACAAGGCCTTACTGTAATCGAACATAACCCGAGTAATTCTCCAATAGATTGTTATAGGTGAAAAAAAGTCACTAAAGGATCATAAGAGACATTGCCTACAACCCCCTACTAATTTCATGTAAAGGTTATGTTCTTGTATCACACATATATGGTGACTATTTCATTTTAACGGTTATATTCATTTTAATTCTATGTTAACTTATGTATTTAATATCAATAATATGGTTTAATTAGATGAATCACCATTACCAATTTTTAAGGTCCCACCCACCTTATATATCATAATGTTGAATCCGTTTAATCTTACACATAACATATTTCATCCAATGGGACTAATTGTCCATGGACCACCATTGCATTACTAACTACTTAAGGTGTCTTATATAACCTATTCTAGAAAAAACGGTTAGGTTAAAGTAGGAACATTATTTATTAATTATGTTTTCTTAGTCCTTTAGGGAAATTTATCACATACCATATGAAATAATCAAGGCACTAATAGTATACTATAGTCAATGAATGCAGAAAGTAAATATGGCATGGCATATGATTGGAATTTTATTCCTATAGTGCCTAGTGTAATTCATTATTTGACACACCCTAATATCATTAAGATAAGGTAAATAAACCCATGATATTCATAATATTATCAACAAGAATAATAATATCCAAAATAAAGTGTGTCACACAATGGTGACATCCATGAAACTATAACAAAACAACCAATAATAGCATTTACCCATCACAAAAAATATGGTTTCCCGTATATGTTGGTTAACTAATTCCAAGATTAGGATCATTACCAAATCCCATTATTCCTAGTAACATATTTAAACCAAAATAGTAATAAAAAATGAAACCCACAAATGATAACACATTATAGAATCCTTTCCCGAGATTAACATAGAATTGACCTATGATAGTGGCCACAAGACCTCAAACACACTTCCCCATATGCCAGATTATGTCGACTAGCAGAAGGGGCCTAGGGTGTGTACTTAGGGATACTATTACCTTATAGATCAGAGTGGATTAGAGTGGAACATAAGAAATGTAAAACTGTAGAAGAAGAAACTAATATCATAGTCCAAATAACCAGTGGTAGCCAAAGTAGTGATAAGAAATTAATATTAGCGAAAACAAAAAATATTTGACATTCAAGATAAATATTCATAGAATGAAACAAAACTCTAATTAAATAAAAAATGACGATTATTATATCATGTGACTATAAAAAATGAGTGAATTTGAATAGGGTATATAAAAAATATACCACATACTATAAAAAATAAAAAATGCCAAAACTACTACTATTATCATCATGATCATAAGTTAATCCTCTTCTCCCATTCTCATTCCCAGAATAGTAAAACAAGAATCATGATATAGACTCTTACCTTCATTTATACCTATGATCATAAAGTATTCATGGGTACCAAGTGTGGAGAAAGTAAATTGTGAGATAAAATTCTAGTAGGCCATCATCAACAGGTTCTTTATCAACCCATTTTGTTTATATAAAATGAACATTTTGATAATATAATTAAATGAAAGTAAATAAATAAATAAATAGTAAATAAAACTCATTCTAGGTTCCTCAATGGAGGCCTGGAAAATTCTACATTTTTCATCCAATTATATATGTCTGAACCAATGGAACCTATATAGGTAACAAGGTACATACATTATCCATTATAAATAAGTTAACATATGTGGACTGACCCTATACTTGTGAATTTCCTTGGAGGATGAATCCATATACTACTAATAAATCATGATCATATTTAATAAATGGAAAACACAAATGAACAAATAAATTATTCTATCAAATTCAATAAAATATCCTAATCCCATTCAGGATAACCCTTATGGAATCACTAGGGCCACTACATGGGTGTCTGATATAAATAATACATCAGATTCCATCGAAGGTGACCCCTAAAAGAATCCATCATATCAATATTGGAATGGTAATCTATGTGATCATCCCATGTATCTCACATAGGCTACCGAGTATCACTTTAGGCATGGAATAGCCATCTAAAAAACAAGTCCATCAATGGTTTCTCCCATTTGGAACCATTTTCACTCAAGAGTATAATTCATCTACTGAGAGATCATATCCATAACATTCCAAAACACTCTCCCAATACATCTAGTAAATCCGGATACATAACATGGTGTGTCCATCCTTGACATCCTTATATCTGTAACTATGTTCTCTACTATCCCATAAGAAATTAAATAATGGAAATAAAGATATCATATCATAATCAAGGCATTGTATGTACAACCAAATAGGAAAGAAAGAAAATGAATTTTATTAAATTCAAATAACATGGAATAAATAAATAGGTTTTAATCATAATAAAAATAAATAAGCATAAGGCTCTTAAACCCATGATATATGCCGAATCATAAAGCATAAGCAATGGCATATGAAACATAACATAAATCCTGAGAAAATGGATTAATGGCATAAACACATTCTAAAGCGGAAACATGTGTAATATATTCATCTTAATTCAATTCATTAATAAGGAAATTTATTATAAGTGAAAAACACAAACATTCCTGGTGAATAACATAACTAGGAGTTTGTGAAAAGGTAATTTAAGGTGGGAAACCCCAAGGGGTGACTCTTGATAAGGGGAACACACCAATAATGATTTTCACCATAGGCTAAGGTCGCAATATACATGAGAAATAATTTATAGTATTTTATTCAACATATTAGAGGAATCATCAAGAGGGTCTAACAAGAAGCACAATGGAACACATTATAAAAGTGATGAAACTAGTGGGAACAAATTTTACCACCTACCATGTCCTCATAAAAGACTAGTTATATATTTATATCCCTCGAATCAATCTAGAACAAGAGTTATGGAATAAATCACCAAATTCCATAAACATTGGGGGAAAGAGGTCACATATAAATAGTGAAAAAGATGGAGAAATTAATGGTGAACAAAAGGGAAATGAGTGTAGTGATTACCTATATATTTATGATGCTTTTTATAGTGAATGATTTGCACAAAGGATAAGGAGGATTACAAAAACCATAGATGGGGGAGGTGGGGAGATTCTGGAATTTATGATGGAGAATAATGAGAGGGGGTGAAAGGGGTGATGTATTTAAATCATTAAGGTAAAAAAGAGTAATTTTATAGAAATGGATATCGATGAGCAGTTTTTCCATATTATTTTCCAAATTGTGCACCAACCATGTGCCATACCACTTCCCAATGAGGACCCTCGAACGGGCTAAATTCATAGTTTTGTTAATAAAGCATAATTGTTGAAAAATGCCTCTACAATTTATCAGATACAAGTTGCACTAGAGTACATGACTCTTTTCATGGGATCAAATAAACAGTTTTGATCCATACTCCTCACTACCTCACAAATAATGGTCAAGGAAACCATGCGGGCTAGGTTGCATGGTTTATCATAACCACACAAACCAATCTTCTGCTTCAGAATTTCGGGCTCTATGATCCGAACATGCCTCGTAATCCCTGATACAGTCATAAATCCATTTGGAATTATATAAATGAATAAAGAAAGGAATTAATGATTATAACTAATATATCAAACCATTGAAAAAAACTAGGACATTTAAAAGCATGATATGAATTCTATCTATAAGTATTTTATAATTTTATTTCTTCAAACTATGCCTTATTTTTCCTCGGGAAAATGATTATCATGTAATAATTATTTATCCCTTTAATATAGGAGGGGGTATCTAACTATTAATCTTGATAAATCCATGTTTATATTTTTTTCAAATTTACTACAAGAAATTTTAGTTTTCCATTGAAATAAATTATGTTCTGGTCAAGATTTTCTTTTTTATCCTTTATTTCACCAGTATTTGAAGATTCATCATTAACCTTAGTTTATGAGGTGAATTAATTATTAATTATATAATATTTTCTTATTACATTATATTTTACCCTCCTATCATGTGTAATTCTATTATTTTCAAGAATATTAATGTTATGTCAGTATTCCAATTCATTTTCCAAAAATTCATGCAATATCAATAGAAGACTATGAATCTTCTTCTATTGTTTTATGGTGGAGACTATCAAGATTATACAGGTTATAAATATTCTATTTTTTAGTATAATCATTATTATTTTTAGAAACATCTTGTGAAGAATACCTTCATACATATCCCCCCATCAACTCTTGTTGTGCTGGGTATAGCAGTAATTTTCCACATACATACATTCAAAGAACTTTTTTAAAACCGATATGTGTAAATGAAATATAATTATAACATAAGAGGATTTTAGGTTTTTGGATGCATTATTGTTAGAGGATTTTTCCATTAGGATATAGAAGTGTGTCATTATATTTTTGGAGTCTTGATCTTAAATGAAAACTTGGGTAGTCACATCCATTTTTCAATTTTTTGGGTTATTCCATCTTGGGTGATTCTTGATTCCTCAATATCACCTAGAAATTTAAATACATCATGTTAAGATAGTTATTTTCATACTCAACTATTCAATGATTTTATTATTAATTCACCTTCACTATATTCATTTTTTCATCATGTTTTTTTGATTATATTAATGAATTTTGGAGATCCTTGTACTATATTTTATTATACAATAATTTAGTAGCATTGAATACCACATAAACACTGTGAAATTATTCAAGGGCTTGTAAATATTCTATAAAAAATATCATTGAAATATTTCTTACAATAATGTCATTTCATTTATTCTAGGAATTAATAAAATATTTCAATGTAAAGATTAATTTTCTCATCCTTTTATATCTCATTTTAGTGAGTGTGTTAGATATTCCAAACATTTTATCCAATTCTTATTCAATAGCATTATACACATCTGAAATATTTAATTTTTTTTCCAAAAGATCCTTGAAACCTCCAAAAACACAATTTACAACATAAATAGAGATATTCATCATGTGTTATCTAAATTGAAAATGAATTTTTCAAAGTGATACAACATCATATTATCTTGAGAATAATTTTCCAAAAGAATAATAATATATATAATTAGTGCGGAATATGCTACATCAATTTCTTATTGACCCTGCATTTATTAAAAATTTCTTCTTTGGATTTTTTCCTATATTTTATTTTTGTTCATTATAGACTTAAATGTAATATAATAATTAATATATTTAGATGTAATAATGGGTTTCTCTATTTTATTTGTCTCACTCATTTCCTAAATTTAACAATTTATAAGAAATAATTAGGATATATAGAAGGACCTTTGTTTAGACACCACTTACAGATCCCTAAGATGGATAGACCACTAAGAGGATCAATCAATCTTTTCTTACATTTATAGATTATTTTATTTCAAATTAATCATATTGAAAATTTTATGGATTTAAATCAACTTTATTATATATTAGAGTCTAAATGTTTATATAGAAATTATATAAGATTGATGAATACATGATGTTTAAGTGGACTGACTGAAAGACATACTCCTTTCTACATTAGTTATATCGACCAACAAAAATTCACCATTGTAATAATTTTATAAATAAAAATTATCTATACAAAGTCCAAATGAATCATAATTATTAATTCAAAAATGGAGTTTCTTTATAATAATAAGAAAAATTTAACCAAAGACCACACTATCTATTGATTTCTTACAGCACCAACTGAATGTCTCCATCTACTCATTGCTACAATTGAGAGACTTATTCTACTAATAGAACCAACTAAAAGACATGTTATTCATCTAGAATATTATGAAATAATTATCCCCTTTTAGGGTCAATCAAAAATGGGAATGATCTTCAACAATCAAGATTATAGTATTCTTTCATGATCTTAAATGATTAGAAATTCTTTTGTACACCTAAATATCATTCATAGAATTATAAAACTGAGTTTCTAGTCCTGATTAGATATATATGATCACCTATATATATGATCATTTAGCTTATTCAAACAATTCTTATGCATGAAATCTTTCTTCTACAGAAGCATTCTTTTTATCTTTCGGATGTATGTAAGGGGTGCACATAGTAATTTCATGCATTATTTAATGTAAGAGTAATCTCAAAAAATATTGATTCATTCTCTCCTTGATTTTTTCACTCAATCTCAAAAAAGTGAACTTCATGCAAGAATTTTATGTACTTTTTATCATTGTAGTCTATAGAACAAAATATTCATTGGTTTATTTATTAATGATATATTATTTATATTTGTTTAAATTTTATCCGGGTATTATGCATTCATATATTCATTCATATGGTATGAGAACCCATGTTAACTTCATATTCTTCTCAAAATTAAGTATGTGGCCTTATGGAACACACTAGTTTATAAAAACCAAAGGTATAAACTATACCATATATTCTTTAAGAAAATTCAATGCTTAATCATATTCTGTCTTCCAGAAAACTATTTTCTTCATGAAACTCATATTATAAAAAGTGTCAGCATGTCTCATCTTCACGATAGTATAAGAGCTTCATATAAAAACGTTATCTATAAAACTATTCAGTATATCATCATAGGTCAACAGGACATGAGATATATTCTTTTTTATATAATTAGAGAACTTCATGTAACGCCTCCTCATTAACAAAAGGTTTCACTGATACTCTATTATTTGTAAAAAATTATATCTCCCTAAAATGGAAGAAACACTAATCTTTCACAGATTTTTGTTATTTATAAAGAGGTCCCCACCACATCTATTCCTTGTTTAATGTTTTGTATAATATACAAGAATAAATATTTTTCAATGATGTTTTTATTCACATGAATATTTTTATGATTCTCAAATACCTATATTATGAAAAACATATTGTCTTGATGATGAACCCTCTTTCTCAAACTCACATGAAAACTTTTTATTTCATGTTAAAATTTTATTCTTGAAAACACCCATGGAAAAACATATATGTTATAGACCCTTTATATTTCTTGCTTCATGAATGATAGGAGTATGTTATTACTATTATCACATGCATTCAAGATAAATATTTTATGCAATGATTTAGGACAATAGTGAATGACTCATTCCCATATTTTATCTCATGTTTCCCACATAATCATAGAAATTGTCTAACTTCAGATGATCCAAGCCCATGAACAAAATACATCAGAGGCTGAATGTTAATTTATAATTCTCCTTAAAATCATGAGATAAATTAAATAGAGGGAAAAATATTGAACAGGTTCTAGATGATATATGTGTATTTTTTAACACATGAATAATATGCGGTAAAAAATGATTCCCATATCATATTTACATAGGTTTAAGTTCTTAAATATAATACTTTTCATTCCAATATTTTTTTGAGCTAGAACATGGGCCAGTAATTAGACAAACATCACAATCATACATCAAGATGGTACACCATCCTTCCCCATTATGCAACACCATGTTCAGTCTTGGGTCACAATACTCATCCACAACAGTTGTCTATGAATTCGATAGTTCTAGAAATGTTATACTGCCATGCGATATCAACGAGATGGATCTCCCATGTTTTTGATGCCTACACCCAAAATTCAATCAATCAAGATGCACAAAAAATCATATATGGTGAACATATTTATGGGTAACACATAAAAAAATCATTATGTGAAAATTTCATTCAATAAGACAAATTTCAATCCAAAACTCAACCATCTTAAAAGAATCTTCATGAAAAAAAAAATTCCATGGCCTTTGAAATTATAAATCCTAATGAAATAATGGTATAAGGAATAGTCATATTAAATTCCTCTTATTTATCTTGTTGAAAACAATGTTTTATCATTGAAACAAGTCTTCAGTACTAAACAATATAACATAAATCATCAATCATTGAAGGGTAATTCTTCAAGAGTGTCATTTTATTCCATTAAATAAATCCAAAATAATTTTTCATGAATCACCAAATAACATATTGTCCCATTTCTAAAAATTTCAACATGTTGTCTCAACATAATAGATGGATTATTAGTTTACAATATCATAATATTTATTTTTACTATTATATAATGGTTTTATATGATTTAAATTTATATAATCACACTAAAATTTCTAGTTTTTAGTAACATTTTATAAAATAGAGAAATAAACCATAAAAAATTCATTCGTTCAGAGATACCAATCCTTTAGTGGATCTCTTGATCCTTTTAAATTTGAGTTTTTTTCCACAAGTACAAAAAATTAATCTTGTTAATTCACCCTTTGAAATATGGTGTGGATCATTAGTGGTCTCTAATAAAATAAAAAAATAAAAAGATGATACTACACATATGGAATGAAAAAAAAAATTTAATTATATTTTTTCATATTCAAAATCCCAATGATAAAGGATTGAAATATGTTAAAAAATAATATAAGTCTTTCAAGGATTATATGGAAGACATCACCCGACTATCAAGGTATTCCTTTGGAAACTCATTTAAAAGTATGAATATTATAAACGAATATACATTTTTTATGAATATTTATATTTAAATAAAATATGTTTCTTATTATTGAAATTGAAATTTAGTTGACTCCTAAAATCGTTGTGAGATAGTATTCTTATGTAATGATATACCATTTTTTATGTAAAATTAAACCTATAATGATTTTATTTCAGTAATAAGGGATAATATGACAACCAAAGTATTATTAATAATATTGTTCATTAATATTAAATATTTTGAATTTATATAAATTTACATTAAACTTGTATATATTTATATATCATAACTCAAGAAGATATTATATTATAAATTAGACATAAATTATAAATTTAAATTTATTAGGCTTTAAAATAAGATTTGTTAAAAGATAAAATATATTTCTATAAAATCATTTGTATTTTATCTATATAAAAATTATTTTATTTGTATATATTTTATTAATGTTATTTTTTGTTAATTATATGTATTAAAATTAATATTTATTATTATAATATTCTTGGAAATAATTTTATCATGTTATGAAACAAGAAAATGTTTTTTCATTTAAAATTTCTTTATTATTTGTATAATATGTTTTTATTTAAAAAATAGTTTAAAAATTAATGAATTTATAAATTATAAAACAGATTTTATTATTTTCTTCATCCTAAATAAATTATCTTCAAGTTAATTTTTGGTATTTTCTGACCAAATCAAAATATTATTTAATTATTACTAATGTATAATTTTTAGTAATATTGTATCATTTTTTAAATCATTATTATATAAATATGACATAAAAATATATGACAATTATTAAACATATCTTAAATGAATAAATAATTAAAACAGAAATTAAATATTATTCAATTAATTTAAATTATTTTTTGTATCCTGATAAATATGAGAACATTTCTTTTTGATGACGTAGTTCCTACTCAATATTCAAAAAGTAAAATTTCATGCCTTCAAATTTGTATTATGGAAGGTAAAAGATTTTTATATACCTTATAAGAAAAAACATATTAATAATAAATTATTTTTGTTTATATTAAATATTTTTATACTTATATAGTAAGATATTTACCCAAATTCATACCCAACACATTCACAAGGTAACATAATAAATATAATTTAATAAATATGTTGTCCCAAAAATATGATAATATAAATACCCTATTAATGATATTATATTATATAATTAAAATTAATAATTCCAATTTATTTTTCTAAAATTTTAATTAAAATAAATGAATAATTATTGAAAATTTATATGTTGTGTCAATGTAGATTTTGTGCAAGTGGATAAAAACCCAATAAAATGTTTTAAAAACAAATTTTTACATGTTTTGGGTGGATTATTGTTCTTATGATTTTTTAAATAAAAATATATTGGTAATAAATTATTAAAATATTTAAATATAATTTATATATTTATCAATGTATTTTAAATTATAAATTTGGAGAATAACTCTAAAAATGACATAAATAGGAATTTAATATAAATAGTGATTTATAAAATGATAAAAATAATTAAATATTATCTTTGGTAAAGTGGGGATATTAAATAGTTGATAATACCGTATATTACCATTGGACTATAATAGTTTTATATGTTTTGGTCTAAACGGCCGCAAGACCGATGATGTGAAAAATATCAATTATGTATATGTATTAAACAAGAAAAAATGGAATAATATTAGAATAAATTTGTAATTAACATGCAAAAATTTCTTAATTATTTTTATAATTAAAAAATTCTACTCTTTAAAGATTTAAATAATTTCTGTTGTGATTCCATCCTTAAAGTTATGTTTTTACTATATATTATTCCTAAATACTTCTATAAATATTAGTATTCAGGTTTATAATTCTATTTAATTTCCAAAAGACAATTCTTTGATGTCTTTGGACTCAATTTAAGGAGGCTTATTTAGGTGAGTGGTATGAGTTTTGAAGGCTCTTTCTATATTCTAATTTTTTATATTTTTTAGAAAAAAAATTTAACACGTCTCTTATTTTTCCTCTATGATTATATTCCAATGGTGTTGAAATTTGTTTGATTAATATATCATGATATATCATCTGTTACCTCACATTAAACTCTTTTCAACAGTCATTATTACGTCAAAAATAGATTTCCTAAAAGGGGTAATTCCTCTTAATTTATCTTCTTTTTTTTATTATAATATGATTCACATTAAAAATTATTCCTAAATTAGTATCTTAGTTATAAGATAAATTTTTATGAAACCAAAATATATATTGTGTTATCACTTACATTAAATTCTTTTGAATAACATCTCTTATAATAATGTTTTACATTAATAATGTGGACAATGATATTTTCATAAACATATGTATTCCTTGTTTATTAATAAAAAAATTATTTTATGACTGAATATTACATGAATATTTAGGAAATTTTATAATTATGATTCTATAATGTAACATTATATTTCAAAAAAAATAAATTAATGGTAAACAATCATAGATATTTATTCCCATAATAAACATGGTTTTTGGGGATAACTACATATATATTGACTATTTCATGTCATATTAAACTCCCTTTATTAAAGAATTATAAAGACACAAACCATGACACTTATGAAATATATAGAACCCATTGAAAATTAATTATTTACTATTACCATTGTACCGTAATAGTTTTATTTTTCGTGGACTGAACGACCTCAAGACAGATGATGTGAAAAATATCAATTATATAAATGTATTAAACATGAGAAAATGGAATAAAATTATTATTAATATGTAATTAACATGAATATTTTGTTTAATAAAGTTTATAATTAAAATAATTCTATCGGTTAAGTATTTAAAGTATTTTTTTTGTGATACCATCCTTAAGGTAACAGGTTTTTTACTTAAATTCTTACATTAAAAGTTTCAATGTCTTTATCTTAACTATTTATCCACCATGATCAAATTTATTTTGTGTTACACATTTCATTATATATAAATATATAATTTTCAATATGATTTTCAATTTTCCTTGAATTTCTGATAGGAAAATAAATTTAACCAGTAATCATATTTTTATTTATAGTTCATTTTTTATTATAAAAAAAATTTGTTAATGGATAAAAAATTAAATTCATTCCAAAATATCTCATGTCACCCCCCACTTATATGGGTTGTAATTCATAATAATCCTCTTAATGATTCCCTAGTTTTTTATATTACATTATGTTCTCATATATTTTATAATAAAATATCTTTGAAATAAATGTTACCATAAACATAAAGGGTATTTCCTCTTATTTTTATGGGGTAACTGATGATTTCATATTTTTATCGGTTCAAATGTATAATATGATTAGTTTTATCACAGAATGAATGATTTTATGTGTTTTATCATTGTTATGGATATTTGAAATTATAAGGGTGGGTATGATATATCTCTTAAATTCATTGAGTAGTTATTTATTGTATTGATAATTACTTTTGGAACTAATTGTTTAATGTTATTACCTTATGGGTGAAATGTGCGATTACGGGTGATATTAATATGATTTACCAAGTCACGTTAATGGTCATTTTTTATGGTTTATAAAAATATTCTTAATGGAATATTTTGGTCATAGATGTTTATTGTTTATTTAAATGTATGTTTTATATGAGCTTAACAGTTTTTATTTAAAGGAAATACTTTTTAAATATATTCTAATTATATCAATGGAATAGAATGTTTTTATTTCTTTTTTTACCACTTAAAAATTTTTCTTCTCAACCCATGTTTTCAAAAAAACTTACTAATCATAAGAATGAGTATGAATGATTATGATTTTTAGTATTGAATAAGAAATTTTTCCCATGATTAAAGAATGAGTATAATTTGAATACTTTGGTTTAGTGTTAAAATATCAATTTGTTGGAAAAGTATGGTTTTATTATATAAAAGTTTTTCCAAAATGTCAAAAACATAAAAACTAATGTCTATAGGTTTTGTAAGTAATTTAATATACGCTATAAATCAGGTGATTATGGGATGGCCTGTGTAAAGATCATTACATTCTTCCCGGATTATAATGAATACTTTTAATCTCACATTACTTTATTACTAATCACACTTAATAACAAATACAAATGGTTGAATGTAAAGAAAACACACACAAATTTTATCATTTCTTCACTACTAATGTGTATTTTTGGGAAAATGCTAAATATGATATATATATTCTATAAATTTGATAATTATGGGGTGGGTATTTTCGGGTCTTTAAATTCATCCCTCACTAGAATAAATACATTAAATCTCACATTCTCTTTTTCTCGATCACAAAAAAAACAACCATAAATGGTTGAATATAAATAAAATGAACACAAATATTTTCATTTCAGCACCACTAAGGGATAATATTGGGAAAATACACAAGATTTTATGTCATTGTTCCATATTCTATTATCATTCAATGTTATATGGTTATAAAAAATGAGCCAATAACGCATTAAAATATGTTTATTTATTTACCATACTCCATTGTCATGAATCATCCTTTAGAAATTGATGTATAGTAAAAAATGACCCAAAAAATTACTCAAAATATCATTTTTAATTCTTTCTTATACATCTATTATCTACTAATATCTATTAAAATATAAAATTAGTTTAGTATTGAAACATGTATACATGTTATAAATAATCAATTCCTCAACAAAACATCATTTCTTAAACTTCTTCCAAAATAACATCCTACACAATGAAAACACTATGATGTAGTGTGGACCTTTAGAGAACCTTACTATGAATGAAACCATAATTTTTTAGGGTTTGATTTATATATAAATTATATTCTAGAGCCACATCAACATTTCTTATATTATCACTATATTTTTACTCTATCCCATAGTCCTTACTTCCCCATTATCATTAGAATGCTTTACTTCCATTATGGTGAAATGGTATATGTTGTGACAAGGAACATAAGAGATGGTTCATACATGTCTCCTCTAATCTTCAATGATTAGTCACAAATATTTTTTAGAAGATAGATTATTATTTTTACATGTGGCATCTTGTAGTATTTTACTATGATTTAATATGAAGCCTCCCTTCACCACATTCAGATTAATAAAATACATAAAAAATTATAAAATTGTATATTCATTTTTACTTGAATACCCTCTTGTAACATCATCATTTCATCTTATTATGTGCCTATATAAAATCACATAGCCAAGATTATAATGGGTTAAATATATTTCTGTAATAATATAGTTTTATGTATGAATTCACGTATTTAACATAACCACCATTATGGTGTGGCATATATTTTTTAAATATGGCTCACCATATTCTATATAATAAAACATATATTGTAGTAACATTAATAGTTAATTGAATATATTCCTGTATAAGGTACACTATTTTTTCACTATTTGTGTTCTACAAGAATATAAATTCATTATTCTATAAATGACACCTTACATGATCTAGCTTATGTCACTACCTCAATAGTATGCCTCAACTGTAATTAACCAATGAATTAATCATATATTATGATTTTCAATGATTTCATAACAAAAATTGGTTTCAAGATATTGTAATAAAATTCACTTCATCCTAGTCTCACATAGTCTTGTTTTATTTTAAATCCTTATATCACAGTGTCTCACTCCATTCATAAATGGTAACCAACATCACTTCATCTAAATCTTATAATTCTTTCAATCATTTCACAAGATTCTATCAGAATTAGAAATTGAAAATACGTAAAAATAAATTGAAAATGAATAAAAATAAAAACCTCAATTTTGAACTAATATTTATTTGAAATATATTTCTATTTATAAAAAAAATTAAAAGATAAATATTTTTCTAAATAAAAATTAAAAATTCATGAAAATAAATAGATATTTTAGTGAGAATTTGAAATGGACACAAATGATGAATACCCAAGATTAATCTATCATTTTCATATTATTGTTTCATCTAATTCATTCATGGTTTTGGAAGTTGATACCATTCACCCTACTCAAAACTCTTTTATTTTCTGTACATCTTTATAATTGACCCATCATAGCTTATAATAAAGTTGACCTCTACTTTTTTTAATTCGTCTAATTTATCACCCAATAAAGTAGAGTCACTTAAACCTATCACAAATCAGTATCCCTACCACAACCATAGCCAAATATAGAATATAAATAAATTACATTATAAAAACAACATTCCACAAATTCTATAAACAACACACAATATGTCATAAATAGTATGATCCTATGTCTGTATTAGTTGAATATCTGCGAGGGAATTTGAATTTTCAGTTTTTGGACTGGACAAATGAAAAGACTCGAAAATTTCAAGGAATTTTTTTTTAATTTTATGGAATTTTACGAGTCCGCAGTTTCTGACGGCACCAGATTATGAGGCCCCGGTGTGCCCGGAATCAATTCTCGGAGTTTTGCTCGGGTACGTTCAGTGAAATAATGAGTTGGGTTTCCTAACATTTCAACAGGTGCTCGGAATCGAAATATGAGTGCACCGATGAAACTGCGGCGCCGGTAATTTCTTAGGAACACTTTTTCTGGAGTTGTGTTTGCTTGGGAGGAGTTGTTAAAAATGTGAATAATAAAAATAAATTTGTTTTACAATTTTATTTTTACTTCTTTAGTAATGGTTTAAGTGTCATGGAAAATAAAGTTGTGTCACAACTTCTTTCCCCTCTTCCTTGTGAGGGAGTTGGGGTGGGGCCCACACGAGCCCCCACCTCCTTCAGATTCCCTAACACCCCATTCATTTAATTCTTTGACAACTCCCCTCAATTAATATGAGGAGCCTTTCCATCTTCCACTCTCTCCAATTATTATTTTCCAACTCTCTTAATTAATGGATTGGATATTTGAATTAATTTGAATTAAGAAGGCAATGGAATATTACAGGAGAGCCATGCTTTTATTCTAGTCTTGGCTTTCGTTGTGTTGGGAGGTTTTTTTGGAGAGATCAAGAGAAGAAAAGTGCCCTCCCTCCGATGAAGAATGAGACACCGACCGTGGAGACCGACACCAACAACAACGTTCTTCTTCTTCATCCAACGTTGATGGAATCAATACTCTTCTTCCACGATTCCTGACTACCGCGACGTTCGACTTTCACGACTCGACAATGTGAGACGTCAATTTCGAGCTAAGGGATTATTTCAGAATGATAATATTTCCCATGGTTGTTTCCTTCTAAACAAAGAACACGGAACAACTCAACATTGAGTTGATCTGCGACTGTTTTATTTAAAATTGCGGGATGGGACCAATGGTATGCTACAACTCATTTAAGAGGTTGTGGAATGACTTGATTCAACTTAATTTAAGTAAAATTGAATGTTTATTCATTATCAAATCCTGTTTAAATCTTTCCATTTGATAACACCTAACGCGGAGTGCGCTAGTCGAACCAACACGACCCGACAACCCTCCACAGATTGTTGTTGGTGCACTGATTGACGACGATGGTGAGTGGGACCGCAACAACGTTTAGAAGCTGTCGCAGTGAAGAGAAGGTCCAGGAAGGACCACGGGCGATGACGGCAGGCGAAACGGACCACCGGAGCGTTTCCGGTGGTCCACAGAGGGCGCCAGCGGCGGTGACCGGCGGGGGCGGCGCGCTGCCTGAGAAAACCACCCCAGCTGAGCCGCAATGGTGGAGGAAGAACCAGAACGGAAGAAGCCATTCTGGATTAGGTGGCGTGGCATTAAGCCGCTCCGATTTCGTTCAACCGGAGGGTTGTAACCCCGCGCTCCTCAGTGGCCACGTGGTCCGCGCCCACGCCGGGCCCAATGGCCACGCTAGATGGACCAGCCGCGCTGGGCCGGACCGCCTGTGCCGGGCTGGGCCATGCCCTAATAGGCTGGACCGAGACCCGGGTCGGGTCGACTTAGTTTGGGCCGACCCAGGGGGTATCGGGCAGGGTCGGACCGGGCCCGAACCCCCTATTCTCGGGTGGTTTTGTTCAAAAGCCCATAACATGGGCTATGAATCTCTGATCAACGCACCGTCTGTTGGGATGGGATCCTTGGATTGATACGGTCGTTTATTTATTTTACACTCATGGTTTTGGAGAACATTGGGTATGGCTGGGATGGTCTGAACACGAAACCAACCAGGCCCTCGGAGCAGAAACGGCTATAACTTGAGCGTCGGACGTCCGATTGAAATGTCGTAGACATTGTTGTATTTATCATAGTTAGATTGACCTTTTGACTTACTCCGCTCATGGTTCGGATGCAATTGGAGTACGGACGGGTTGGATTGTACCCGAAATCCAACTGGGCCCCTAGAACGGAGAAGCTAATAACTTTCAGACCAGACGTCCGTTTGACGAACCGTTAGCGTCGTTGGTGATCACATTGAGAATGGTCCCTATGAGTATACACTATGTGAGTTCAGGGTATAGTTGAGATACAGTCGGGATGGTTCACACACGAAACCAACCAGGCCCCTAGGACGAAAAAGCTAATAACTCACAGTCCGAGCATCTGATTGACGTGCCGCCTGTTTCGTTGAGACCCCTATGGCGAGGCGGTCGGTTGAGATACTTCTTTGTGGGAATTTGTGATACATGGAGTATCTACATGTAGAACGTGGAGCAGACCCTCCCTGAGTTGAGCGTATGGGGTACGGAGACCGTGTAGCTGGCTGAGACATGATGACTGCCTGCCCGATTTGATTCGGAGTGACTTGCATAGCCCAATGGGGATCACTACTTTGTGAGCTGGCAAACCCATGGTTGATGGACACTACTTTGTGAGGTGGCAGACCCGTGGTACTCGACAGGAGGAGTACCTCTGAAGGCTATGAGGGGGAGCACTACTATGTGAGGTGGAAGACCCATGGCGGAATATGACTACTTTGTGAGGTGGCTAACCTGCGGTACTCAACAGGAGGAGTACCTCAGCAGTCTTAGGTTAGTGAGAAGTACCTCGGAGTCGTGATAGGATCACTGTACTCGTCAGAGAGGGAGCTCTTCTGCAGTTATAGTTTCGATAATGAAAATCCTGGTTTGAGCTGAGTCAATGACCTTTGTGTTTTCCTCATGATTTAGATGGGTTACTAGATAACATACGTATATGTATGGGCACATACCTAAGTAGTGGTTATCCGTGGACTTCATAACTGTGTGATACCTTGTGGCTGATATGGGTTACTTGGTAACTTAGGTATAATTATGGGCTTATACCTATGTTAGGGTTATTTGTTGAGAAATTTCTTTGTGATTATCCTTGTTGGATTTTAGTGAGACCTTTATGGTCCCGGGGTCCGTACTGTGTATCATATACTCACCCCTTCAAAGGATTTGCCTTCACTTCGTTGTGTTGGTTGTAGACAATGGACATCACTGATCATGGTTGAGGCATATAGACTTGGACGGTACCCGGAGGTGGATCTCACGATGAGTTGGTACTCAGAGGATACAAGCAGATGTGGAGTGATGAGGAGGACATCGGTACCTACTCTTCATGTAGGAACTCAGAGGATGATCCATGAGCTGCTTGTCACCTTTCAGCTATTGTCCTTTGAGTTGTACTTTACTTTCATTTGTAGTTGTACCTTTCTTTTTGGGTTTGTATTTTCGAACCCTTGTACTTTCAGCACGTTTGTTATACTGCTTTTCATAGTGTATCTTCTGATGTTACTTTGTTAGTGTGCTTTCTTTTCGTATATGAAATGCCTTACCTTTTTATTTGGATATACGCCTTTGGTGCTAGTTTCCATCCCCAGGCCTATAGAAGGAGGGCTTGGGGTAGTCACGGAACGGGCCCTGAGGACGGTTCATGAAAAATTGGTATTAGAGGTTTCGGTTCTACCGCAGAACTTATAACTCTGATTTTTCTTTTTTTTGTGAAGCAATAGTGTTAAGATTACTGAGTGTGGTTTTCAGTTCAGGAAGTCCAGTGTTGGTTTGGGCGGCCGATGTATCCATACACCAGGAACCTGAATTCAGATTTCCTACTCAGTGCACGAAAACACTGATTGTGTGTGTGTTTTCAAAAGATTCCCCCTTAAAACATCTCAAACCAGGTCAGATCACCAGGTATAATCATTTGACCATGTCAGGTATGTTTTTTTCAGGATGTCTTTCCACGGACGTCTAGCTAGAGCCCAGAGGGATGTACTTACTGACATCCTGTCGAGCGACAAGGTTTTGTTATAGGGCCCTCTTACAGATGAGGCACAAGCGGAGGCACCAGCGGTACTACCGTACTTTGGGCCACCAATGCCACGAGCCCCAGCAGCAGGCGATGCACTCCGCTTGAGCACGCTACACAAGTTCCAGCACAAGAGGCCACCTAGGTTTCGAGGAGAGACGGACCCACATGCGGCTGAGGATTTGCTGGAGGCTATGGTGAGAGATTTCAGGATAGTAGGTACACCAGTGGACTTCATGGTGATCTTTTCTGCCATCTTCCTTCAGGAAGCAGCAGGCAGGTGATGGAGCCGAATGATCTAGTTTTGCAATGAGATGACCTTCACTTGGGGATAATTAGAGAGCTTCTTGAGGGTGGAGTTCATACCAGTGACTCTACACCCCGAGTGTGTTCAGAAGTTGTTTCCTTTGCCACGGGATTTTCAATCAATAGCTGAGTCATCTATAGGAAGTAGACAGATGATTCAGGGGTCCAAGAGGACCAGACCAGCAGATGGGCGATCTCAGGTTATAGGATCAGTAGACCGGGGCACCCGGGGTGGAGTCATAGCCAGGCGCGCCAAAAATGGACAGTGTTTCTCCTACGGTAGGAAGGATCACATGGCACGTGATTGTCCGACTCCCCGCACAGTTGATCCGCATGCATTGGATGAGCCACCAAGATAGAAGAAGTGGTGGGTGCTTGAGCAACAACCGAGCAGTGGAATAGGCAGTAGATCTTCGAAAGTAGTTGGACAGGAGCAGAACTAGTGGATACTTTTTTTCCCTTGTACTTCTAGTTCCATGTTGTTATTGTATTTGTGTCTTGTACTTCGAGCTGCAGTAATAAAAGACACTTATCTTTGTGATGTTTTCTTTCCTATCCATTTGTTTGGTTGATACTGAGAGGTCCCAGTCAAAACTGTTGACTTGACCCTCACTTTTGAGATTTCAACTAGAGGAGACCCGGTGACCTCACACTGATGCCGACAGTGTGACTCGACCCTTGGAGGCGAGAGTGACGGTTGGATCTCTTGGTAGTAATGTCTAGGCCTTACGACGTCGTCCATGGCATGAACGCATCATTCATGTTAGGATTGACTGTATTAGGAAATGGGTGTGGTTCATACAGCGGATGAGAATGAGTGTCTATTTTCGGAAAAAGAGAAATATTAGCAACTCTTATAGACCGTAGGCAAAAAAGGTGCAAATCATCAAGGAGAAGATTAAGACTGCACAATGTATTAAAAACAAGAAACTGGTGCCAATCTCAGAGACTCAGGCGTGTAAAATGTTTCAATAAGAGGAAGCATTAAGGATAGATGAGTCTGCGAAGCAGTAGATGTGGAGGCAAAGCTTGGAGAGCAGCATGAGGTGGTGTACATTTCAACTTGTTACAACCACCCGCCTTAGTTTTACCCGCCTTGGCTCAGGGATCTAGAGGGCATGGGAAGAGTGGAGCTGCATGCAGTCAAGGAGTGTGACCCAATGGTTCAACAAATGATTCAAGGGACAGTTTTTGTCCACTACTAGCTTCCGTAGTAAAAGAAGTTGATACAAATCATTCCTTCCATGAATCTTGTCCTAGACCTAGAGTTTCTGGTAAGCTGTAAACTTGACCCTAATGTCTAGAGATACCTTGGGAGGAGACTCGATAGTCACACTTACACCGATAGTGTGGTCTGACCCTCGAGGCGAGAGTTTCAGTTGGAATCTCTTGGTGGCACCGTCGAGGCCTTACGACATTGGTCTCGGTTTGGATTGGATTCACAGTTCATGCAAAGATTGACTGTATTAGGAAAAATGGTTGTGGTTTATCTACAACGTTATGTGGGTTTTCCTTGGATGGAAAAAAGGAAACCCCAGGTAGCATAGGATAAACTCATTTATAGGAAGGTGCGGTCGATCACTCTTGATTCAGTCAACCTTACCCTCATGGAAGCAGGAGTTTTGAGTTTCAATTCTAATCAGAAAATAGAGGCCTCTAGAGTTTGAGGATGATGACCACGTCCTTATACGGGTCTCACCTTGACGAGGTTTACGGAGATGTGGCCAAGGTAGAAAGTTATCTCTGAGGTTCAACGGACCTTTCTAGGTCCTCACTAAGGTAGGAGAGGTGTTTTACTGGTTGACCTTTGCACCTCAGTTGCACTGGGTGCATGATATCATCCACACACATCAGTAGAGGAGATACGTGCATGATCTTTCACACATCATCGACCCCAGGGAGTTGGAAGTCGATGACAGGGCAACATGAACAGAGGTTGCAGTGGAGATCAAGGATCGATAGGAGTGTGTCCGACGTGGACGGTCGATTCCTTGGGTGCGCTTTCACGGGTAGCTCGAGAACCACCAGGAGGGCACATGGGAGCAAAGGGCATAGTTACGTGCTCAATATCACTTTGTTTTCCTTAGTGTGTGTTATAGCTTTACGGGGATGTAAAGCCCTGAGGTGGGATTAATGTAAAAACCTAGAAATTTGAAGGAATTGTTTTTTAATTTCTTTGGAATTTTATGAGTCTTCAGTTTCTGACGGTACCTGATTCTGAGGCCCAGTGTGCCCTGAATCAATTTCCGAAGATTATCTTGGGTACGTTTAGTGAACGAATGAGCGGGTTTTCCTAAATTTTGAACCGGTGCTCAGAATCGAAATCTGAGGGCACCGATGAAACCATGATGCTAGTAATTTCTTAGGAACACCTTTTCTGGAGTTGTGTTTGCTCAGGACGAGTTGTTCAAAATGTGAAGAATAATAATATATTTGTTTTACAATTTTATTTTTACTTATTTACTAATGGATTAAGTGTTATGGAAAATAAAGTTGTTTCACAACATATTTCCACTCTTCCTTGTGAGAGAGTTAGGGTGGGGCCCACAAGAGCCCCCCCTCTTTCAGATTCCCTAACACCCCATTAATTTAATTCTTTTAAAACTCCCCTCATTTAATATGAGGATCCTTTCCATCTTCCCCTCTCTCCCATTAATATTTTCCAACTCTCTTAATTATTGGATTGGTTATTTGAATTAATTTGAATTAACAAGGAAATGGAATATTATGGCAGAGTCTTGCTTTTATTCTAGTCTTGGATTTTGTTGTGTTGGGAGGATTTTTGTGGATAACTCAAGAGAAGAAAATTTTCCTCCCTCTGACGAAGAACGAGACCCCGACTATGGAGACTGACGCCAACAACAATGTTCTTCTTCTTCTTCCGACGTTGACGGAATTGATACCATTCTTCCGCGATGCACGCCTACCACAACGTTCGACTTCCGAGACACGATGACGTGCGATGTCAATTTTGAGGTAGGGGAATATTTGAGAATGATATTATTTCCCATGGTTGTTTCCTTCTAAACAAAGAACACGGAACAACTAAACATTGAGTTGATCCGCGAATGTTTTATTTAAAATTGCGGGATGGGAACAATGGTATGCTACAACTCATTTAAGAGGTTGTGGAATGACTTTATTCAACTTTATTTAATTAAAATTGAATGTTTATTCATTATAAAATCCTGTTTAAATCTTTCCATTTGATAACACCTAACACGGAGGGTGCGGGCCGAACCAACATGGCCCGACAACCCTTTGTAGATTGTTATTGGTGCACGGATTTAGGGCGATGGTGAGACGGGACCGCAAAAACGTTTGGAAGCCATCTCAGTGAAGTGAAGGTCTGGGAAGAACCGCTGGCGAAGACGGTAGGTGAAACGGACCACTAGAGAGTGTCCAGTGGTCCGCAGAGGGAGGCGGCGCGCAGCCATAGAAAATCATCGCGGCAGTGGAGGAAGAACCGGAACGGAAGAAACTGTTCCGGATTGGGTGGTACGGCATTAAGTCGCGCCAGTTTCGTTCAATTGGGGGGGGGGGGTTGTAACCCCCCGCTCCTCGCTGGCCACGTGGGCCACGCCCGCGCCGGGCCAACCGGCCGCACTAGCCGGACAGGTCGCGCTGGGCCTGGCCGACCGCGTGGGTCCGGCCCCCCGCGCCGGGCCGGGCCGTTCCCTAATGGGCCGGACCCTGGTCAGGTCGACACGGTTCGGGCCGACCCAAGGAATATTGGGCCGGGTCGGACCGGGCCCAAACACCCTATTCTTGGGCGGTTTCGACTAAATGCCCATAACATGGGATATGGACCTATGATTGACGCACCATCAGTTCTTATGGGATCCTTGGATTGAGACGGTTATTTCGGTATATTACAGTCAAGGTTTTGTAGAACATTGGGTACGGCCGGGTTGGTTCGAACACAAAACCAACCGGGCCCTCGGAGCGGAAAAGACTATATCTTGAGTTCCGGACATCCGATTGACATGTCATCAACTTTTTTGGACTTATCTTAGTGAGACCGACCTTTTGGATTACTCTGCTTGAGGTTTGGATGCAGTTGGAGTATGGCTGGGTTGGATTGTACCCGAAATCCAACAGGTCCCTTGGAACAGAAAAGCTGATAACATTCAAACCAGACGTCCGTTTGATGAACCGTCAGCGGCATTGGTGATCACATTTAGAATAGTCCATATGGGTATACCTTATGCGAGTTCGGTGTACAATTGAGATATGGTCGGGTTGGTTCACACACGATACCAACCGGACCCTTGGGACGAAAAGGCTAATAACTCAACGTCTGGGCGTCCGATTGATGCGCCATCTATTGCGCTGAGACCCCTATGGACAGGAATTCCTTTAAGATACTTCTTCATGGGACTTTTTTATACTTGGAGTATCGACCTGTAGGACATGGAGCAGACCCTCCTGGAGGCGATCGTACGGGGTACTGAGACTGTGTAGCTGGATGAGACCTGGTGACTGCTTGTCCGATTTGATTCAGAGTGACTTGCATAGCCCAGTGGGGAGCACTACTTTGTGAGGAGGAAGACCCATGGATGATGAGCACTAATATGTGAGGTGGCAGACCCGTGATACTCGATAGGAGAAGTACCTCTGTAGGCTATGAGGGGGAGCAGTACAGTGTGAGGTGGCAGACCCATGGCGGATGAGCACTACTTTGTGAGGTGGCTGACCCGCGGTACTCGATAGGAGGAGTACCTTAGCAGTCTTAGGTTAGTGAGAAGTACCTCGAAGTCGTGACAGGATCACTGTACTCGTCAGAGACGGAGCTCTTCAGTAGTTACGGTTTTGGTAATGAAAATACTGGTTTGAGCTGAGTCAATGACCATTGTGGTTTCTTCATGATTGAGATGGGATACTATATAACATACGTATACGTATAGGCATATAACTAAGTAGTGGTAATCCGTTGACTTCATATCTGTTTGATACCTTGTGGTTGAGATGGGATACTTGGTAACATAGGTATAAGTATGGTCTTATACCAAAGTAAGGGTTATCTATAGAGAACATTCTTTGTGATTATCCTTGTTGGATTTTAGTGATACCATGAGGGTCTTGGGGTCCCTACTGAGTATCGTATACTCACCCCTACATGGGCTTTGCTCGAACTTTGTTGTGTTGGTTGTAGACGACAGACATCACTGGTCATGGTTGAGGCTTATAGAGCTGGAAGGTACCCGGAGGAAGATCTCACGATGAGTCAGTACCCGAAGGTGGATCTCATGACGAGTCGGTACCCAGAGGTGGATCTCATGACAAGTCGGTACCCGGAGGAGATGGAAAGACGTGGATTGCTGAGGAGGACATCTGTACCTATCATTCAGGTAGGAACCCGGAGGATTACCCATGAGCTTCTTGTCACCTTTCAGCTGTTGTCCTTTGATTTGTACTTTACTTTCAGTTGTAGTTGTACCATTCTTTTGGGGATTGTATTTCCGTCCCCTTGTACTTTCAGCACATTTTTTATACTTCTTTTCTTAGTGTAGCTTCTTCTTGTACTCTGTTAGTGTGCTTTTGTTTCGTAAAGGAAATGCCTTCCCTTTTTATTGAGATTTACGACTTTGGTGCTTGTCGCCAGCCCCTGGCCTATGGAAGTCGGGCTTGGGGTAGTCATGGTACGGGCCCCGAGGACAGGTCGTGACAACATATATTCATCAGGGATTCAAAATAGAATTTTGGGGGTTAGAATGCCTCAATTTTATTATATTATACATATATTTATTATTAATATTTATATTGGAGGTTTAGAGAGAATCATAGAGGCTCCGAACCAAAATTTGATGTTTGGGATAAGTGAATCCTAGGATGCATTGTTGGACTATAGTTGGTGTTAACTGTGCAGCTTAACCATGCAGTCTAGATTATATATGTGAATATTTTGTGAAAACTGTGAGTATGGATAAGGGAAATTGTTCATTTTTTTGTAGTTGTTCAGAAAGAGCCACGGAGTTGGACAACGATTATTGTAACTATGCATTACATCCATGCATGGGAAAGGAGTTCGAAAATTAATGGTAGCATAGTTGGAACATAGTTTTCCTAACCTGAATCCAAACATTACACCACTATTGAAATTGAAAAATTATCATTTTTTCTATTTTAACTATAAATTCTTTTTCATCATTTCGACCATTAGCTCTTCTACGCACACCCTCATCCTTATCCATTCCTCCATGTGAGATCTCCGTCATTATCTGTATTAATTGAACACTAGTGAATGTGTTGGAAGTATAGTGTGATTTCATTGACATTGTTAGCCTCTATATTGACCTTATTTATCTTTTTCTAATGTTGGTTTCAAAAATTTGATATTGTTTTACAAATTCAATTAGAGCATGGTGCAATCATATAAGTGTGTTGGGATTTTTTAATTTCCTTGGAAGTGGGTGATTAATGATGCCATTTTTACTTCATCACTTGTTGATTCAATGATGTATGTTTTTTGGGTGTGTTCATAAATATTTAAATATTAATAAAAAATTTCTTTAGTTTTATGCCATTTCATTGGGAATATTTCATTTCATGGATGAGGATGTAGGATGGGTTTTAGAGAGTGTTTTTTCATCGTTTCAGTGTGACTGGATTGGCTTTTAGGTTTTATGATTTAGGACCTTATAGTTTTCTTTGATTAAGCATTGATATTTTATTGAGTTTTAATTCATTAAATATAAATAATTAGATTCTAGAGGTTAGTTTTGACAAAGGACCCCAATATGTCTTATATGAGTTTATGCAAGCCTTGTAAGTTTCTTCCAGTCCTTGGATAGTAAATAGAATGATTCTTGTAAGGTATGTGGTCTTTTTGACCAGACCTTTAGTAATTGTGCTTGTATGTGTAAGTATATAGATTTTTCAGGCTCTCCCTTGAGGGGGAATACCCTTGTTTAAATTTATTTCTATGAATTATTAAAAATGTATATGTTTAATTAAAATAGATAACACCATGGGACACTAACAACCCATATACACAATCCTTATTCCTGGTCCACTAGTGGATGATATTGTGAGTATGACTTAGAGGATCCCAAGATTGATACCTCTACTCATAACCAATTTTTAGTGTCCTGTGAGGGATTCTTCTTCAACTGTTCTAATCGTTAGGATCATATAAGAGATACATTCTCTTTTACCATCCTAGGGTTTCCAAGTGGGTTCCCTTCTAGTGGACTGGCCATGTGTCATTGCGTTAGGGGTATAGGAAGAGTTAGTTGTGGGTGTCACCATAGAATTTATACCAAACATGTGATACAAAGAGGTAATTTACGTAGATATGGGTGTAGGAATTTGTCCCACAAAACTCTCTTATATATTATTTTCACTTTTTTATACTTCATAATACTTTTATTACTTTATGTCATTCATGGAATTGTACACATGGTGCCTAATATGATGTAATTCTATGATGGGGATTCCTATAGGTACCTCATGGGATATACCTTTTGATCTTAAATGATTAACATATGACTTATTGGGATTCCCATGGGTACTTCCTATGTTTTTCCATTTGTCTATGCATGATTGAATATACATATATTGGGATTACTAGAGTTAAATCCTTGGATTTGGATGTTAAGACTTACTTGATTGATGATAACCATAACATTAAGTCCCATGTTTCATTTGGATCCCTCCATACTTTGGGATTATAGAGATAGGTTGTTGACTATAACTCAAAACCCCTATTATATGGACTGTCTCCATGTAGTAGACTAGGGATCTAGGATCTGAGTAATTCCATAGATTTCATAGGGTACGTAATTCCCCAAATAAATCTCATGTATTGATGGAAATTTCCTCAAGAAATTTCTTTGAATCTCCATTGGATCAGGTGTACACACCATTTCCACATTTCTAATACATTCCAACTAAAGGATACATTGATATTTTTATTGAATGGATTCTGATTTATTAGTTTGGTACTATAGATAATAACTTATAGTTTACCTTAGTGGAATACCCCTTTAGAATTATTTATATCTTAATTTCATAACTTCCTATTTATGGGGACCTTAGACTCATATATTAAACTTGATTTACCCATGGCATGACGACTATCATATCCAACTATATGACTAATTTCACGATGTTTGAGGGAAACCAAAAATACATTGTATAATGGAGGAAATTTTAGGCTATCCCATTCATTGGAAATGTATCACCTTATACGGATGTAGCATTCTTGGAGATATTTCACGCTTCGGTTGTAACAGGTATAGTCGATCGGGATCGAGGGAAGAAGGATCAAATTGATTACACATGTCTTGAGTGGCATGAAATTAAAATAAATACCTTATTCACATGTAATACAGTTGATTGGGTTTATATAACCATGGTTTTAATGTTGTTTTATATTATTATTTATCATCTAGTTGTCTCAAGGTTAGGCTAAAAACATTCAATACCATTCTATTATAACATTTGACCATAGTAATATTTTTTTATTTTTGATAGTTAGTTGTTGTTATTTTAAACATAAAGAGTACTTGTAATATACATACACTGAAATTAATACCTATACAATGTACTATGTTTTAGCTACCCTATTGGTGTTTTTAATTACAACAAACTCAATCCTCTTTTGAACTAGGGTAGCCGAGAAGTAATTCAATTGTTCTACGACATAAGTCGGTGTGACGCCTAGATCTGATCAAGTTGGATGGATTAGACATATATATGGAGATTGTTCACGTAGTATAGATCTATGTACATAGTATATTCTTATAATTGTTTTCTATTTATTTTAATTAAATCTCTATATGTGTTTATCCATGTTGGTTATCATTGTTTTATATATGATTTTGACGTTCTATCATATTCCATATGTCATTCTTTATGACAACATGTTTAAATTTATTTCATCTATACTATAATTATTTACTACTATATATTATTATCGGTTTTCTACTTGTTTGTTTCTCTAATATGAGGTCATAATATCCCCCACATACATGCCATGAACCCTCATTTTTAGTATGTAACATATTGTGTATGGGGAGGCACACTTAAGTTCATGTCAACAACTAGTCTAGTTATATTTTAAATATTGTTCTGGGATTGGATGTTCTAAAGCTGTATCGGATCATTCATATCCTATTTTTTAACTATTTTGGATATGTTAGTACAATTATTAAAAATATTTTAAATCCTAGGATGGATATTGTACTAGTCCATCGAGAACTCTTTTTTCATTATGATGATCTAGTTTCTGAGTTTATGGGATTAATTTTGTTGATGTGTGTTATTACAGTTATACGTTAATTTTACCTAGATATATGAAAATTTACTATGATGTTTTATGATTATTATGTATTCACATCTCTTAGTCTATTGTAAGGAGACTAGTGGTAGATTTTGAATCTTCTATGACATATGCAAGAGGTGTCTCATGCATTATATTTAGCATATAAGGCCATCTTGTTCAAAGAAATGTAGACTGATATTTCACTATTATTGATGAGGATAACAATTTAATGTTTAAACAACAACTTAATGGTGTTTTCTTATATAGGTTCATTGAGTAATTCTAGATTATTTTAACACCATTCATCTGTATTTTCTTCAAATGGTAGGTCTGGTGGATCTGGGATGAGTTTTTTGATGGTGAGGATGATGACTTAACCCTCATGTGCATGCTGTAAATGACCCTAGTTCATTGATAGGTCATATGATTCCCATGTTCTGGATATCTTGAGGGGTGATTTTACCTAGTTTTGGTTAATTAAATTTTCAATAACAACCTATATAATGGTTTCCCACATATCATCGAATGACATTCTTCTTAAAAAACATTGTGAGTGTTCTATGAAATAGATTATTTGAGGCCCTACTATAAACATCTTATTGATCCTTTTGGGTCATCATCAGTAATTAATGAATTTTTAATAGACCATTTTGGGGGAATAATATTTAGGTGTGGTTATATAAATATTCATAACAATCTCTATGGAGAATTAAAATCTTGATTACTATTGATATTTTTCATAACTAATATTAATATATATTTATTTAGTCGGATACTCTAGAGTGATGTTTACAAGTAACAATTTTTATTTAGTAAAGTGAAACCTCATGGGGGTATTACTACATACAGATGCATGATATTTGTCATCTTATCATTATTTATAGGATCATTTCATTAGATAATAGGGTGAACTCACTTATGAGGATTCCCATAGAGGATGAAGGACTAAAAGTTTCAAACTTTCTAGGTGATTACATATGTTACATTTCTTTAAACACTGACCTTTATAGTTCTGTTTCATGTAAATAAATTTATAATTAAAACATAGAGGGTTTTTCCTCTATGACATGGAATTGAAAACCAGAATAATTGAACCCACGGTGATAGGTTTTGATACTCATAGTTTATAGTTATACATACCTCGTTTATATAGGGTTATCTGGTGTGGAAAATATCATTAATTGAGAATGGTTTATGGATGAAGCCCCATGATATGTGTCTATGGTGAGAGGTTTGGTCTATGGTCTAGGTATTCAAACAGAGTATCAATGTTATGATCCGTGATTGTTAGGTTTATGTATAAAACCCATTGGCCCTTTTTTATGACTCTAAATCATATGATTCAAATTTTTTATGGATCCATTGCTACATGTGATAAAGGTTGTCTTAGGTTACCCATGTATTTTTTAGGTTGTGGGATTAGTGGTAAGCTAATATTTAGACTGATATATGTTAGAGTATCTAGTTTTTTAATGTAGTATAGGTTGTACCTTTGGTTTCTAAGAATAATATGCGGTTCGTGATTTTGTAGACAATGTTATATTGGAAAGATTGTTCATGTGCTTGGCCCTATTAAGAAGTGGTTGTGCAGTATAAAATTTAATTTCAGAATATGACGTCATGTGGTGGGCAGACAAGGAATTAATCATGTCATTGGCGTGGTCTATGATTTTAAAGATGATTTCAAAGGTATATTATATACTCTTAAGATATGAATTTTACATAGCATGGTTTGATTTTCATTCTTGCATTATACACATAGGAGTGTGAGTATGGGGGTAAGGGATTGTTCAATAGTTGTGTATGGTTATTTTAGTTTGTGCTGATTTTATATTTTAACACTTTAGAATAGAATTTCAGTGAGTTTCCAGGTATGGGTTGAGGATTGATGGTTTTGAATCTCATTTTTTCGGTTGTAGTGACCTGATTCTCTAGGTAAATATTTGGTAGTACCCTATGAGATCATCTATCTGGGAACTAAGCTGAGAGTTGTGAGATAATTGACCCAATGGTGGAACTTTATACATGTTATTTTGAGACATATTATTAGGGTTTAAAAAAATTCATGGTAAACCTACCTTATAATGAGTTATTTTGGGTAGAAATGACACATATTGAAATATGAATTCTTCTAAGGAATGACAAAAGTGTGGGGTTCGATTATAAGTTGATTCGCAACTAATGTCATAGATTCCATTTATGTGGGCCGATAATGTGTGGATAGGGATATTTACATTATAAATCATGAATGATTGAGTTTGTATCCCTTCTTGTTATTATTTTTAAAAAATTAATAGGGTATCAACTGTGTAGTTCTAAAAAAGTTATGACTGTGCGATAAAAATAATTATACTAATGTGGGTAGTGGTATTATTTGAAACGTCGAAACCTATCGTTGGATGGATATTGGGATTTTAGATGTTATTACATAAATAAAATGAGGTACTACTAAATTTCCCTTTGAATCCATGGTAGATTTATGAATATAGACTTTGGTGGAGATTGAGAGTAGGAATCGGTCTAGAGGTACCGATTCTGATCTAAGAGTGTTGGATAAATAATATACTAGTGTTTCTATTGTGGCATGGTGATGGAAATGGATAGGGACGTTTAAACAATGAAGTATCACTGGATGTTATTTACGTGATTAAATGAGAATTATCAGAAATATATTATATTTTGTAACACCACACTATTTTATGAGATATATATTTTCAAAGACAAATTTAATTTCTATGATATCTTGAATTACATGCAATAAAGAGTTTTAACAAAAAATACTATTAAATTATAAATATTTAATCATTATAAATATAACCATGCCATTAAATTTGGATTTATTAATGGAATACACACAATATTAACTATTTTTAAACGTACAACTCAATAATTTGTTTGTTTAATTATTTTGAAATAAGGATTTAGATTTTAGTAAATTTATTTTATTCCATAAAATGCATTCCATTAAAAAATGATTATTATTTAACTTTGTATAGAAAAATTATAATTAATTTTAGAAACAATTTTAATTTTTATTATGTGAAATTATGTTTTTAATATTCTTTTGAAAATCACTATAGTGTGAAATATTGGCATTTTTATGAAAATATTGAATTTTTTATGAATAATGAAAAATAATGATTTTTGTAAAACATATATTTCTTTTCTATAAAAAACAATATTATATTTTTAATTTGGACATAAATTATTAAATATCAGTTTTAGTTATAAATAATTTAATTATTTATATATGAATCATCTTTATATATGATCTTGATAAAAAATACCTGAAGACTTAAAAAGGAATTTTTTCAAAAAATTGATTTATATCACCCTTTGAGGGACACATATAAAATTAATTTATGTCATCTATATATATTGAGTTTGGTAAAATGGATTACATATTTTGAATCATCATAATTAGTACTATTTTAATGGATAAACACATTTTTGGTAATGATTAGTAAAAATAGTAAATATTTGCCACGACATAAAATGAGAATATAGGGTAAAAATAACATCAAATTGTGTGATAGGGAAATAATTTTTATCTTAAATATTATTGGATGAATGGTTTTTGAAACATATCATATTTTGATAAATTTTTATTTTTTATGGGACACATTTTCAAGAATGTGACCTATATAATATTTTAAGTATATAAAAAAATCTCAATATTTTACATTTAAAAATATATTATGTTTTCCAATTGGGAAAAAATAAATTCATGGGAAAAATTATTGATATTTTGTTTATGAATAATTATTTTCATTATTTCAATTTATTTATAATCTTTATTAACAATATCAGTACCATAAATGTTTACACAATGTCGACATAGAATTTCATCAATTAATAAAAATATAAAGTTATTGATATTAAAATTATAATAATTTGAGTGAGTTATAGTGCTCAAATAATTATTTAGATACATATAACATGTTATATTTTTTTAAAATAATATATTTTAATTATAACTTTTTATTGGTCTATTTAATGTCAAATAAAATAAATTATTCCACGATTAACATTAATGGTATTTTATTATAAATATATTTTAATAAATGATATTAAATTTATAAAAAATATCATCATACATTTTAGAACAATATGCACTGTCTTATACACCATTTTCAATTTATGAGTATTTTTTCCACTTATGGTTAAAATTTTGACTCATTATGATCGCAATAGTTGTTACAATGGTTAAGGATAAAATAAGTTAACTAAGGGATTCAAAATAAACATAATACATAAGAGAGAGAAAAAACATTCCAAATATTATTAGTTGATATGATTTCAACCTCATACAACCTTATCTTATAATATATTTCTATTATAAAAAAATTGCTATTGAATGACATTTTTATATTTTAATATTTTATGAAATTCCTAATGATTCCATCCCCATTCAAATATATTAGGGGACCCCAATTATAATATATTAATGTTTAAAATGAATTTTAAATATATAAATAACATTTAAAATATTTTAATTACATCCAACCATGTCTTATTCTATATTTTATTATTATAAAAGCCTCCTTGGAAAGATTTTGTTACAAAACTAAACTGGTTTTCCGAAGAAGAGGTATCATTCTTAAGAAAGCGTTTTTGTTTTAATTATACTTCCACATGACTAGAATATTATTAAACCATGATTATATAATAACATAATTATATAACCTATAATTTAATGTTATATTCTTAATGGAAAAACCTATATCCATCTCCTCTTCCATCAAATGGAAAATGATATAGTCAATCGTATGTACGTCAGACCACCGCATTCTGAACCGATGTTAATTAAATTTTCATCAAGACCTCTCATGGATAAATATAATAATTTATTTAATGTATGTGTATTATATGTATTAAATAATTATTATTACATAATTATAATTTATCATATACTCTATTAACATCAAATCTGTTAGAAAATGGTAACATCGCCCATGCGTAAGTGTGGACTATCACCTACCAAAAGTGATGTGATTATTTTTTAATATTTTTCATATGGATACAAATAAGGATATTTTTTATGAATATGTGTTATTTATATTATATAATAATTATTATATATTGATTTATTATTAATTAACTTGATTTATTTCCATCCATAAAAAATTGAAAACAATGTTTATGAAAACATAAAATGCGTCATCCCCTAAATGGTGTAATTCATTATTCTGTCTCAAAATTTTATGGATTAATTTAAATAAATATATAATGAATATATATTATTTGTATTTCCTGATTAAAATTTAAGATATTACATGACTATAATCAATGTAAAAGTATTGACACTATTGAAAAAAACATATATGAAAAATGAAGCATTTGTTGCTCAGAATAGTTATTTTAACAATAATTTGTTAATAAACGTCTGAAACATATTATAAGTATATAATATATTGAATTACTTATATTTTTATTATTATTTAATTGAATTATAATAAATATAAATAAATTATACATTATTTGTTGTATATTTATAAAGGAAATCAGACATACGATATGTTTTGATCGTCTCTAATGGTCTTCGATGGGACAAACACATTGTTATGAAAATATCCTTTTTTCATTGGGATTATATATATATGTTTTTAAACATTATATCATGAATATACTTATTTTAATGAAGTTTAATGTTTAATTTTATGTTATTTTCTCATGTAACTTTTAAAAAATATTAATATAAGGTTATAGGTTTTATAATAAAATCTCATTATCTATTAGTAAAGTTTATTATTTTGTTATGCTATAGAAATTTTATTGTATATCTCTCAATAATCCGATAAATTATTTTATAATATTATTATTTAATTAAATTACTTTTTTTATTTCAGTTTCCTCTCTCTTATAACTTAGTAGACATAACAATTATTTTTGTTGAAAGTGGACTTTATTTCTCTCCTTGGTAAAAAATACTTTATTTTTTGTGTCCATGTATTCATGAAATGTTATAATGAATATTTATACAATTCATCTATGATTGTTTAATGTAATTTTTTACAAATTTTTAAAATTTTAAAGAAATCGGTTAAAGGGAATATCCTAATCATTTTTTAAATGTGGAATTTTTTACATTTTTCTAAAAATATAAAAGGAATATTTTTTAACATATATGTCATGAAAATAACATCCCATTATCATGAGAAATCAATTATTTAAATATTGAATTACAAGTTTCAAAAAAAATTAATGAAAGTGTATTAACTGATATTTCAGAAATTTTTAGATTTTAAACATGATATTTTAATGTAAAAAAGATTATTTTTCCCAAGAAATTTTCCAAGTGATATTTTAAAATAATTGTCCCTTCAGAAAAGAAATCCTTTAAAATTTCCTAATCACTTTTTGGGATATGATTTGATGAAATGATCCATATTCATTTTATGAATGGTTTATGATTATTATGACATTATTTTTATGCATTCTATTAAAATTTCACAATTTATACAATAATGAATTGATTAAATTATTATGAAACACATTTGTATTTAATTTGTTATTCCATGATGAAATTATTATGAAACCCATTACTTTTTTATAGGTTATGATTTGATTAATTTTTTAAAATCTTGTGGAACACATCTGTATGATTGTCATTATGTGATAGGTTTGATCAAAATTATATATCCCATAAATTCATTGGAAATATATCGATATCTCATGTGAAAAACAAGACTAAAATTGGGAGTGATCCTATTATAATATGGGAATCTATCAACTATGATATTATTTAGAGTGAACCATGACTAAAATGATAGTTTAGGGAGTGAACACATTCAACTATGATAGTCTTAGAAATGATTCTTGAATACTATATAAATGTTTTTATATTCTTATGTTTATGCCACTAATATATGAATTCTTTTATTTTTATGGTTTCATGGATCAAATTCTTTATTATATTGTGTATCCGGTCATATGAAAAAACATGATTTATTCTCTGATTCAATATTATGATATTTTATTTATAAGGTCTGCTTTTAAAATGATTATCTTGTATTATCATACTGTTATAATAATTTTATTCTTTTGTGATCCATGATTTCTCCAGTGTTTACCCATACTGAGAATCAGATCTAAATGATTCTTGTGTTTCATTTACTCAGGTTATGAATAAAGTTATAATGAATGATTAGTATAAGAAGAGTCCCTATTCTAAAAAACAATGTGGGAGATGATTACATTCACTCATGAACCTATTGGTTATGTATTTATGTTTCTAATGATACCATACCTATACAATTCAGTCATGAATCATTATATTATGTATTAAATATTTATAAAAAAGATGCAATATCTATGTATGAAGAGTAAGTGTCATTATATTGTGCCTTGGTATAAAGGAATTGGTATTGGGCCTTAGTGATGCATGGACTACTGAAGATAATAATTTTTTTTTACATTCATTTATATTGGGATAATATTGAGTTACCTTGAATAGTGTTATGTGGTTTCTGAAGAACTATAATGGGTACTTTTGGGGTGAGTTGGGGTTAGTCTAAAGGTAGGTCAGAGATTATTAAGGAATAGATGGCTTGATAAGGTTGACTTTGGTCAAATAGAATTTGACATTTTCACTCATATTGTGGACCAATTGTAGTGACCTCATGTGTGACCAGGTGTAGCATGTTAAGGGACATTTCAGTAGTGTCAATAGGATACTAGGGTCCTATTTTTTAGTAAATTGGTTGGAGGTATTATCGTGGCTCGATGGTAGTATTTTAATTTATAACCTATGGTGGGGATATCTGTATGTCGTTTAATGATTAACTAGAAAACTTTATCATTTCTCAGGTTAAACAAGATTTTATATGTTCCTAATTTATGTTCATTTTATGTTATGAGCATTATATATGGTTCTAATGAGTTAAGATCTGTGTGTTAAAATGATTATTAGATGTCTGTTAGGTGTTCAAAACCCAATGTGGCTATTTTATTGTAAATTCACATCCCATGTTTGTTTTTTGGGTTTTAGGGCCAATGGGACATTTTTTATGAGAAGCATTAAGCTGGGAGGGTTATAAGATATCACATTTTACAAATTGAAGATTATAGTAGTAATTTTAATTTTTGATTGTTGGTATTTCCATATCTTTATCCAATATTTGAAATAGATTAATGAGGGTTATAATTCCTCATACATATTATTTGGGATGTGAAATGGGAAAAAAATGTAGATTTAAGGTTCTAAGTTAATTTAGATGGTTTAAGACCACAAATAAATGTTTTGTAAATGTGCATCCATGGGTTCACAATTTTGGATAACTATTTGGCCGAACAGTGCAACCACCTTTAAATAGGCACATAGAGGGGGAAATTGTGTGAGAGTATAAAGGAAAACATATGGTTTGGTGTAGTGTTTCATATGGACTCATGTGGTTAGAACAAATTTTAATTATCTATGATTTTAACTATGAATGATGATGGTGTTCGGAGAAGTAATCCCACATGATTATTTTATTATTTTCATAATCGTGAAGCATGTCCCTAGGCCTTACTAAAAAGATTAAAAATTAACATTTTACCCTCAAACCATTAATTATTTTTACCACTATTTATCTCTCATTTTTTTATAATCTCCACCATGTTGACACTCTTACATATACCTTTTCCCACAGGGGATATCCTTTTCCCTTGGTCTGAATTGATAAACATATTATGATTTAGAATCCTAGAGGTTGTTCACTTAAATCCATTAGCCTCCATTTTGTTATTCTTCCCCTTATTTCAAACATTTTTTTCACTTTCTAGGGATTTTGGTGCTGATACCACCGGAGTATGGTGGAATTAGATGAGGGTGATGGGGTTTTTTCTCTACCTTGTAAGAGCATATCCTGATATTCTATTTTCCCTTCATATCATGTCAATTATCTATGGTGTTTCACTATGGTCAATTTCGTAATATTAATGTCATAAATTATATTGTTAGTGGTTTTTTTCCATTTTTGGAGCTATGATTATTTAAACGTTTAGGATATGTCATAGGCTATTTTGGAATGTTTAATTTCAGTTTGAGTGTACCAAAATCAGCTAGTGAGTTTCCAATATCTTGGAATTTAGAGTGTGATTTATTTTATTTTTTATATCTTGTTGAAAATTAATTAATTATTTATTGTGTTATTATAATTTGTATGTTTATAATATTTGGTTTTCAGTCAGGACCTCTCCATTTCTTATATAATCTTGGACAATCCGTGGAATTTGTTTTCATCCTTTGTATAGTAATCAAATCATCATATAAGGTAGGTTTTGTTTCGTGACATCCCTATTTTATTTAGTCATAAATATTTTAAAATGAGTACACACAGGCTCAACCATGATTTTGAAACCCCGTATTTAAATTTAATCTAATGACATGTTAACAATTAATTTTTTTAATTAAAATGTTGGATACATGGTGTCACTAAAAACCCCTATGCATCGGCCGTATTATTTTTTCCCTAGTGGTTGAGACAGTGATTTAGTGTTAGAGGATCCTAAGTGGGTTTCCAATGATCTTATACAATTTTTAAGTGTCCTAAGAGGGATACCTCTGATACCATTATCATCTTGAGGATCTTAGAAGAGATACATTCACTTATAGTAATGTAGGGGTTACCAGTGTGTGCCCTAGTAGAGAACAAAACATAAGCTAGTGTGTTATGATTTTATATAGAGATGGTATAAGGTATCACCATATATTTATTACTAATAAGGTGGCCCCAAGAGGCTATGGTGGTAGATATGGGTTTAAGTGTTTGGATAAAAAAATATCATATATTTACATTCACATAGTTGTTATTAATAAAAATGTGATTACTGGACATTCTCCCAGGTACTCATCCCATGGGGCTTGATACACTGTGATGACTTTATGATATTTCCCAGTCATACTTCTTAGGATCTAGCTTATTATCCGACATGGTTGACAATTACCCTATTTTTATTCATAGTGTTACATCCTAGTATCTAGCTTATAAGCCTACATGATTGAAAATTACCATATTGGGTTGTTTATAGGTACTTATTAGGAACAATATTTTGAACCTTACATGATTTAACGATACTGTTACACTAACTCCCATGTGACATTGGTATTCCCTCATATGTATGGATTATTGAGACATGTTCCTGATAACACCTCAAAACCCCATTAATATGAATTGTATGATGGTGTATAATTAGAGATCATGGATATTTGTGATTCAATATATTTTCATGTGTCCTCGCTTCCCTTGAAAACACTATATTATTTATGATGATCCCCTCGAGTAATTCATATGAAGATCTATAGCATTTCGTGGATTCACCATTATATAATTTCCCATAATTGACTGGGTATGGTAATGTTGATCCATTTATTTTATAGACACAAATTTATTACATTAGGTGAAGAGGGAATTCATTATATATCACCAATGGGTCATAACTTATATGTATTATCTGATTCACAATGTCATGATTTCATATAGGCCAAGACGTAGGACTCCAAAATTAGACTGGATTCACGCACCACCTATATGGTATGACATCAAGCTATTTTACCTCATATATAATTTTTTTGATACCTAGAATCATTTATATAGTGGTTGAGTGTATAGGTGATCCCATTCTTGGGAAATCTATACCCTTGTGGAGATGTAGTTTCTTCATGGAAATTTATGAAATTTATCAAAGTAGGTATGGTTGATATGGATCATGACCCAAGGATCAAATTGATTACCCATAGCTTCAGTTGTACGAGATCCAAATCACAACACTATTTATAGGATGTCTTGTTGATTGTGTTCATTTAACCATACATAAAATGTTGATTTTTTTCATTTTTTTCTCATCTAAACTGAGCACTTTCATGAGAATGGTCGTATGATAGCAAACCTAGGAACATATTTTGTTATTTAGTTTATTTTTAGTAGTTAGTTTTTAATATATTTACCCTGATGAATAGTTATCATATACTTAAAATAAATTTATTAGATATGTATAGGACCATGTAGGTTGTTCCCAACTAAGTTATGTAATCACACACTACTCGGGACACAATTTCATCGTGGTAAAAAAGTACACATTCTCATGGATATAGGAATAGTTTAGGTGAAGAATTGGGGTTGATTAAGAAGGATGGATGATATATGTATATAGATATTTGGTATGTTGTATGGATCAATTTATGTAATAGTGCCTTATCCTTTTTTTATTTCCCCATCATTTTTCATTGTATATCCAGTCAGCCTAATGAGATATCAAAGTTGTATTTATTATATAGTTTTTTGGGAATTCATTATATTTAATTCTTAATTATAGAATTGTTATATTTATTTCTTTTGTAGTCAATTTAATTACTACTATGTGTTATTTTTAGATATTTCTATATGTTTTTACACTGATATGAGGTCCTAGTCTCCCCACTGATGCACCCCAAGACCTTAATGCTAGTCAGAAACATTTAATTTATAGGGAGTCACACTAGATAATTTATTAAAAATGGTCTAGTTGTAATAAAAGACTCAGCCACTATATAATGTGGGAAAATTCTCTAAAAACAATTACATTTGAAGGATGAGTCCTTGAGGGGAGGCATTAAATGATAAGAACAAAGGAATTGCATGGTCGATATGGGGAGAAATTAATGTCACATTCAAAAAATAATTTTATTATATATGTCATTCTCTCCACAATGATGATAAAAAATTAAATGAATGTTCTAAAATATTACTCAGTAGTGAAAATATTTGTCCTATATTAGTCTTCCTAAAAATGGGTTACCCCACTATGACGATAGATGCGAAGAGCTAGTCTGGGAGAATAAAGGAATAACAAATAAAAAATTATATATATTAAATTATAAATCTTTAATATATAAATATACATTAATCGAAATTAATTGATGAGTACCCAAGATTGAAATTATTTTGATGGGAGGGGTATAAGTGTTAAAATAGAAATAAAAGTAAACACTTTTCTATCAAATAAAACCAATATGGAATATTGTATGTCCTTTTATAATGACATGTGGTATGTTTCATGTATATTTTCATTTGAATTGAATCATATATAAAATAATACCATTATATTCTATTAGTGATTTTTCATGGATGAGTTGTATATAGAAGATTCAGTCATGTATTTCTTTATTTGACTATAAAAAATGCATTTGATGTCACGTCTTGGTCAATAGTATATGAATGGTACACATTAGAATTTGGATTGATCTCAAGGAATAATATTATATTAAGTAAGTTAATAGGTGCTATTATAATTCTACTTAACCACGGTTTGAACTTCTACAAAATTTATATATGGCCTGATCTCATGAGTGATGTGCATTGATAATGGATAGTTATACTTATCTAGGTCTCTGTTTATTCAACATCTATCATGAAAAAGTTTTATTCTATAATACATGAATGATTTTTCATTATTACGTGGAATTTATAATTTGACAACTATTTATATATTTTATTTCAACTTTTACATTTATTATTAAATTTTCAAGGTCAATTACACTTGAAAATAATAAAGTATATTTTTTCTATATAGTATCTAATTATAAAATTTTGAGGGTTAATTACTCAGAAATAGACCTTTTTGATGATTTTTTTATCTCATTTAAATAAAACAATAATTGATTTAATGTTATGTAGGATGCATGGGTGAGTGATTATTCATATCTAGCCAACAAAATCTATATTATCATAAATTGTTTTATATATAAATTCAATTTTATTTCCACATAGCACATCATAAACATTGTAAAGAACTAAAATAAATGTATGGAACAATAAAAATAATTTTAAAATTATTTATAGTCATAAAAATATGATAATTGTGCCATTAACATTTTTATTTCCTAAATTATCCAAAAAATTAAAAAAATAGATTATTTATCAAGTAATGATTAAATTTTTTGGATTATATATAATGATATATGATGAATAATTTATAAAAATTAATCTTTCTCCACTCCCAAAAGAATAATTTTACATTATTGGAAAACATTTATATCCAAAAATTTCCACAAAATAATAAAAAAAGATAAAATATCCATTCATTTTAAAAAAATGAAAAATATCATTTATTTGTTAAGAAAAAAATGCATCCCTTAGTTTTTTTATATCAAATGTAAAATTTTTCATCCTCGATTATCAATTCATAAAACAATATCATCCTAATATTATTGTATGTTCATGACAGTATTCACTCACAATAAATTATATAAGGAACTATTCTTATACATAGGAAGGTCATACTCATTGTAAATATGAATAATTTATAGTTGTCCACCAAATGAAACAATATGAATTTAATTCGTTCATGATTTCAATGAAAGTTATATTTTTTGTTTTAGTTTTTATAATTAATATTTTAGAAAAATAAAAACATTATGATGGTTTTACTATTAAATAAAACACATGTTAACTCATGTAAATCCAATGATGTGTAACTCATTAAATGTATATAGGAATAATATCCCTTATCAATAAAATTTTCTTTTTCATATGATTCATGAGTGAAAAAAATAATCATAATGTATGATACAAGTCATAATCATCCTTTATTTAACTTCATATTTTCAATTATTATTTATTTATTTTAGATATAATTTTGTTTGTTTCTTATAAAACCATTTTTCATATATATTTTATTCAATGATAATTGGATGATAAATTAATACAATGAATGTTACTCATGAATTACATACCTCACATTAAAATATTAATTCATCAAGGAAAATGATCAATGTTATGGATATATATGGAAAAATAATCTTTTATAATCACATTAACTAAAAAAATTGTTCATGCTTATTTGTTGAAAAATATATAGCTAATGTAAATGTAGGCCTAAAAGAAATTTCTTTTCAAGACAAATAAGTACTGGAATAATTTTAAAAAGATTTTATTTACCCATAAACTACTTGATATAAAATAACCACATGTTCTTGTTTACACAATTTTAATGTGTCTCTCATGAAATGTGGGGGTATAAAGAGGAATTTTTCAAAAATAGTTTAGAAAACTCTCAGTTTTATAAAAATTATTTTGGTTTTTGAAAACGGTCTTGGACTTCAATATTTTTTTAAATTCATTTAATTGATAAAAAATAAATTATAAGAAAAATATTAGAAATAAAAAATCTTATAATTCATGTTTAAAATAATTTAATGAATAATTATTTAAAACAACTCATGTATAAAAAACATATTGTAGATATTTTATTAATCACTAAGTACTATAAAAACATAATAGAAAAATTATAAAAAACAATATATTCCAAAATATTTGGTTAATATCATTCCCCTTATAATTATTTATTACAATGTCTTTGACATAAATCGTAACTATGTGAATGAATGAAATTGTAGAAACATGGAATATATTTATGGAATTAAAAAGGTGGGTAAAATATATATACCACCTAATTTATTCTAATAAATTATGATTTCAGCATCCAATCATGGCTTTCATGTGGAACAATATTATAAAATAAAACTCATTTATGATTTTTATTAAAATATTACTAATTTTAAAATATTAAATAAAATAAATATTGGGGAATAAAATAATGGATTGTAACCTAATCAGTTCAATGTAGTCTACTTTTTATATCCATGTATTACTAGCTATCTTTTCAAAATTTTATGGAAGGTTCTTTTATTAATAGTAACCGTCACACATGAGTTTCCAAGTGTCTATGATTGGGCATTGGAATAAGAGAAAAATTTTACCAGTGAATCAGACCCCATTACCCAATATAATAATGAAATGAGTGAATATTTGAGAATGAAAATATATTTAAGGGGCCTCCATAAAAATATTTTTATAACATACCAATCTGGTGAAACCGATAACCTCACCCAAATTAAGCCACCATAGGGATTGAATCATCTATTTGATCACTATGGGAGAGCAGTAAGCTCTTGTGTTTCATACAAGAGAAGATAAGAAAGATTTAATTCTCAATGGAAATATTATATAATGATGAAATCAAATTAAATCAATTGATAAATAAAATTTATCATTTATCAACCCAAAACCATAATGGCCAAACCCAAATTTTGGTAAACAACGTCTTTAAACTCAATAAGTAGACTACCAAATAGAACATGAACCATCTAATTGGTATATATCCCTATTACTATATGTCACCTCTATTCTAACCCACAGGTAGAAAAATCAAGAAAAAAGATTCTTCATCTACATGGAACTCTTCCCTTTACCTATATATTATAAAACCAAGGATAAAACCCCAATGGAAAAATTAGGGGGTGATCTCGAGAACACGTAAGTATAATACTAAGTGTATATAGAATCTATAACCATGTTAATCATTTAGTTCAAATTTATAATGTATTTTTTGAAATAAATCATTTTCCATTTCATAAAAACATCATATAGTATTCTTTTTCAAATTCATGTCTATTAAATTAAATAGAATTAAATAACATATTAAATATTAATGGAAAATATAGATAAATAATTTTCTTTCAATAATAAATTTAAATAACATTTATATGTGGGAAAGATTAGAATATAAAAATATATTGTGTGTAATTTAATCTCAAATCAACATAGAGGGAAATACATGACATAAGGATATACACAACAAAACAACTAAGAATCTCAAGGAACACTCACTATCATATGTGACCACTATAGTCTAGTATCCTCACTCCCAAAGAAAGGATACACATTAGACATCATTACATCAATATCACCTCTCCTAGTTATTGTTATCACCCATACATATAGTAATTTCATATATTTTTTCCATACACCATGTTCTTCCTATTCTGATTTTACAACATCATTACATTCGATATAAAAAAACAATCCACAAATATTTCCAAATGAAAGATCCAAACACATTTTTCAAAAAAAAATTACATAGAATATGAAATGTCAAATACAATCTCCCATTTTTGTTAAAAATTTATATAAAAATATATACTACTATTAATTATATGAAAACAATTTCAATTTTTTTTAAAAATAGGTTTTTTAAACCAACACATACCAGGTCTCAGAATGTTTCCATGACTCAACGCCACTTTGATAACATAATAAATCCATTAAAATCAATAAAATTTAAAAAAATTATTTTCACAATGAAAACCAAAGTAAATGGACTATAAATATATGGAATTCCATGTGTTAGACTACTAGAGAGAGACACCTACCTTGATAATGATAAAATGATGTTACCATCAAAATTGAAGGTAGAAAATATGAGATCAGATCCTAGAGAAACTAGATCTTATAAACCCTGATCAATTCACTTTTATCATGCATGATCCTATCACACAGACTCATAATACCAAAAAACATATAGACAATGTTGATAAAATATATTTGAATGGTTAATATTACCATCTTATGAAGAACAATGATCTAATCCATCAATTGGTTATATAATTCTCTATGCTGAAGAAGGATCGACCCATGAACAACACTTTGGAGATTGGAAAAATCTAGTTTGATACAGTATGGTTGAATTAGGGGGATTATGTGGATAATTAAGACAAAAAATATTACTTATCTTTTATTATAGTACATCCTCATTGATAGAGGCATCTAGCTAGTTTCCTCTACTATGAAGTTGGTGGGAACATACAGAATGCCTAAACATAAAAGTATCCCATATGCTAGCAGGTTGAATCCCAATGGCTATTCAATGTGTGAATTTATAATTCCTACACCTCCTGGCACCACACTAGTTGTGTAGTTGACGCTTTATACATATATTTATTTCTATATCCATCACAAACTATCACATTCCCTCAATCGACTACCTGGTGGCCCTCTGCCTTCACGAACATCCAATAATTCAACTTCCAGACTAAAAATGACCATAAACATGACACAATAAATATTACATAGCTTTTTTGGAATTTAAAATTTTGGAAATTATCCCACCAAAAAATTTGTATATCCATAAAAGGGAACAAACTCATGATCATAGAAAAATATATGGATAATATTACATCATTATGGCCATGTGCTCCTATGTCTCATTGATTTTCCCACTAGACTACCATATCACTTGAAATTATGGGATTTACATACTATAAAACACTTTAAAAATATTCCACATTATCTAAATAGGTTTTAAAACCAATAAAGTGTTAGTTTGAATCAAAAAATCCTTGCACTCAAGAAAATGGGGCTGATTTAGCTGATACATATTCTACTGAGAAACATGGAACACATCCTCTATAAATATAAAATGAGTTAGAAAGTATAAATGGTATGAAAACATCCTAAATTACTAATAAATAGAGAATTAGCCAACATTAAAAGATTCTAACATATCATGCTTCCCCAAGAACTTATGTTCCTACTAATGTGAAACTATGAGACAAACCTAACCACCTTACTCTATGTCTAAAGATCAACGACACTAACTGGTATAATATTTCTATTGAATATTAGAAGGTATTAGTCTCATTATAAATAATATTATAATATCAATCCTTTTCAAAATTATACTAATTCCATCTAATGAACACTCTCCTACAATATCCCTACAATTAGAAAAACATACAAGGGATCCCATACAATGACTTAAACAGGTCTATTCAAATTGATTCATGAAAAAAAATTAATAAAACTATTATAAAGGAAGATAATTCCATCATAATCCACAGAAGATAAAAAAACATACATGAAAAATTTCATCAACTATTCGGATGGATTTCATTGCATAAACATCCCTCTATGGATTGTAATTTTTTCTAAACATCAATTAAAGAACCCATTATTTCCTATAAACCACCCCATAACAAGGATGTGATGTGAGGTTATCTATTAGAAATGATATCCAATGTCACACCAAGAAGTTCAATGAACTCATTCATGGATAATTTCCCAATTTCATCTAACTTTTTCAACACATTTATAAGTGTGAATTCTATCAATTTGATGAGTCAAAAATAATCTCCCATATAACAACATTACCATCAGAGTCCAATGTTGACCAATCAAAAATTCTATGGATATGACAACCCATTTCAAAATTGTAATGGTAAATGATTATAAAAACCCAAAATACATATGATGTTCTACATCCATTTTCTAACAAATGAGGCACCGTAATACAAATTTTATAATTCAACACCTCATTTTCCCCATAGTAATTACATGTCAAGAAATCATACCTCAAGGTAGCTCCAAGGTGCATGGAAAGACTCGATCGATGTCCATTCTCTATAAACTCCTCTCTCAAGTATATTTATACAATAACCATGTATTGAAGATATATAAATCCAATGGGAGACCAAGACCACTCACTCATGGTCTCATAACCACAAAATGTTCTTCTATAACACTAAATATAATCATCCTAAACCTATATAAGTAGAATCTGATAATACATAAGTTATTTAACCTAAATATATGATAATAATACATACCCATGAACTCTCCCTTAATCGACGTTCATCTTAAGAAAAAAGATCAAAAATCACTACTCTTACTCCCATTATTTCACTACCTATGTCAATAATTTCTTCTTAAACCATATGTGATGAAATTATCTTTACCAGAGGTGTATCTAACTGAAAAATTAGAGGTATGGAGGTACTCCACCAAAAATCTATATCTCATAGTGAGATCCCAATAAGTTTAAATATAATTCAGACTCTGCTGATCTAAACATACCACAAACCTCTCCCTAAATAGGTAGTGTATCCATGACTTGAGTGTATGAACAAATTAAACTAACTCAAGATCATGAATTGGATAGTTGTTCTCATGAAGGAGTTAATTTTGTAAGCCATATGATACCACCTTTCTCCACTAGAACATAACACAACCCATACCCATACATAAGGTGTTTCAATATAATTATCAAATCAATCAAACCTAGTATGAATCAATACTGGAGATGAACTCAATATCTATTTTAACTCCATATAATAAAATCTAGAACTACTCACTCCAAACAAACTTTACACCATTAGGGTTTAACCCGGTCATCGAGTACCAATTCTTACAGTAGTTACAAACAAAAATCATGTAATTACAAGGTAATAAAAATAAATATTAAGTCTCAAACATTTTTCTAGATTGTAACCAAGATATCCTTTCCCCAGTATTTATAAGATCCCCAAAACAATGGTCTCATAAATCACCAAGCCCATAAATATCACCAACTGAATCAAGAATTTTGAATTTTTATATCATTCCATATTGATGATTTTATCTCAATATTCTGGGGATGATATTAATATTCTAATCATGATCGTATTTTAATTTGTAATAAAATATAATATCATCCAGAAAGACAACAACAATGGAATTCAAGAATTGATGAAAGATTCAATTTATCCACTACATAAAGCCCAAAATATAATTAAAAGGTCCAAATGGTATATTCAAATAGACATAATTTCCAACACTTCTCTAGAATTCCATTTTGGAAATACCAATCCATAAGATCCACATTTAATGATACATTAATCTTAGATTGGTCTTTTGGAACAACTGTTCACACGTAAGCTAATAAAAAATTTCATCAATTCTAGGTAAGAGATATTTTTCTTTATACTCACCTATTTTTGTATAATCAATTAGAATTTAGAGTCTCACATCCACCTTATTTAAAATATCACTAGTAATTCCACATGTGAAATTTTAGGAAGAATAAATCACATTGACTTATGATCCTTAAACTAATCATTTAATTATTTTCATTTAGTGGGTATCGTATGGTATAAAGGTACAACTATGGGTCTTATCCTTGGAAGAATGTATATAGAGTACTCAACATCCATGTCTGATGATAACATTGAAAAATCATTTAGAAACCCATTAGGTACTCATAAAATTCCACATGAAGACATCCACTGAGACACGCATCAATTTAATCGAGAAATAATTTGGATAACTAGTAGCATATCACCTCAAAATAAAAATTAACTAGAACTACTCTTCCTAATAATGGATCACACTCACCCTAGAAAACATGAGTGACTCCATTATAAATGAGAAACTACACATTAGAATGATGGAAATCAGTATGATCTTTATAGTTAACTATCCAATTTATTTATATGATATGTCAAAGTATTAAAATATCATGAACTTTGGAGTACCACAAATTATCAAAGTTATAAATTGTCACTCAAAAAATGGTACATTTAAAACCCTACCTCATCTTCTTTCCCATTGGATTAAAAAGATTCATCATGAAAGGTAAGAGATAGAAACGGAATCCGAGATTATTAATGTGTTTTGTTGATATAAATGAATGATTTTCACTTAGATAAAACAAATTAATAACCATAGATTATTTTATGAAAATCATATCTATCACAATAACTAGTCATGCCTCTTTCTCAATAGGTGTGATCTCTATGTCATATCGACATCCATCCTCATATTTCTATTAATTTACTAATTAATAATATCCCATCGAATGAGGTTGATCCTCAAACCTTTAACTATATTATATTTACACTAGAATAATTGAGTGAATTTGGTTCAATAATTACTTCGATAGGATTTTATCCCATAAAAATATTGAACATCACCATATTTAGAAAAGTGTCACAAACCCTGGGTGCTGCATAACAATCAGGGATGAGGCATCCCATTTTCATGAACTTCTAATATCCCACCTAAATCTTCCATAATATACATTTCATGTTCCTAAATTTACATATATATTTCTCTATATTATTTCATTTATGACATGGAAGGGTAGTATAGATACCTTTTGTGGTCATTGATGCTACAAATTACATTGCTCACCCAACTATGTCCACCTCATCCATATTCACCTTTCCATAACCTTCAAGTATGATTTTGGGATCCTAGTAATCATAATAAATTACATATATTAATCTTAAACCATTTAAAAACTCAATTACTTATTAATAATTAGAAATAATTTATGCATAAAACTGCACTGACATGGAAAAATGACTACAATACTCCATGATAAAATGATGTCTCTACTCCATAGTAACAAACTATCATAGCTTCACTATCCCCAATGTATTATGATAGAAATGTTTTTTATGGCCTTATTGAATTTAGTGTGGTTGAGTTCCTTGTAAAACATTACATATGTAATAAATTCCCACCACATCTTTCTTTAATTATTAAGCACATAAGTGTTGAATCCTTGTTTTTTGTCCTCATGAGTTTTAAGGAAATAGAAAATCAACCTGATCCTTTTAATACATTAATTTGTGTCTTATAGAACCTTATCACCATGAAATATTAGGGGATCTTTACTGTTAAAATACAATTAATGGTAAAACAGTCATTCCAATTCAATATTGGTGACCTGTCACATTGACTCAATCATACAAATTGTGGATTCCACCATAATTGGACAAACTGGAGTATTTTACCATTGGGAATTATCTATATCTTTTTGTTAATAAATAATTATTATTATTCATATATTATTCGTATATTATTAAAAAAATAGTAAACCAATTATAAAATAACTTGATTACATTAAAAAAAATATTTAATGGAATGTTTAAAAAGTGTTAAAACCATAGACAATAACACTACATAATCTTGAACTACACATGGAAAATAAACAATTTTTATGAAAATAAGATTTCCAGGTACACTCCCACACTACCTATCATAATTTTCTGGTCTTAAATATAGTCTAAGGACAACCCCTAGAAACAAAAGTGTAATATAAAATCATAATAATAGGTTTTAATGAAACTGATATATCTAATTCAATTTTGAGACATTCCAATCTGTGTAAACACATAATATCACCCAAGGTGACATATCACAAGTCTCAAATTTCATTATCAACTGCCAAGGATGGTTAAAAGTACATGTGTATCACATAATAGATTATGGGAATTATATTAACCACAATAAAAAATTATATAAATCCATAATCATATAAAAAACAAAGATAAATGTAATGTGTTATTTATCAAACCAAAACCATAATGGTAACCCACAATATTAGGGGAAATGGTCCCAAGAAAAAATAAGTATATTGTAAAAAAAATTGAACCTAATCTAACCAATGGGTACCTCACCACATTAACATAACTCTTCCCCATCCAAACCCACAGGTAAGAAACTCGGTCTAGGATATTATTCATCTAAAGAACCCATTTCTCATTACTTATATCTTTCAAAATCAAGCAAAAAAGTCCACAAAATAAAAACCTAGGGTGTGAGATTAGGAGGCTATTAGGATAACACCAAGAATATATAAAATATCTAACCACATGAATCCATTAGTCTATATCTAAAATAAATTTCTAAAGCACTATAAGTTAAATCAATTTCAATTTCATAAAAAAAATATTTTGTATTTTTTCAAAATAACACCACATTCAAAAAAACAATATAAAATGACATGATATATTACAATTTCATAAATAATAAAACAAAACGTTTTCTAGGATCAATTTTAAAAAAAATATGAAAAAGTGGTACAAACAAAGACATTGAAATATCATGCACAAAAAGGAATCTCAAAGAAAACAAAAGGGAAATACATGAAAAAGTGGTTAATACAAACAACCCTCTAAAACTCTTGATGTATACTAGATAGAATATTTCACTACTATAGTCCAAGAACCCCCAAGACATTTTTAATGCTACCTGTAGTCCACATGTCATCATGAACACCACCACTAGTGATTGTTATCACTACTAGGAGAAGTATTTATTTATATTTTATATTTTCCTCAATGTATCCCATGTTTTGTTTTACATCAAAATTACATTAAAGAGAAAAAATTTATTATTTTGTAAAATTTTCCTAAGGCATAATCCAAAACCACATTTGTTACAATGTTGGAATGCCATGAAAATTAAAATTCCACACTCACATTTTTATAAAAAATTCATATATATACTCTCTTTGTTTTTATTCATGAAAACAATACCCCTATATAAAACATATATGAAGAAATTAAATAAACACATAACCTATATCAAATAGTTTCCAAAAAATACCACCTTTTTAAAAGCATAAAATATACCGCAATGTTTAAATCCTTTTTTTAAATTAATTTAACATTTTAAAACAAATTAAAATACCAGTGTACATAAGGTATTCCAACTATTACATGATTGGATATAGACACCTACCCCAATAATGATGAAACAACATTGACCTCAGAACTGGGGGTGGGAAAAGATGATAATAGATCCAATAGAACCTTGCCATGATGAAACAAATTTCAATTCTAAATAATCATTCTAGATATAGCAATCTTGAATCGAGAGGCATCAAACACATGGTGTAAATGTGAAGAAACTAAATTATGAGGAGCAATATAACCAGATTTGGATGATCATAGATCCATGACATTAATTAGAAAACAAAATTCCCCATTATAGATAAGGTGGGATCTAAGAACATCACATTGACGCCTTAATCTATAAGAAGTGATTTTGAGATGTTTTGGACTAATTGATGGGATTAAGTTTAAAATATATGTTAAATATTAGTTTGTCCTTTACTAATATATGTGACAATCAATACCAATAGCTAGATGGTATCCTGTATCATGTAATTGGGGGTGTAGGTAGAATTCATGCACCTCCTATCACACCACCATCAAGTTGGTAAAAACCCACTAGCTATTAGATGACACTTAAAGACTTGAATCTATTCTTCGGATCATTACTATATAGTATTTTCCCTCCACCATATATTTAGTGGCCCTCAGCTACAATCAAATTCCCAAAAATAATCTCTAACACTAGAAACACCCAAAAAGATAAAAAACAAAAACAATGACAGTTTAGTACTAGGTTCTTCATTCCCTGGGGGTCATGTATCCCAAAATAGTTTATTTTATTTATTATGATTATTTGAAAGTTGTGTAATCGTAAGTACCTTGTGTTGTTTTTCTTCATAAATAAATTCATTTTTACATGTTTCATCTTTAAATTCTAACACTATCATCTCTTTATTTCTTGGTTGTTAATCATAATAATCACCCTCTTTATAAAAGAATTACTTGGATAAATATAAAATAAAAATATAACGAGATTAAGTATATAATCCATGTTATGATAAAATATAACATTTTATCTATATAATTATATTCTCTATATCATGGTTAGGAATCTAGAAAAAATTCCTCCTGTGTAACCACAAGGTTTCCTATTGAAATGAATTATAGAGAAGAGAATTTTAAAAAATATTACACCTCATCATTGTCTTATTTAGTGAATAACATATTAATGTATTTTCATTATACTTATTATTGTTGTGATATTATCATTATTTATTTCTACAGAGTGGTTTTCTCCCAGAGCAACATTTCTTTTATCTCCTTGATATCCATTTACGTGTTCTAAATTATATCTATAATTAGTTCAATGGTTTATATTATTTCCTCAATTCTTTGGTATGGGTGAATATAAACATGAGGGTTATTATGTTCATTTTGTAGTAAAATAATTCCACCCATAAATTGTTGTGGACCTCAACATATTTCTTACAATATTATATCCCTTGAAACTATAATTCAATGGAAACATATCAGAATATAATGCGGAGAGTGTCAAATAATTGGTGTAGGAATGAGTCTTTGACATTGAAATTTTTCTCATCAACTTCATGTCACATTGAATATGAATTATAGTATATTATTGATTAGTGGATGATCAAGTATATTTATCTAAGTTAGAATAAAAATAAATTGGTAAATATTAGAAAATAGAAAACAAGAATGAAAAAAATTACATATAATTATAATGTGTTGACAATAATAGAGTAAAATACCCATATAAATATGTGAGATTGAAAATATAATTTCATGGACTCCTAGCGAATATAATTTTAAAATACCTAACTATATTCTAGTGGTTGACCTAGGTTCTATCATTGGGATAATTTAGGCTCTATAGTAGTAACATTAACTGGATTTTTCAAATTATTTATATTTATATTATTTTTTCATAAATTATAATTGAAAAGTTGAAATTTTTTCGAAATAGAAGAAAAATAAAATAGATGAAAATGAACATAAATATTTCCATGAACATTGAATGGATATAATTTTGGATTATACAAGTTTAATACATCATTTTAATTATATGGTTTGACCTCATTCCATATAAATGTGAAAACTCAATACCATTGACCCTAAACATCCCCATTGGTGTGGTAAGACTATATAATTCATTCAATAAGGCATATTCAAACATTTATATCTCCGTATGTTAATTGGTTGAGTTAATTATATAACTAGGAGGAATCTATTGAACCTATACTAACCCAACTACATAAACCCTACCAAGATCATTTTCATTGTCTATGTAGCAAAAAAATCATAAGAACAACCCACACATATGGATAAATTTATACACAATTCTAACATTATTACACCTAACTCCATCATTAGTATAATAATTTCATTATTATGTGATTTAGAAGGTAATAATATTGGAAATGAATGGAAGAATATTAATTAGAAAAAACTAATATATATTATGCTACATCCCATCCACAGACTCCACTGCTTAAAATAAAAATAGCCTAAAATAATAATAACTAATGCCTTCTCAATAATGGAAAGTCATCTCCTCCTTTAGTCTACGAAACATGGTGTTATCCTTATATAACAGCAGTGGATGTGAGAAATTAAAGGAGTACAATGAGACAGAATATATATAAACAAATTTTTATCTATATCAAAGACTATAAAAACAAAAAAGGGAACAATATTATTCAGAATCAAGTTTGAATGGATATGTCTGAAATATTTTTTAAGGGAGTGAAGAAATAATTAAAATAGTAGTTGTTTAATGTTTCTCAATACGCGATGAACACTATGTGAATTGTAGTATGTAAATAGATTATCCCAATTTTATATGATATGCAATACTCTCCTGCATATAAATTAATCATTCAAATCATCACATGATCTTATATTATTTATTTATCATACATGGTAGGAACATAACATCTTTTCATGGAAATTTATAGACTTTTCCATATAGATATAAGAGTTATTTCCTTTTTTCCATGAGTATAGAAACCATTTACCATTTTAATTAATGGTATTAAATATAAATTTATATTCCAAATTGTAATGAGAAAATAAAATAGAATCACAGAGGTTTAAAGTGGTGGCCAAATTTTGAGTCCTTATAGACAACGATATTATTGTCCTATGATAATGTTCCTAAAGAGAACACAATGTAATTTTTAGAGGAATCTTTTCATAAGGTGGGCAGATAGATAGATACATTATTAAATTAATTCCAAATGTGAAGTTTGGTAAAATTAAGGTGTTTGAAATATATATGCTCCCTTATGATGTAGGCCATCAAAAAGTGATATTCCAATCCTAAAAAAACAAGGCCTAGAAAATAGGGCTATTGTTTCAATAATTTGTGAATTATATTCATCATAAAATTAATTATATTATAAATTCAGCGAACCTATATTTCCATAGATGATACCACCTCTTTTCATTATACAATTACTATAATATCCATCTATATTTAATTTATTCCCATAGGAGGGTGGAACATTGGAGACCCAATGGGTGGTGGAGCCAATAGAGGATGAATGGACGCAATTGAATCCAAAAAAATGGTGCATTATATTAAACCCATTATTGAATTATATATTGTATATATAATATTAAAGAGTTCATTCATAAAAATATTGAAAATTCATGGTCTTCAATTATATATAAAGTTGGTTTAGGTTTCCAAAATGGACAATAATCCATAATCTAATGCCACATTTCATCCCATGCACATCAATATATTATTTGAGAAAAGGAAAATCATGAATCTAAAATATTTACAAACATCCATTAATTAGATAGATCCCCATTTGTATCCCATTACACTCCAGTTTAATATAGTTGAAACACTATGAACAAAATAAATACTTCATGCATTCATATTGACCGATTAAGAAAAAAACATTGAGGCTAGATGGCCACCATTGAATTGAAATGATTCTTTCCTTAGGGGTAAAAAAATGGAGCACATAGAATTTAAGAAATATACATTTCAATGTTATTGTAGTGTCCTATCCTTGGCCCCCCAAATTAATCTATTTCTTCAGGAATATGAAGATGGTCAGAGAAATCATTACTGTTGAAGAGGCCCAAGATGTAAGGAGAGATATAGAAACCACCATCATCATTTGTATGGTTAATGCTATTAAAGAGGTATAATTTCTCATTGTATAGGGTGTAGGAAAATTATCATATTAATGACAAAGTTGTATTGAAAATTATGGTATATATTGGATACTGGGGTGAAACTTATATGATCCAATCGATGTTATCCTATTAGAAGAGAATTTCTCCTTGAACTATCACCAATCCAAGGTCATCTAGGAGAGTGAATAGTGAAATTTCAATGCTATGCCACATGGGGTAAGATAAATATGGAACATTATAGTTTTAATAAGGTTATTTTCTATTTCACATAATCTCATATCCACTGTTGATATTCAAGAAGGTTATTGGTTCCATTAAAATATTATTTTGGGCATTGAATCATCATTCAAATCATACAATGATCTTATATTAGTGGTTTTTCATATATGGGAGACTCATGGTATATTTAATCATTTATTTTAATATTTCTCCATGAATATAGAATGCATAATTTCCATTGGGTCTATGAGTCCATGGATGAAAACCAAAAATCATTTGTATTGATCTCACAACATTTGTTTATCTTTATGATGTTACTTGGTTCATTGGAATTCTCTCAAAATATGATTTGATATTATATTTAATTAATATGTCACTCAGTCTAATATTGAGTTAGTGTTGATGATTGATAGTTACTCTTACATGGGTATCAATTTATTCAATTATATTAAGACCAATAATTCATTTAATCATATATGATCGAGTTTTTATTCTTATATGGACTCTGTAAATTCATATCTAATCCAAAATAGAAATCAAACAACTATTTTTAATGTTCTCTATTCATTCTTAATACATATTCTCCATAGAAAGGTTTATATGTAATTTATCTCTTACTCACTTGTAGGTAATTTTATGTTACTCTTAGATATCTTTAGGTATTATTTATTTAATATCACATATTTAGTAAATGATTTTATAATATATTATGAAGAGTTCTTAAAAATTTGTTTTATTTATATATAGTTTATATAATATCCATTATTTTGTCTTTCACATCAAAAAAAAAATTAAAATTTATTCCTACATAGAACCTACACAACATTAAATCATCTAAATCAATTTTTTCCTTATTGAAAATAATTTCAAAGTAAATCAATGTTATTAAATTAAAATTACTAAACCATTAATAATTTAATTTTTATTATTCTCATAAAAACTATAAAATATTTTTTTTCTTTAAAACCGTTTACCTTTTTAGGTTATTTATATCATAAATTTTAACAAAAAATTATTGAAAATAGGTATATCGTCATTCAGTCTTGAAAAGAATAACTTTTTTCTATTATCATGGTTAGTTGGTTTGAAAATCATGAGAAAGTCCTCACAAACCACTAATATTACACAGATAGTCTAATGAATCAATAGATATATGTCATATATGATGTTCATTATTATTAATTAATCATATTTTTTAATGATAAATAAATATCCCTTTTATTTCGAACACATTCCCTTATAATATGGATTTATAAATCAATAATAAATATTTACTGAAATTTAAAACCCAATTATCCTTCTCTAATGTTTTTATAACCTAGATCCAATGATCTTCATTCTCATACATATATTTTGAATATATGAGAATATAATCAATAAATATAGACATAATTTATTCTTGGTAATCTAGATTGATTATATTCATCATGTCCATGATTATTTTAATATAATTTGTCAGTTTTAGTGGACTCTTTATGAAATCATAGTGTTCATAAATAGTATTAAATGAAATTTTGGGAATATCCTCATTTTTAACTTTTTTTGATGATATCTGAATAAAATATACACCATAGGTAAGTAAAATTATACATTTATATAATTAAACAATTATTCAATATGTTTTGATCGATACTTTGTAATTATTTTGATTTTATTATGTTTTTTTAATGAAGGTATAGACCAATTGGCACATTTATTTTGTTTTCAAGGATAATTGAAGCACCCAATAGAAGAGAATAAGAATGTAAAAACCCATTTTCCATGTTATCATGTTCTTACCTAAAATATTTTAGCTATATAGGGTCCATTATTCATAGAATCAGGGATATGGGAAAATCTATAGACAAAAATTCTATGGTGGCTCAGCTTCTTTATCTAGAGGATTTTTGGTGTAAGAACCTAGTTCTTCTTCTTGAGTTACAGGTTTCTTCTTTTCCTCTTTCCTAAAGTGTTTTTGAGAAAATAAGGAAAATGGGGAAAATTCCCAAATTTTATGGGTGCATGCCGTTTACATTTCCACACGCCATGTACTTTGGCCATGTGTGATGAGTACATAGGGCATGTAGGCTTATCGGCGATGAAGGGTGTAAAAACCAACTACACGTCGTGTACTTTGTGTTTACACGCCCTGTAAGCAGTCGGCATGTGAACAGTAAGGCGGTGGAGTCAGCCCCCAGCGGAGCGACTGTACACTCCATGTAATTAGGAATACACGTCGTGTACTCATGTCAACGGATGAATAGTGTCATGGTGGAACGAAGCTGCTAGAGAAACAGTTAAAAAATGAAAAGTAAACATCATGTACTTGAGAGTACAAGCCGTGTATTTTTTTTTCATTTAAAATGGGGAGTATCCTCCTCATTCGGCAGAGGAGTCATTGAGTTTTTTTGGAATGTGGGAGAGACGGTCGGATCTTGGAAGAGCTCCCAATCTCACACCAAGAACCCAATTCAAATTCCATCGATCTCCTTTGAACTGCACAGGTAATCCCTTCTTTAACCTTGAGTAGTTGTTACCAATTATTTCCCAAGGGAATGTTATTTGAGTTTTAATGAGTGAACTTTTATCCGAGATCTACATTGTTCACAAGAGTTTTGGGAGACGTCATTCACACATACCAATCAGAGGCGATCAAGGTAGGTGATTTGGTGTTCATTCCAACTATTGAGTTGATTTTTGTGTGTCGTTGTGCTATGAACCCATGTTTGGGGTATCTAATGGCTTAGGCGTTTGTTGATAATATATCTAGAATTTATAGATAATCTAATGATAAATTAAAACTGTTGTTTGGGATCACTACATGGATCTAGGGCCACCCCAGGGGTGCGTTCCTCTGTTTATCTATTTGTCCTGGATACCTGAGGGTATACCCTGATTATTACATGTTTAAAGTTTTATTTAGAGGAAATTTGGTATGGAATTTCTTGTTATGCGTTGGGCTTGGCCCGGTTACTTGAGCCTGAGGGCATTGTTTTACTTTAGCCTGATGGCATGGTTCTGATTAGCCTGAGGGTTTGGTTATATTAGCCTGAGGGGGTGGTTATATTATCCTAAGGGCATGTTGATATTTAGCCTGAGGTCATGGTGATATTTATCTTGAGGGAATGAATATATTAGCCTGAGGGAATGGTTACATTTAGTCTGAGGGAAGGGTTCGGATTAGCCTGTGGGCATGGTTCTGGTAAGATCAGAATTAAATTATGTTGAATTGTTAAAATAATATTAAAAAGGAAATGAAACTGGTAGTGATAGTTACAATTGAGTACTTACTAGTTTAATGCATTTACTTTTGCACACTGTTGTTTCATATTCTGACTGACAGTTGGGAATGGGCCTTTGGTGTGTACCTACTAGGATTTATTTCTCACACCTCATTTAGGTCATGTCTTCTGCCCAAACAGACTATATTGTTCCATATGCCGAAAGGGGAAAAGGTCCCTATACATGTACATGATTATAGTAGAGGAGTAGGAGAGCATGGGACAGAGCTTTGGCTTGTGATGTTGCGGCGTTTTGTTTACTCTGCTTATTTGTCTTGGCTATACCTTGTACATTGATTTGTATTGAATTGTATTGCAGTGTATCTTGTTTTGACTACTTTCATAGTATTAGTTACATGTAGAATCTCCATATATATAACTGCTAGTTCTATTTTATTTCTATTGTACGTTTCAGTTATATATTGCTTTTTGCTTCTGTTGTTGTATGTTATTTATCTTCACCACTATGCTAAACTTTGAAGAATGAAGGCATAGTTTACCACTATCAGGCCTGGCCCCTCCCTACTAGTCGGCAGCCTCTGGCGTTTGGGGAAATGCACTTGAGGTCATGTGACCAACCAAGTTTGGGACAACCGTTGTGTGGCACCCAGATCTGGTACATTACAATGTTGTATTGAAAGGGTTTTTTGTTTGACTTACTATTTGAAGCCTATAGTCAGGGATATGAAGGAAATGGTAGTTGGTAATAAGCTATGACCATGAGTGGATAACCCATGTACAAGGAAAACCCAATTTACCTTATGTTTCAATTTTTATGATTTTTCACTTTTAGAGTAGATTTGATTTTCACCGTTGGGTGACGCACCTGTGATTGTTATATTTATATTTTATATGTGTGTTGTATTTAGTTTCAACCCAATGAGATGAGGGTATGCCATCTTATGCATCATTTAGGTGCATGCTAAGAATCACATTTCATGTATTCCTTCCATGCCATGTAGGTGCATTAGAGATTTTATGTTGTTGTGATAGTTTTTGTACTAGAAAAGCATGTTGTTGTGATATCTTCTTTGATAAATACCTACTATTTAATATGGTATGGTTACGTGAGGTATAGTTGAATGAGCACCAATCTTTGGTTTTTGAGGAGTATGGGCCATTATTGACTAGAATTTGGTGGCTCATTCACTGTTTACCTTGTTATAACAAGTATAAATTCCAAAATTTGATTCGCGGAGTGTATGGGCCCTCACGGATATAAATTTGGCACTTAAATGTTGGTTTTAGTGTTTTTCTGGGATTCAGAGTAGTTTTGGAGGATTACTGTCTAGAAAAAAACACAGAATACACGCCGTGTAATTATTATTACATGTCGTTTACTCTTCTATTTTGGAAGAAAAGAGAAATTTTTAAGTACACGTCGTGTACTAAATGTACACACCATATAGATTCTACCCATGTCATAGTCCGTGTAGGCGGGAACATGGGATGGTAAAACCTGGGAGACAAAATCCATGTAGTTCTTATACCTGTTTTGTTGTGTTGAACATGTGTCTACCGTGTAACTAACAAATGTGTGGAGAAATCCGACCATATACACGTCGTTCCAATGATGGACATGTCGTGTAGTTCGACCAGGGGACCTGGCCGTGTAACTAAAAAACACAGGTCCGTTTTACCTCTTCTTGTACACACTGTGTGCGGGTGTAACATGTCGTGTGGTTGCATCCAAGTAGCAGGCTATGTCACTAACAACACGGGTTGGTGTCGCCTTTCCAATTACAAACAGTGTCCATGTGGTACAAGCCTTGTAGTTTTGTTTTAGTATAGCTATGTGGCTTAAGCAGTGTAGAAGGACTCGGGCATGGAATATGGATTCAAGTACACGTCGTGTGTGAAGACAACACACCGTGCATTTGGGGTGTTACATGACCAGTTTAAGATGGAGTACACTCCCATTTGATGGCTTGTGATAATAGTTCGTGTAGTATTTATAAACGATGTGTAGTCAAGTTTTTTAAATCTTGAATTCTTTCCGTCTCATGTTCCCTTCTTGGTCTCCTTGTTTTCAGTCTTGGATAAATTTTGATCTACGGTGTGCTTTGACCTTGTAGAGTCATGCCGCCAAGACGACCATAGGTGGTTTTCCAAGAGGGCGGAAAATATTATACTCCTCAAATTGTAGGCCATTGGTACCAGTGGTTCCTCCATCAGTGCCAGATGCGGTGCCAGCCGTTATACCAGACGCAGGCGTGGAGGCGCATTTCTGTGAAGGCTTCAAGCAGTTCACGCAGACCTTCTAGGGAGAACCCCAGGCCACCACATCTATGGTAGAGATGACGTGTATCTTCCAGAGCATCATCCGCCAAGGCTTTCAGGGGATGGCGGAACACAGGCTGCGTAGTCTTGGCTGGATTCGATGTAGACGATACTTGATCATCTGGAGACACCTTCTATGAGGAGTGTCAAGCTCGCTACATACATGCTCCGTGATTCCTCCAAGAGGTCATGGGATGTTACCACCCTGTTTGATAATTACCGAGACATAGCGTTGGATGATTGTCAGGTAGCATTCTATGACTTCTTTCTAACAGAGACAATATGGGAAAATAAATCTTGAGAGTTCACGAATCTGCATCAGGGCGCCATCTCAGTGATGGATTATTCTGCTCATTCCATCAAGCATTAGTGTTTCACACTCGTTCTGGTGGGTGATAAGGTGTTGAGGGCTGGAAGCTTTTAGGATGGTCATCAGAGTTACATCTAAGCGATGGTGAACATTTTCAGGTTGCCTACTGTGAATGCTAATGTAAACTAGGCACTGATTTCAGAGTGGAACATCGAATAAGCTAGTGGTGTGGGCCAGGGAGGTTAAACACCAGTTTCTGGTACTATTTTTTCTGATAAGAGGAAGAGACAGATGGATTTATCCAATGGTGGTAGTACTAGCGAGAAGAATTCTACAGGTGGACTAGTTATGTGCTACCACTGTGGCGGAGAGGGGCATAAGTGACCTTAGATACCCCGAGACCCAGTGGAGTGCTGAGCTTGCGGAAAGATGGGTCATCTACAACGATTTTGTAGGGAATTTCTAGAAGTTACTAGTGAGAGAGGTTCTGTGCAGACTTTGTGTGCTGGAGAAGGACCAACAGCTTTTACTAGTCAGGAAAATAGAATACATCATGGCGTGCATGAAGAGAAGCTAGTCATGGTGGTGGAAGCCAGACACTAAGATCTCAGAGATAGTAGGGTGAGTTAGATCAGGGTATCCAGGTTGTGTCGTAGGGCCATGACACTTGGCAGGCCTATGTAGTGCAACAGACCCAACATGAGTTGGATCCCAGACCATCTACTATCAAAGGAACTATTCTCATAGCTTTTGATTTATCTTTTGTACTTTTCGATACGAGTGCTACACATAGCTTTATATCTTTACCTATTTTGGAGAGCCTTGGGCTCCGTTTTTCTTCTTTTTATGATGTTATGATGCTAGAAACTTTGTTGGGAACTAGAACGGCTAGTGTGCGTCGGTGCAGGGAGTGCCCCTAGAGGTTGGTGGGTAACTTTCTGTGGGACCTTTATGTCTTGGAGATGATGAGCTATTGGTATAGACTGGTTGGTACCCTTCTGAGACTTTGTCGATTAATATCATCGCAGGGTGAGTTTCACGTCACCATAGGGTGGATAGTTTCTATAGAAGGGCAAGTCGGATGTCCAGGTGAGCCGAGCTGGACCCGAGTATTGTGGGTGAGGTGGTGTGACGGCCAAAATTGCAAGTTTGTATCTAAATGACTGGGGGTCTTGTCCGAAGAATTTTTCCATAATATTTGATTGTTTCATGGATGTTTTCCTGTACGACTTTTCATATCTTCCTCTAGAGTGAGAGGTGGATTTCTCTATTAAGCATGTGCCAGGAGTGGCACCGGTGTCCATTCCTCATTATCGGGTGGCCACACCTGAGTTTCAAGAGCTAAAGATGTAGTTATTGGAGTTACAGGATAAGGGTTTCATCCAACACAGTACTTATCCTTGGGGATTGCAGGTCCTTTTTGTGAAGAAGGCGGATGGTGCCCTCAGACTCTGTGTGAATTATCGTAAGTTGAACCAGTTAACTATCAAAAACAGATATCCTTTACCGAGGATTGATGATCTTTGTGATCAACTTCGAGGAGCATGAGTTTTCTCTAAGATTGACACGAGATTCGAATATCACCAATTACGCTTTAGACCATCAGACATACCGCTTACAGGTTTTTGGAGAAGATATGTTCTATACGATTACTTGGTTATGCTGTTCGGACTCACAAATGTTTCAGCAGTTTTCATGGCTCTGATGAATCGTGTGTTCCATCCTTATTTGTATTCTTTTGTGGTAGTCTTCGTGGACGATATATTGGTGTACTCTCACACTCGACATGACCATGCCACCCAAATTAGAGATATTGCTGAGTACACTGAGGTAGCATCTTCCATATGTTAAGCTCTCAAAGTTCCACTTTTGGATTGACATGATTTACATCCAGGGTCATATTATCTTAGAGGCAGGAGTTGTGATAGACCCAGAGAAAGTGAGAGTAGTAGTTTCCCGGGAGCAGCCTAAGAACGTGTTTGAGATATGAAGTTTCTTGGGGATAGCTGGTTACTACAGTTGCTTTATACAGAACTTCTCCTGCTTAGTCGCGCCATTGACGGGTTTGACTAAGAAGGGTGTGAAGTTTGTTTGGTCAGAAGCATGTGAGACAGCCTTTTAGGAGCTGAAGGGATGGTTGATGTCACACCCGAACTTCAACTCGAGGTACGACATTAATTTTGAATTTTTATTACATGAGTTAATTTCTTGTTTTCTTCCACTGGTTGGTTGTATTTCAAGGTGAACCCGATGTTGGTTTTCCGTCGTGGGGACAGTGAGTGCGCATTGGCCTTACCTCACCCGGTGCGCGGGTAAGGCAAGGGTGAAGCCATGCGACTTCACCGGTTAACACGTGTGCCCGATGTGTGGACATTAAATAACCAGATAAAATTTTATTATGTTTTACTTGGTTATTATTGTATTATTATTTTTATTATATTATTATTATAATTATTATTAGTAAAACATCTTCGTTTTATTTTATTTTATTTTATTTTTTTTATTATCTATCTATTTTTATTGAACTTCCTTATTTTGATTTATTTATTTATTTAAATCACTTTGATTTTTATATTTATTTTTATTTTTTTTACTCCTCCCCCTCCTAATCTCTACCCTAGCCACCACCCGTCCCCCCTTTCTTTTTTCCCTACTCTTTATTCATCCCCACATTCTCTCCCTTCTCTCCTTCTCCTTCTCCTTCAATCCTCCCTTCTCCTCTCTTCCCCGTTCGGCCGCGCAACCCCCTTCTCTCCCTTATCTCATTCTTCTCCCACCTCCCACCTCTCACCCATTACCTCTCTTCCCCGCTCACCTCTCCCCCTATCCCCCTTCTCTCCCCCTGCGACCACCCTCTTCCAATGTCCCCTTCTCTCCCCTACGGCCACCCTCTCCCCCTACTTTCCCCATGTGATCCCCCTCCCATCTACCCCCCTTAGCCGTCGTACATCCCCTTCTTCTCCTCCCTCCAACCGCCGCACTACCCTATTATCCCTAACTGTCGGACCCCTATCCTCCATCTCTCGGCCTACTGCACCCTGACCTGCCTCGCACCAGCCTCCCTCTCACCCAGATCGCACCCTCTTCCTCTCCACCTTCTGCTTTCCGTTCGCCCTGGCCACCCATTTCTCTCCCTCTGACCTTCCCCACTGTCCAGCCTCACTTCATCCAACTCGCATACCAGTCCTTGGCCCACCTTCATCAAGCTGAAAATCCCCGAGCATGCTAGACTCTCCTCTGTCCGGCCAAGCATCTACCGGTCTTTCTTTGTTTCCTCCCTCCTCTAGCCGGACAGCCGCCACAACCTGATTCGCGCTCACCGGACAGCTACTACTCCGCCTCTAGGTCATCATTCCAACGATTCACATGGTTAGGGGTTTGATTTTAATTTATTTAATTATTTCTGATTTGTTTAATTTTTAATTAATTTATTTCATTTGATTAACTGTTAATCATTTTATATGATTATTATTAAATTTGTTTAGCTGCCAATCAATTTATTTAATTAAATTTGTTTAATTGTTAATTAATATATTTAATTATTATTGAATTTGTTAAACTGTTAATTAAATTATTTAATTGCTGATGTTTTTTTGATGGACCACTGATGTTTTACTAGGTTGGAATTGATGTTACTTGGTCTACTGTTTTAGGACCTTTTTGACGAATATGTGTGGTGCGACCGTTGCGCAGTGGGAGTGTTGCGTTGTATCGCTTTTTCATACCTACTTTGAGGTAGGTGGTTTCGCGTGCTTAGGTAAATTGATAAATTATTCTATTGGTTTAATTAAATTAATATGAATTTTTTAAATTCTTATTGCGAGTTGTTGGTTTTGGTTGGTGGAATTTGGTGTTTTATTTTCATCAGTGGGATGTTTAGGTTGTCTTGTTTTTACTGTGTTGTGCCTTTTCTTTTTGAACAAATGTTGCAGTTGAAATTGGATTCCTGTTACAGTCTCAGTGTGCGTCTGAGTGAGTTTTGGCACTAATGATTGTGTTTTTTTTATTTTCTTTAAAACTACAAACCAATTTTTCAAATGTTTGATAAATTTTAGTTTGGTTCTTGGAATTGTGTAGTTTGTTAGACTGTATAGTTCTTGCACATTGTGTTCTGTTTATGAGGATATTTTTTGTGTGTAATACCTATAATGGTTATTTGTTTATTTATTTATATTGAATGTGTAAGTGGGATGGTTGACTTAGTTGACATCATAGGTGTATGGTGTTTGACTTAGTTGACATCCAGGTGTGTTGTGTCTTGACCTTGATGAGTATCGGTAACTTTGAACGTTGATCACAAAAGGGGAAGCCTGGGTACTAGGTGGGTATACTAGACTATAGTTCTAGTGATTCAGGAGTGGCTCCAGCCCGGTATCACTTAGATGGATTGACGCTTACAAAACTAAATAAAACTTGGATGATGTTTAGAGACCACTAGGTTATGGAGGTGTTTCCCAACTAGTGGCGTATTCATGGGACCATATGATATGGATTTTTTGCTACATTGTGACGTGAGGTTCTAGGTCCCCACACAGCTTTAGTTCTTTAAGGGCCTCTCCAAATTTTTTTTCTCCAGTGCGATTATATACTCATCACTGGTTGATTGTGTTACTTCTGTGGTGTAAATAGGTAAGAATTTTTTCATTTTCTTTTACTATGAAAAACCCCATTCCCTATTTAAAACTGTCGTTCTTTAAAAAAACGTTTTTATTAAATTGTTAGTGCATTTATTTATTTTCTATAATTTAACCTGCAAACTGTTTTGGTCACCTAACCTTTACATGCGGAATCTTTTCTCTAGTGCCAACCTATTGAGAGATTTATCACACCCTACACACACCCTTGGGAGTAAGTATATCTGATTATGTCTAATGCAGGGAAAGGAAAAGGTATTGAGAGTGGTGTTCCGAGTTGTTATCTGCTTCTTCTGACATGGCATTAGTAGTGAAGGCCGGACGGTGGTATCTCTCCATCGGGAGACGGTCGCTGACTTGGTTTTTGGTCACCCCTTTTTAGAGTTAGTTGTGGTTGTGTTGTAGTTGTTTTTTTGACTCACGTTTGTGTTTAAAGACTTGTGGTTGCAACTTTACTTTTGTGTTAACTTTACTTGTTGTTATTCTTGGTTGTCTATACGAGTAAATCGTTCACAAAATTTTAATTTATACCTGGGAACTTGTTCCAGCCCGTGGGGATCGGGACCACCCTTCGGGCCTTACCGTGGGTCGGGACGGGTGTTGGTTTGATGGAGACCTGACTCGGTTCAGGACAAAATGGAATCAGAGGCCAGGTTTAGATCTTTTTTTATGTCATTTGGGATGAGTCTAGATAGACATGAGATAGAACCATCGGGGATCGGAATTTTGGTTGCGAGTATGGTGCATGGCCAGCACGCCTCGTGATAGACACTATGTCAACATGGGATGTCAGGATGCTTGTTGACTTCTTTTCCAGGTGGGATGTACAGGCTGCAGATTGTGCGTGGATACCGGGCGGAAAAGTAGAGTTTTGACACAATGTTATTTTTTTATGTTTGGTTGACTGATGATTATTTATCTTGATGAAAAATTGTTTTCTCTTGTGATATGATGTATTGATGGTGTTCTATTATGACTATTTATCCTTGCTAGAAGATGCCTCTCTGGAGAGCTCCCATGAACCCACGGGAGGAAGCCGGAGAGAGTTCTCTCGCGCCGCTTGATCAGAGATTGGTAGATGACATAGTTCGAGTTTTTCAAGCTTTAGGAGAAGGGGTGACTCCTACTCCTACCCCTATTTCGGCTAGAGGGGATCACTCTGGCTCCAAGATTGATGGAGCTCAGGAGTTTCTGAAATATAATCCTCTTTCATTCTGAGGTAGTTTAGAACCTCAGGAGGCAGAGGAATGGCATGAAAAGATATAATGCATGATCGAATTCATTAACACGCCCGAGGATGTCAGGGTAAAGTGTTACACTTTTCAGCTAGAGGGTTCCCACTGAAAATGGTGGGAATAAGTGATTCGGGCTGGGAAACATGAGCATATGAGTTGGAAAGATTTCATATTTATCATCATTGAGCAGTACTTTCCAGAGTTCCTGGCCTATGCTAGATCCCAGTAGTTCATGTATCTTTCACAAGGGAAATGGAATGTGATGGAGTATGTGAATTGGTTCGCTGAGGTATGACGGTACACACCTAATATAGTTTCAAGTGAATACTTGAAAGATCGAAAGTTCGAGAATGGCCTTCGACCCGAAATCCACTCTCATGTTTTCTTATTCAAGTTGGGGACTTATACAGAGGTGGTCGATCATGGTTTCATGGTCAAGATTGACCAAAGAGGAATTTCGGGGTTTTCTGGATCAGTGTCAGGTTTCGACAGTGGCAGTTCTTCAAAGAAGAAGAGGAAGCGTGATGAGCAGTGGAAGAAGAGTTGTGGCCGCTCAGGCCATCCCTTTGGGAAGACTTCATCTGGGGCTACCCATACGAGGTCTGTTGTGTTCCATCAGTGTGGAAGGGAAGGGAACTTCCTATCTCTATGTCCCACCCCTCCTAGGCCTTACTACCAGTGTGGGATCATGGTTCATGTACAACGCTTTTTCATGGTGATGCACCCTCACCAGAGTGGGACTGGATCTGTGGCTTATGGGGGAGTATCAGTGTAGTCAGAGCCGACCAGGATGTCGGGATCCCAGTTTGGTGGTCGTGGTGGTAGGACCGGATCATCTTCAGGGAAGATATAGATTAGGGTAGAGCCATAGTCGAGAGGTTGTTCTCAGGAAGGGACCAGGCATCTACATGTTGTGGGTCATGCACTAGCGGGATCTCACGTTGGGCCTTCGACTGTTCGAGGTTCCATTCTGATTGCATCTTCTATAGCTGAAGTATTATTTGATACCAGTGCTTCAGTTTGGTTTATATCATCCCATCTTGTGAACTTTTTGAGACTTCCAACAAATCTTTTATCTGTTGCAATGGAGTTAGTAACACCGCTGGATAAAAAAAGGAGAAAGGTCTTAGGTGCCCTTCATGCGCACTCTATGTGTCAGGAGTTGAGATGGAGTGTGATTTCTTGGTCCTTGATATGTACCTATTTGATATGATACTCGGCATGGACTGGCTGGTGTGATTTCAATCTCATATTGTCTTTTATCGGCGCCGAGTCAGATTTACGGCACCCAATGGGAGTCCTCAGTTATTTCATGGAGAATGGGATACTAGGTCAGGTCATGTGGGACCTCCACTCCCTGAGTTGGGGAATCTTGCTTATCATTTGTCATCACTTGCACTGGAGGATGATGATGGTGTTTCTCAGGGAGGGTTACCTTGTGTAGTGGATGAGTTCCCAGTGGTCTTACCAGATGATTTTTCAGGCTTACCCCTGAAATGGGTTGTGGAGTTCTCGGTTGAGTTGGCGCCAGGAACAAAACATATATCTCTTCCCTCGTATAGCATGCCCCCTCCCACTGAATTCAACGAATTAAGGATATAGCTGGACGATTTGTAATCCAAAGGATTCATTTTCCCGACCGTCTCTCCTTGGGCTGCCCCAGTTCTATTTTCGAAGAAGGCCGATGGAACCCTCTGGTTGTGCATTGATTATAGGAAATTGAATAATGTTACCATCAATAATTAAGACCATTTGCCTCGGATTGATGATTTTTTCGACTATATGAAGGGGGGAAAGTGGTTCTCCAAGATCTATTAGCGTTCGGGATACCACCACCTCAAGGTGGGAGAAGCAGATATTCCGAAGACGGCTTTCTAAAGCAGGTATGGTCACATTCAGTATCTAGTCATTCCGTTTGGATTGACAAAGGTCCCTACAGTTTTTATGGCACTCAGGAATAAGGTGTTCCACCAATATCTCGACTCATTTCTCGTGGTATTTTTGGATCACACCCTTGTTTATTTGGGATCTGAGGAGGAGAATGAGCATCACCTAAGGATTGTTTTGGGCACTTTGTGATACCATATCCTATATGAAAAACTCTCGAAGTGCACATTCTGGATCTTGGAAGTGATGTTTCTAGGGAATGTCGTCTCAGAACAAGGGGTTTCAGTCGATCCTGATAAGATCAGGGCAGTTATGTCTTGGGGCAGCTGAGGAATGTATTTGAGATCAGGAGTTTTCTAGGCCTGGAAGGCTATTACATGCATTTTTTTCTGTATTTCTCACGGCTCGCCTCCCCCATGACTACACTCACCAGGAAAGGGGTGAAGTTTGATTGGAGCCCACAGTGTTAGGAATCCTTTGAAGAGTTTAAGCGGCGGTTTACCACCACACCAGTGTTGACCACACCAGAATCTGGAAAATGATATTTGAAATATTTTGATGCTTCAGGTACAAGCCTAGGGTGTGTGCTCATACAGGATGATAATGAGGTGGATTATGGTTCTCGCCAGCTTCGGTTGCATGAGAATAATTATCTGACTCACAACTTGGAGTTGGAAGCGGTGATTAATTATCTAAATATGTGGCGTCACTATCTCTTTGGGGAGAAATTTGTGGTCTATTATGACAATAAAAGTCTGTCCTACATTTACTCTTAGAAGGATCTCAATCTGAGGAAGCGCTGCTGGATCATGTACCTATAAGGTTGTGACATTGACATCGTCTATACCCCTGGCAAGGGTAATGTGATGGTCGAAGCATTGAGCTGGTAGGTACTAGTGTAGGCCTGGAGAAAGTCCAGCGATGAGTGGACGTTGATGGGGCTCTTCACCCAGATGCACCTGGAGAGTAGGGAGCATGGTGGTGGTACTTTCTTGGATAGCATTCAATTGACTCTCACTCTTCTGGAGATGATTCAGCAGGAGCAATCTGGTGAAGAGCTGTGTCAGCGATCTATGCAGTCATTTCATGGTGGGGAGACACCTTCTGATTGGTCTTTGTCTCCCGAGGGTATCTTGTTCTTTAATGGCTGTGTTGTGGTGCCATTGTCGCTGAGGAAGGTGGTGGTGCAGGATAGCCACCAGTCTCAGTGGTTTGTCCATCCTGGTACCACCAAGATGTATGACGATGTTCTTCATCAGTTCTAGTATCCCTGTATGAGATGGGACATAGCTGACTTTGTGTCGAGGTGATACACTTGTGATCAGGTAAAAGCAGAGCATCAGATGCCATCTGGCCTACTCTAACCATTACCCATTCCTACATGGAAGTGGAACGAGGTCGCCATGGACTTCATAAGTGTATTTACTCGTACACCTCAGGGGAGGAATGCTATTTGGGTAGTGATTGATCATTTAACCAATTCTTGTCACTTTATCCCGATCAGAGATACAGTGAAGGTAGATGAGGTGGGCCGCTTGTATGTTCAGGAGGTGGTCAGACTCCATGGTGTGTCGTTGGCAGTTGTTTCTGATAGAGACCCATGCTTTACCTCTCGGTTTTGGGGAGATCTATAAAAGGATTTGGGGTCACAGATTAAGATGAGAATGTCTTACCACCCTCAAACGGATGGCCAGATGGAGCGGGCGAATCAGATTCTGGAAGACATGTTCTGAGCCTGTGTGTTAGATTTTGGAGGCTCATGGGATAGCCATTTGGGATTGGTCGAGTATACTTATAATAATAGTTACTAATCCTATATTATAGTGGCACCCTTTGAGGCTCTCTATGGTTGGCCTTGTCGGTCTCCTTTGTGTTGGGATGAGGTAGGCGAGACCTCACTCTTGGGACCGAGCCTTGTTCAGGCAACCTCTGAGAATGTCATGCAGATTAGGCAGCGGTTGTTGGAAGATCAGAGTCTCCACAAATATTATGCAGACCAGAGGCATCCAAATCTTGAGTTTTTAATTGGGGAAAGAGTGTTCTTGAAGGTGGCCCCTCGTTTGGGTCACCGCCGGTTGGGGAAGCCGGGGAAACTGACACGGAGGTATGTTGGGCCTTTCCAGATTACTGAGCGGATTGGCATGGTGGCTTACAGGTTAGATTTTCTGTCTCAGTTGACGTCAATTCACGATGTATTCCTTTTCTCCCAACCGAAAAAATATAATCCCGATTCATCACATGTGTTGAATTGGGAGGAGTTAGATATTGATCCAGACTTATCAGTGTTTGAGAGACCATTGCGGGTTGTAGATTCTCAGGAGAAGGTGCTTTGAGGAATGTCCATTCCTTTGGTTTTTGTTCTGTGGCAGCATCGGAATGATGAGCATGAGACTAGGGAGCGGAATTCATGGGTTGAGCATGTGTAACCTTTTCTATTCTCTGATCAGGATTCGAGCTGACTTTCTGAGGGCGTAAATTTTTCATGGTGGGGAGAATTGTCACGCCTGGACCTCAACTCGAGGTACGACATTAATTTTAAATTTTTATTACATGAGTTAATTTCTTGTTTTCTTCTATTTGTTGTTTGTAGTGTGGGCTGAACCCTATGGTGGTTGACTGTCATGGCATCGGGGAGTGCGTGTTGGCCTTACCTCACTCGGGGTGTCGGTAAGGCACGGGTGAAGCCGTGCGACTTCTCCGGTTAACATGTGTGCCTGATGTGCAGACGTTAAATAACTGGATAAAAATTTATTATGGTTTCCTTGGTTATTATTGTATTATAATTATTATATTAATGTTATTATTATTATTAAACCCTCTTCTTTTTATTTTATTCTATATTATTTTATTTTATTATCATTCTATTTTTATTCAACTTTCTTATTTGGATTTATTTATTTATTTAGATCACTTTGATTTTTATTTGTTTATTTTTTTATTCCTCCCCCTCCTAATCTGAACTCTATCCCCTATCCCCTTTTTTTCTTCTCTTTTTTCCCCTACTCTTTATTCATCCCCACATTCTCTCCCTCCTCTCTTTCTTCTTCTCCTTTTCTCCTCCCTTCTCCTCTCTTCCCCGATAGTCCACGCCTCCCCCTTCTCTACCTTCTCTCCTTCTTCTCCCACCACTCCCCCATTCCCTCTCTTCCTCGCTTGCCTCTCCCCATGTCCCCCTTCTCTCCCCCTACTTCCACCCTCTTCCCATGTCCCCTTCTCTCCCCCACGGCCACCCTCTCCCCATTCTTTTCCCCATGCACTACCCCTCTCTTCTACCCCCTATTTACTGTGCCTCCCCTTCTTATCCTCCTTCCATCCACAATGCTGCCCTATTCTCCCTCCCCATTAGACCCCTCTTCTCCATCTCCCAGCCTGCTGTGCCCTGACCCTCCTCACAGCAGCCTCCTGCTCACCCAGGTTGCTCCCTCTTCCTCTCCGCCTGCTGCTTTCTGCTCACCCTGGCCACCCATTTCTCTCTCTCTGACCTTCCCCGCTGTCCAGCCTCACTTTGGCCAAGTCGCATGCCAGTCCCCGGCCTGCCTTTATCAAGCTAGAACTCTATGAGCATGTGTGAATCTCCTCTATTCAGCCAAGAATCTGTCGGCCTTCCTTACTACCTCCCTCCGCTCGCCGTATAGCTTCCACAACCCGATTTGCGCTCACTGGACAACCGCCGCTCCGCCACATGGTCGTCATTCCGACAATTCCTATGGTTAGGGGATTGGTTTTAATTTATTTAATTATTTTTTATTGTTAATTAATTTATTACATTTGATTATGTGTTCATCAATTTATTTGATTATTATTATATTTTTTAAGTTTTCAATCAATTTATTTAATTGAATTTGTCTAATTGTTAATTAATTTCATTAATTATAATTGTATATGTTCAACTATTAATTAAATTATTTAATTACTGATGTTTTTTTCTTACGTACCGCTAATGTTTTACTGGGTTGGCATTGAAGAAACTTGGTCTACTGTTTTAGGAACTTTTTTGACAGATCCGTGCGGCGCGACCGTTGCGCAACGAGAGTATTGTGCTATATCTCTTTTTCGTAACTAGTTTGAGGTAGGCGGTTTCACATGATTAGGTTACATGATAAATTAGTCTTCTGGTTTAATTAAATTAATATGACTTTTATTTAATTGTTACCGTGATATGTTGGTTTTTTCTGGTATAATTTGTTGTTTTATTTTCATTAGTGGCATTTTTATGTTGTTAGGTTTTTACTGTGTTGTGCCTTTGGTTTTGAAAAAATGCATCAGTTGAAATTGGGTACATGTTACAGTATTAGTGTGCGTCTAAGTGATTGTTGTACGTGATGATTTTGTTGTTTTATTTTCTTTAAAACTAAAAACCAATTTTTCGAATTTTTGATAAATTTTAGTTTGGTTCTTGGAATTGTGTAGTTTTTTAGACTGTGTAGTTCTTTCACGTTGTGTTCTGTTTCTGAGGATCTCTGTTGTGTGTAATACCTTTAATGGTTATTTGTTTATTCATTTATATTGAATGTGTATGTGTGATGGTTGACTTAGTTGACATCCTAGGATTATGGAGTTTGAATTAGCTGACATCCAGGTTTGTTGTGTCTTGACCTTGATGAGTAGGGTGAACTTTTAACATTGAGAAGAAAAGGGGAAACCTCAGTACTAGGTGGTCGGACTAGACCATCGTTCAAGTGATTTTGGAGTGGCTCCTTCCCATTTTCACTTATCTAGATTGACACTTACAACACTAACTAAACCTTGGATGATGATTGGAGACCACTAGGTTATGGAGGTGTTTTCTTTACTAGTGGCTCATGCATGAGAATGTATTATATGGATTCTTTGGTACTCCAAGATGTGAGGTTCTAGGGCCCCAAACTACTTTAGCCCCTTTAGGGAATCTCCCACTTTTGTTGCTCCTATGGGATTATATACTCATCACTAGTGGTTTGTGTGAATTCTGTGGTGTAAAAAGGTAAGAATTTTTTCATTTTCATTTAGTACCAAAAACCCCCATTCCCAATTTAAAATTATCTTTCTTTTAAAAACTTTTTTCATTAAATTTTTAGTGCATTTATTTATTTTCTTTAATCTAAACCTGCAAACTATTTTGGTCACCTAACCATTACATGCAGAATCTTTTCTCTGGTGCCAAACAATTGAGAGATTGATCACACCCTAATTACACCCTTGGGTGTAAGTAGATCTGATTATGTCTAATACAGGGAAAGGCAACGGTCTTGAGAGCGGTGGTCTAAGTTGTTAGCTTCTTCTTTTAACTTAGTGTTAGTGGTGAAGGTAAAATGGTGGTATCCCTCCATTAGGTGATGGTTGCTGACTTGGTTTTTCATCACCCCATTTTGGAGTTAGTTATGGTTGGGTTGTAGTTGTTTTTGTGACTCACGTTTGTGTTTAAAGACTTGTGGTTGCAACATTGCTTTTGTGTTCAGTTTACTTGATGTTATTCCTGGTTGTTTATATGGGTAAATCGTTCCAAAAATTTCAATTTATACTCGAGCACTTGTGCTAGGCCGTGGGGATCAGAAACGCCTTTCGGGCCTTGCCACAGGCTGGGTCAGGCATCGGGTTGATGGCAACCCGACTCGGTTTGTGACAGTTGACATCTGCACCAGTCTTGATACTTCCAGAGTAGGGGACGAGCTATATAGTTTACTGTGATGCATCATGTATTGGACTAGGACCAGGGTTGATGCAGGGTGATTGAGTTTTTGCATACGGGTCTCGGTAGTTGAGGCCACATGAGAGGAATTACCTGACGCGTGATCTCGAGTTGGATGTAGTTGTTCACGAGTTACATTTTTGGATACATTATCTCTTAGGGGAGAATTTCAAGGTGTTTACAGACCACAAATGTCTCAAGTATATCTTTACCTAGCGTGAACTGAATTTGAGACAGTGAAGGTGGGTTGAATAACTTTAGTCCTTTGACTTTGAGCTTGCTTATACACCAGGTAAGGGTAACACAGTTAATGATGCACTGAGAAGAAAGACTCAGATACAGGCAGTTCAATAATCCAGTGGTGAGTGGTAGCTTATGGATTTATTCTTTGAGATGCATTTGGTGGTCCACAATAGTCAGGGTAAAACCTATCTTTCTTCCTTAGCTGTGAATTATACCCTCCTGGATAGAGTGATTATGAGACAACTATAGTATTCTGAAGTCCTAGTTCTACAGGAGTCGGTGTAAGTGAGGACCCTCCTTCGGGATGGACGATAGATAATGATGAGGTACTGTGTTTCGATGGACAAGTATGAGTTCCAGGGGATTTACGCGAGGAGCTGGTGCGGGAGTTTCAAGATTCAGCTTGGAAAGTTCATCCTGGGGTTACCAAAATGTATCGTGACTTGAGACGTCAGTATTAGAGGACGGGTATAAAAAGAGAGATAGTTGGTTTTGTTATGAGATGTTCCACCTGTCAGCAGGGGAAGGCGGAGCATCATAGGCCGGCCGACCTGTTACAGCAGTTACTCATTCCAGAGTAGAAATGGGTAGATGTCATGATGGACTTCGTGACCTGGTTTCCAAGGTCACATAGAGGCAATGATGCAGTGTGGGTTGATGTAGATAGACTTATGAAGGTAGCTAACTTTTATCTGATCAAGGAGACCTTCGGTGTTGAAGAGCTTAGGAAGATATATATCAGAGAGTTAGTACGTCTTCATGGGGTCCCTCGTTATATCGTTTCAAATAGGGATGCCCGCTTTACATCTCGTTTCTGGAAAATATTTTTCGAGGGAACTGGATACACAGGTTATTCAAAGAACATCATACCACCCTCAGACCGATTTCTAGTCAGAGCATACTATACAGGTGCTTGAGGTCATATTGCGTGCATGCGTCCTTGACTTTGGGGGAATTGAGAGAGGCACATACCCCTGGTTGAGTTTTCCAACAATAATAGTGTTCATGAAAATATTGATATCGAACCTTATGAGGCATTATATGGTAGGCCATGCCGATCACCTTTGTGCTGGATGGAGGTAGGTGAGGAAGCTTTACTACGACCACGTCTTGTGCCGAAGACTTCTGAGTAAGTCTATTTGATTCAGAAGTGGATGAATACTACACAGTCTCGTCAGAAATATTATTTTGATCGCCGGAGACAACCCTATGAGTTTGCGGTTGGGGATCAGGTGTTTTTGCTAGTTTAACTGAGATTGGGACACAAGCGAATCGGGAGACAGGGTAAACATTCACCGAGGTTTGTAGGGACGTTTGAGATTCTTGAGAGAGTTGGGTCGGTTGACTAATGGTTGTAGTTACCACAGAGATATTGGGCCATGCACGACATCTTCCATGTATTTCAACTATGCCGTTATCATTCAGAAATGTCTCATTTTTTTCATCCCGATGAGGTTGAGCTTCAGGACGATGCATCCATTGAGGAGCATCTGATTCGTATTGATGAAAGGAGCACGAAGGTTCTTCATGGCCGGTCAGTTCCTCTCGTACGGGTGCTATGACAGCATGGCTGAGTGTAGGATAAAACCTGGGAGCAGGAGACTGATGTACATGCTCTGTGGCTCGATTTTTTCACAAAATTATCTTTTCCACCCTTGGAAGGGCAATTCGGGAAAAAATTGCTTTAAGGGGGGAAGTTTTTAAGAACCCGGTTTTTCCTCTTGAGGTACAGGTTTTATCTTTTCCTCTTTCCTTATGTTTTTTTAGAAAATAAGGAAAATTGGAAAAAATCCCATATTTTATGGGTACACGCCATGTACTTTTCCCGTGTGGTATGAGTACACAGGGTGTGTAGCCTTTTCGGCGATGAAGGGTGAAAAAACCAACTACATGCCGTGTACTTTGTATTTACATGCCGTGTAATCAGTCGATATGTGAACAGTAAGGTGGAGGAGGTAGCCGCCAGTGGAGCAAAATTACATGCTGTGTAATCAAGAATACATGATATGTACTCATGTCGACAAATGAACAGTGCCGCAGTGGACAGAAGCTACCAGAGGAACAATTAAAAAATGAAAATTACACATTGTGTACTTGAGAGTACAGGTCGTGTAGTTTGTTTTTTCACATAAAATGGGTAGTAGCCTCCTCATTCGGTAGAGGAGTCATTGATTTTGTTTTGGAGTGCGGGAGAGATGTCTGTATCATTGAAGAGCTCCCGACCATACACCGAGAACCGGATTCCTATGTCGTCGATCTCCTTTGAACTGCACGAGTAAGCACTTCCTTCTCCTTGATTAGATCTTAACAATTCTTTCCTGAGGAAATGTTATTTGAGTTTGAATGAGTGAACATTTATCCAAGATCTATGTCATTCACGGGAATTTCAGGAGACATCGTTCATGTATACTGATGAGAGACGATCGAGGTAAGTGGTCTGGCGTTCGTTCCAACTGTTGAGTTGATTTTTGTGTGTTGGTGTGCTACGAACCCATGTTTGGGGTATCGTATGGCTGAGGCCTTTTTAGATAAGATATCTAGAATTGTATAGATAATCTAATGATAAATTAAAACTGTTGTTTGGGATCACTGCTTGGACCCAGGTCCACCCTAGGGCTGTGTTCCTCTGTTTAGTCATTTGGCCTGGATACCCGAGGGTATACCGTGATTATTACCTTTTTAAAGTTTTCTTGAGAGGAAATTTTCTATGGAATTGCTTGTTATGCATTGGGCTCGTCCCGGTTACTTGATCCTGAGGGAGGTGTTTTACTTTATCCTGAGGGCATGGTTCTGATTAGCCTAAGGGTGTGGTTATATTAGCCTAAGGGCGTGGTTATATTAGCTAGATGGAAATTTGATAATTAGCATGAGGGCATGGTGATATTTAGCTTGAGGGCATGACTGTGTTTTCCTGAGGTCATGGTTAGATTTAACCTGATGGAAGGGTCTTGATTAGCCTGTGGGCATGGTTCTGGTTAGCTTAGAATTAGATTATGTTGAATTTTTAAAAGAATATTAAAAAGGCAATGAAACTAGTAGTTATATTTTCTTTTGAGTAGTTACTAATTTAAGGCATTTACTTTTGCACACTACTGTTGCATATTCTCACTAATAGTTGGGCACATGCCTTTATTGGGTGCCTACTGGGATTTATTTCTCACACCTTGTTTGGTTCATGTCTTCGGCCCAAATAGACTATATTTTTTCAGGTGACGATAGGGTAAAGGGTCCCTATATAGGTACATGATTATAGCAGAGGAGTATGAGAACATGGGACCGAGCTTTGTCTTGTGATGCAGCTACGTTTTGTTTACTCTTCTTGTTTTTCTTGGTTGTACCTTGTACTTTGAGATGTATTGTATTGTATTGCAATGTATCTTGTTCTGACTGATTTCATAGAATTAGTGACATGGTGTATCTTTATATATATAACTGCTGGTTCTCTTTTATTTCAGTTGTTCATTTCAGTTTTATATTGCTTACTTCTTCCATTGTTATATGTTATTTATCTTTTCCGTTGTCCTACAATTTTACAAATGAGGGAATATTTTCCCACTATCAATCCTGGGCCCTCACTGCTAGTCAGCAGCCTCTGGTCTTTGGGGAAATGCGCTTGAGGTCATGTGACCAACTGGGTTCGGGGCACCAGTTGAGTGGAGCCTAGATCCGTGATGTTACATTTGGGAAACTATTGAAGTAATAAATTTGTCTTTACAACCATATTCAGAATGCATTTAATTGAAATTTTATTCATTTGACATAATCATTTGTGTCAAATATTATTTCCCATAAGGAATTAATATCCATACTCAAATAAGACTTATTAAAAACTATTCATAATTCTATTTAATCTTGAATTACTTTGGAATGTTGAAATTGATTTCCATATACATGTAGTTTATATTGGCTCTATATAAGGAAAAATAATCCACATCCAATATATCATAATGATCTATCAAATAATTAATGTCTATATTTTTTGGGAGATTTATCCCATGATTTTTAATTAGTGATGATTTTTATACTTGAGATGTAATTATTTTTCCATATTTAATATTATATGATAGTTGGAACTCAATGTCTATATATATATATATATATATATATATATCATTATCCATCACTGATAAACATCACATTCTATGTAATAGAATGATATGATGAAATTTTCTCACATAAAAAATTATATATATATATATATATACATATAACTCAATTAATTCCTCCAAAATTAAGGGATTCGATATCCAACCATTTGAATATGTTTTTTCCACATAAATTACTCAACTATGATTGATCGTTATTTTAAGGAGTTCTAGACTCATCTTGGTTCATGTTATCATTCATAACATTATTTAATTGATCATGTACCACTATTTAGTCTTTGACCCCTTCTCCCATCATATTAGTCCTCTCATTCATGAAATCCTTACATTTCAAATTGCATTACTTATTGACACGCATACCCCTTTTATGATCTCATTTACTAAATAATTGAATATTAGTGATAAGAATACATTAACAAATAAACATATATGATATAAATTAAGAACATATAAATAATCATACATGTAAATAATAATATATGAGTGTATAATTTTAAATGAAGGTTGTTTAGGGTGTATTTTATATAATATTAACTACCTGAAACCCCAAAAATAGAGATACCGTTATCTAATAACAACTATACTGACTCATATATCTGACAAATAATATTATATAACTATTAAAATAAATATTAAAAAATTACACTATGAAGTATAGTGTTTTTATATATATTGGGAGATTACATAAACCATAATAAATTTTAAACTGAACAATATAATTTTTATTTTCCATATTTATACTTTTCTCCTAGAACAGATTGTTTTATTTTTTTTTATATGAAAACTTGAAGACATTTACAGAAGAAGGGGTATTCTTAAAATACTTGTATAAGGATTAAATTTAATGAACATGGGGAGATATATCATTATAGATAATTTTCAAAACATGGAATCCTAAAAGGAAATGATCATAAACTATTCTATGGAATCATGGAATAAGAGATAATATATAATAAGAAGAAGGTAATGTTGATAATCATACAATTGGGAACAAATATAATGCATTTAATTGTAATAATAAGTTTTGGGACACTATAAATACTTCATAAAATAATTGAAAAAGCTAACTATATCATTCACATATACAAAATAGTACCAAAAGATAATGCACCATGTCTAAGTATTATAATCTCATGAAATATAAAAAAATTAATTAATATATTAGTGTTTTTGTAATTCTTAGCTCACCCATTAAGATAATATTTCATTAAAATTTATAACTAATATAAATTAGATATACATAAATCATAAAAATGATTTAAACTCATGATAAAGAAATTGATAACAAAATAAATCCATAAATAATTAATCATCAAGTTATTATATAAGATTATATGAAAAAAACAAGGGATTAATGAATATTTTAATTTCATTATAAAATAAATGATTATGTTTTAGGAAAATATATCCCAATATGAAGAGAAAAATTACATGAATATATAACAAGTAAGTAAAAAAAATGATCACCTTTTTCAAACTTTTGGGAGAACGAAAAATAATATTAAAAATAAACAAATGCATAGAGGTTTCACAATGAAAAAAAAATTCATATTTTATGTCAAAGTAATGATTTTCTTTGAAATCATAAAAAGATGATAATTTTTAATAATGGATCTTGGAAAGGAATTAGAAGGAAATATATTCCATTTGTTGGGATTATATTAAAAAAAAGGATAAAAAAGGAAATATAGAGATGTACATATACTTAGAAAAAATAAGGCGAACATAATGGAATACCTAAAAGAAATATTTATAAAGAAAATATAACAATTATAGGAGAATGGAAAAAATATTAAGATATGGAAATAAAGAGTGATAAAGAAAAAATCCCATGAATGGGAATGATTCAAAAAGCCACCATACTTTATGTACTTGATTGATCTATTTTTTCCAATAACCTCTTGAATAGTAGAGTTACATTAATTAATGAATTTAAAATCATTTTAATATTTATATAACCTTAATAATGCATTTATTTCTATGTTTTATTCATTTTTATAATTAAAATTGTTAGAGAAAATTGTTATGTTAATGTCCATTTCATGATTCCCAAACATCTTTGATTCAATGATAAACGTTTTTGGTACCTTTAGAATAGTACTAGAAGATCTATAAGTGTTTTTATATTGTTTTTAATCATATCATGTGTAACGTTCTTCAATATTTTAATATTTCGCTATATTTTTTGGAACAGTTTTTTGTATGATTGTCCTAGATAGTTAGAAAGACTATGACTATTCAACTTAAATTCCACTGTTATCATGGATATTTCATCTTTTCAATATATAATAAATTATATTATTATATTATTATTATTATATTAAATCATGATTTTTGTTTATAAGAATATATAATAAATACATAATTCAAAAAAACCTCATCGTTCACTAAAGTAAAATAAAATGACCATGGCTGAATATAGTTTATATAATAGCATAAATGAATGAAAATAAATAAATAATTTTTAATTTTATTAAACTATTTTTATTAATTTCATATATTATTGAAATAGTATGAAGATAATTGAAATTTTGAGACATTGGTCTGCAATTCATTTTAATACTTTTTGACTCACCTCCCATAGATTGAGTTTAATGTATTTAGAGGAGAGTATTATAGCTTAATTTAGCCCTTGGGAATATAGATAAAAATATTTATAAATGTATTTATGATCATATTGGAAAATATAAATCATTTTAAAATTGGCGATAATGTTATGGATGGTGGTTGTTTATATATCCATAGAGGATGGGTACCTTTGAATTAATTTTTATTATCTTATTATTGAGGCTTAAGACTATGAATAAAATTGATTAATATGTATCTTCACTTTTTAGAATGAATTTATGGGTTTCATTGACCTTAATTAAACCCTAAAAACAATTTTCTTCATCAAGATATTTTATATCTAGTAAATAATAAAATAATTTTTTAAAATAAATATATATTTTAGTCTTTAAAAATAAATTAATAGGTTCCAAATTAATTATTATCATTTTTATATTCTATATTATACCCATTAAAAACATTTTAGTCCATGTAAAACAATACATAGATTACATATTCATATTTACTTCATATTTAATTCATAAAATGTAAAGTATTTTTAAAAACTATATTTTTCAATATTCACATAAAAACATGATTTTTATAAATATAAAAAAATTCACCAAAAGAAAATATCAATATTTTGATTATAAAAATGAAATCAACACTATCAAAAGAATTTTCCACATTAGGTAAATCTAATTTTTAAATTTTAACAATGAAATTTTTCTTACGTAATAAGTTGAAAGATGTTTTATTAAAATGTATACATGCTTTTGATTTATGTTGAAATATATATAACATTTTTAATAGTAATATTTATTTATTCGATTTTACTTAATTTAAATATTAATATTTAGGAATTTTACTATTATCATATGAAATGCTGCTATTTTAAAATAATATAATTTTTTACTTCTTTATAAACAACCTTTATTTAATTTTTAGTTCAGTCGCTAAATTTACAAAAAAAATACCATTGATATGAAAAATTATGTTATTATTTTTAACTTATTTATTAATTTATATGTTTTTCACGGTTCTGGTATCCTAAGGAGACCTCAATTCTCTATATTTTTAGATTCTAAATATGTTATTTTATTTTTGTTTTTATCTCATTTTACTAATTTTAAATTCGATAGAATGAATTTTTTACTTCATAAATAATTTTTTTATTAAGTAAATTATAGTATTTTTATTTTAGTATTTGTATGTGATTTTCATTGTAAATTATATATAAACATGAGGTAATAGATTCCCATCTGGATGTGGTCATGACGTTATTCGTATATAGGGAATTTCTTGAACCCTTTCAACTGTTTCTCCTGGGATTTGTTTGAGAAAATGGAAACACCCAATTCTCCATGCATACATGAAGGTGTACATACCTACATTCTAATGGTTTGATCACTAGTAATTTTACAAATGATGTAATGCCCTGACCCCAGAAGCTCAGAGTCAGTGCATTATTACATTAAATTGGAATGATTATAATGAATCAAGTCCCGAAGGACCGATCAGTTTAGCAGTCTTGGAAAAGAGATTACATACATGAAGTTCAACATTACAACTTGAAAAGAAAAACAACTATAATTTATTCCATTAGAAACGTCCAAGACTCCTATATTAGGAATAAATGTCACTCATAACTATCTTCATCATATCCTGGGAAAATAAAACATAAGAAAGGGGTGAGATCAGATGCTTAGTAAGGGTAAATAATTTTGTGGAAGCTATAAACATTTAAGGAAATATTTGTAATAAAACAACAATGTTTTAAGAATAAACTTAAACATAATATCAAAAAAATAAATCAAACATTACCATATAAACATGCACATAGATATTCTAATAGTATAATAATCACATGTAATTACTAATTTCAGAATGAGGGAATGTATAATAATGGACATTAATTTCTGTTTCAAGGCCTCGTGCAAGGACCTATTCGCTAACTGTAACCAGACCCAAACCTGAAGAGCCTCTGTAACCGGACTCCATCCAGGAGAGCCTCTATAACAGGACTCCATCCCAGATAGCCTCAGTAACCGGACTCCAACCCGGAGAGCCTATATAACCATACTGCAACCCAGAGGGTCCGCTATAACCAGACCCCAACACGTAGGGCTTACATTTACTGGTCCCCAACCGGGAACATACTAGTCCAATACACTCATCATATGAAAAGGTTGAAATATAACATAAACATTCGTATTAAAACAAGAAAAAATTATTTCAACACTTTATCCAAAAACCATGAATGATATAAAAATAACACTGCTATAGTCAAACATATCACAAAACATTGAATACAATATGGAATATTTGGATCCTAATAAATCAACTTATAACAAGTTTAAAATAAATCAAAGGATGTTTATATAGATGAAATTTATTTTTAAAACTCTTTTAGAGAAATATTCCTTCTTCAGAAAACCATTTAAAAGTCACAAAATTAAAAAAGGAAGACATTTATAGACATTTTGGAATCAAAGTGTCCCATATCACTTTGAAACTTTTGAAACGAATTAACATTTTAAAAACATTCATTTCCATATAAATAAATCCTTAAACCCCATTTTGAAAACATCAACATTAATGAGAATTATTTAGAAGAATAAATATTTAAAACATTTAAAATGATGTTTTAGTAAAAAAAATTCCTTAAAAAGAATAGTTTTGAAAACTAATTTATGAAACATGGACATGGATAATAAATATGTCCATGTAGATACTTACATAAAAAAACCACAGATAATAAAGAGATTGTGAAATTAACCCTTACTAATTTGGTAACTTATAAAACATACACCATATTAAAGAAGTACCATAAAATGAACATGTAAATACAGAAAGCCTATTACCTTGCACTTTCCTTTAGTCGAGGGTAAGTTTAACCTTATCTATAATGGCCATTATATGTTATTAGATTATAACAGAACAATATTTATATTTATTATATCATACTTGATTCCTTTATGAATTTTATACTACCCATTTAATAATGATTTTCATGTTAAATTATCATTTCGTGTAATAATCAGTTTCATTATCGTACGTATTTTAACTTGTTATTCTTGACCGTATCATTTAGATCATGATTTAAATACTTCCAGAATTCAAACCATGATTCATATATCATATATATTTAGAATATAAGTATTTATAATAGATATATATATATGAAACGGAAAACACCATTTATGGAGATGGGTGGTCATATGTACGCATAAACGTTGTTTCTGTTTTCATATCGTACTGAACAGAAGTAAGTGAATAAGATATATATAAGTAAATAAATACACACACAGATATATATATATATATATATCCAGTAGCATTATTATGTCATATATGAAATACTTATTAGTAATATATATATTTTATAATCATTGAGGAATGGTGAACGTGGAAATGAATCTCATCACGTCGTGGAGAGGGTAATCTGTACGTACGCATGAGAGACAATATAATTTCATTAAAGGTGTAGAATTGGATGGTATATCATATATACATAATCATTATCATGTTATATTTATTATTTACATAAATCACACATAATTATTATACCCATCCAAATAATAATTAATTGAATAACAATTACACCACGACGTGAATACGGTAAGCCGTACGTACGCACGTATATTGACCTGCCATTCAAAGGATGGACAGAATAATTAAAATAGTTGTACTATATTTATAATAACATAATAGTATATAGAAGATATTGTAGTTATTATTTTAGAATGAAAACCATAAAGAAAGAGGAAGTGGACGAAGAAAAGAACTTGAAAGAGGTGATGAAATATTTACCTCTTCTTGAGGTTCTTCTTTTTGATTTGATCAAATAGAATTCGAAGGATGGAATTCTGATCAAACGAAGGCCTCTAGGATTAAGGGAGGAATGTTGGAAGGATATTTGGGTAGGGTTTTTCTGGGCTAAATGGCATTGAAGTTGTGAATTAGAGAGAAGGGTGAGTTCCCTTTTATAAGAGGAGTGATGGGCACCTTAGGAAAAGCTAGAAATATTATTTTATAATAAAATAATTTTCGGTTTCTAATGGCTCCAAAGTAGATTATTTAAAGTATAATGTGGGTATGGCACTAAAACCACTAAACCAAATGGTTTTAGATAGGTTTGGCTCACTATATTAACCATATATTTTAGAATTAACTCTTTGTTAAATAGTTTGAGATTTACCATATCTCTTTGTATTTTTTTATTATATGGTTAATAAACATACTATAATCTTCCAACCGAGCCCCAAGTTATTCATTATTGATTCAACTACCATTATATAAGTCTTTTGGAAAAACCTTATATTTTTAGGAATATAATATCAATTAATAATATAATATTTATTTTAAAAACTCTTTTTTGTCAATTTTGACAATATTTGGTATTTTGATTTTTCTAAATTTATAACAGCATTATTACTTACAAAAATTCATATAACCAACCCTAACATGTAATATTAACCTAGATAAGTAGTGTAATTCATAAAAAGTCTCAAATTACATTTAGTTGGATATTTTTAATATCAATTATTTTAATATTTCATTAATTAGGTAATTACTGCATCATCATTGTGTCATAAATAAATTTAATTATTTAATGTCTAAAAATTATAAAGAAAATACCATGATTTAGGAAAACTTTTTATTTTTCAAAATTATATTTATAGTCGAAAAGATAACTTATATAACCCCATGTAATAATTGATTTACAAAAAGATATTTTTATGTCATTTTTTCCATTAGTTTAAGTTAATTAAAATAAAGTGTCATTATCATTTATAAGTGGCTCCATGGGGACCTAAAATCTACCCAAATATGCCATAGTCGCCCATGACTTTTCCAATAATGTTTGGACAAGTGTTAGAGTAATTTTCTATTATTATGATATTCTTTTTACCTTGAATTACATTATATACCCTTAATTGTGGTAATGAAAAGTAAAAAGTTACTATTCACAAATAAAATTATCTCATTGAACTGCATTTTACACATTGATATTAATCGTTTCTATCTAATTTTTGAAATTAAACTCACAGAAGTGGTAAAATTATGTTTTATGTAAATTCACAAATACTCCTAGGAGGTAGGTAAAAGACGGTAAAAAGTTCGATAAAATTTTTATATATCTAAAATTATTATAAATAGACTCCAATGAATTAAATAAAACATATATAGGTATTATGTATCTATATTAACCTAATATAAATTTAAATAAAATAAATAATTATTTAAATAAAAATTCTGTTTTATACAATAACTCAGTGTTTTTCAGCATTCGTCAAAAATTGAAAGTTTTCAGAAAAAGACCAAAATTTCACCCTAAGATAATATTGGTATTCAGAATTCAAAAATTAAGTCTAATTTAACATGTTCAAAACATAAAATTTTCATTTCTTAATTTGAAATTAATTCCCGTTGTAAAAACCAAAAATCGGGTTTTTAAGAATTAATAACTAACAAAAGATTGATACTTGTTTTTGTTCAATTTCAAAGTGAAATTATTTCCAATGAATAAAACTTGATTAAATGGTAAAAATATAATCTATTTATACTTCAAAACAATTAAAATGTAAATTTTATAACAAAAAATTATTTTGATTAAAAATGTTGTTTTCAGTTTAAATATAGGATTTTTCACTATTCACCCAGATATGAAAGTTATCTGATAAACACCAAAAATTTATTGAAACTAAATTATTATGTCCCGGATCTAAATAATATGTTTATTTTGAAAAATTGAATTTATAAAAGTTTCAATTATTATATTTAAAAAGGGTTCGCCATTAAAAGGCAGTAAAATTGCATTTTTTTTTGAAAAATCCTTCTTTTATTTGAAAAAAAATGAATTTATTCTTACATTATGTCTAAGATACTCATAATATTGATTCTAAAATTATTATAATTATATAAAGACCTAAATTTAGTTAATATTTTTCATAACCGCTTTTGAATGGCTAGTTTGGTAAGTCATGGTGTGCTTGAACCCATTGTTGCGTGTAGTGCAAGTTGATGAATTACATTGAAGAAATAATGTACTATAAAATCTTGGGGTGTTACATTCTTTCCTCATTAAATAAATTGAGACCTCTCAATTTGAAATTGGTCTTCTAAAATAAATGTTTGAAAATAGAAAATACCTTTGTGAGAAAACCCAGATCGGAAATTGGGTTAATAAAATTTATTCTTAATAAGAGGAGAAGGGGAATGAAAAAGTCACCACCAAATTATGATCTTGTTTTGAAGAACATTGGTGTCAATTAGAAACACATAATTGGAGGAAAAACATAAATATTTATAGGGATTGATTGAGGTCATCAGTCCGAAACAACTGTAGAATTGAGGGCCTCAAAGCCATCAATCTGTGATGATTCAAGATATCATCGGTTCAACATAACAAAAGGTTTTAAGATAACACTTTTTTAGTTTTAAGATCCCTTACCTAACGTATAAGAATTAATTTCTTCATTTAATAATAGAAATAAATAGTTTACATATAGAGTTCCAACCTTTTCTCCCTTTTCTTCCCATCAAATCCATAGGACTTAGAGAATTATTTACTTATCTTATTAACACATGATATTATTTCTTCATATATTAAGAATACATGGGTGAATATTTCCATTCTAAATGATGGATTATTAATGTTAATGATATTATCCTTCTTACTCTCTGGATCATATGTATTGTTGGAGTTCACATTTCTTCTACTGGGCGCCATTTCTATGAGATGGCATACACTCGGTCAATTTTTTAATTGAAATGAATCATTCCAAACTTGTAAAATACCTAATGTAAATTTAACAGTTTATGGATATAATCCATAATCATTTAAATATTTTCTTTAAGGAGGTATATACTAATAAATAATCCATAATTATGTTTACATAAAATGAGAATTATCCTAAGCATATCCCTCGAGAGTGTCATAACCAAGAGTGCAGCAAGTCCCGTTGTCGTGCACCAGTTCACATTCGAGTCTAGATCAAAGTGGTGTTTTTGGGATTTACACTTAGGTACATCTGTGCCAGAGCTACCTCTACCTACACATATCCATATAGGGATGTATTTCTTGGGAAACTGACAAAATCAATACATTATCAAAATTTTAGAAAGTTCATCTATAATAATGCTCAAATTATAGCTTAGGGTAATGTGCTCTATTCAGATATTATCTAAATATATTTTCCAATGTTTTTTCTAATCTTCCTATGATACAAACTGTAATGCCCAGACCCCAGATGCCTAGATTCGGTGCATTATTATATAACATTGGCACGATTACAAGGAATCAAGTCCTGAAGGACCGATCTGTTTAGTAGTTTTGGAAATTATATTACATACAAGAAGTTAAACATTACAACTTGAAAAGAAAAAAACTATAATTTATTCCATTATAAACTTCCAAGCCTCCTTGATTATTCCTACAAGTCACTCATAACTATCTTCTTCATATATTGGGAAAATAAAACATATGAAAGGGGTGAGCTCAGATGCTCTATAAGGGTAAATAATTTAGGGGAAGCTATAAACATTTAAGGAAAGATGTGTTATAAAACAACATCCTTTTAAACATAAATTTGAACATAATATGGAAAAAATAAATCAAACATTACCATATAGACATGAACATGGATATTCTACTAGTCGAATAATCTCATGTAATAACTAATTTCATATTGAGGGAATGTATAATACCGGACATTAATTTCTGTGTCAAGGCCTCATGCCAGGACCTATGGGCTAACTATAACCGGACCCAAACCTGGAGAGCCGCTATAACCGGACTCCATCCTGGAGAGCCTCTGTAACCGGACTCGAACCCGGAGAGCCTCTATAATCAGACTCCAACCCATATATCCTCTATAACCGGACTCCAACACTGAGGGTCTACTATAATCGTAACCCAACCCAGAGGGCTTACTTTTACCGGTCCCCAACCCGGAACATACTAGTCTAATACATTCATCCTAAGAAAAGGTTGAAATATAACATAAAAATTATTATTGAAACTAGCATAAAAATGTCTATACATTATTCAGAAACCATGAATGGTATAAAAATAACACATCCATAGTCAAACATATCACAAAACATTCAATAAAATATTTAATATTTGTATCATAATAAATCAACTTCAAACAATTTTAAAATCAATCAATGGACGTTGATATAGATGAAAATGATTTGTAAAAATCTTTGTGAGAAATATCCCTTTTTCATAAAAATATTTAAAAGTTACATAATTTGGAAAGGAATACATTTAAAGACTTTTTTGAATCAAAGTTTCCCATACCACTTTGAAACTTTTCAATGGAATAAATATTTTCAAAAAATTCATCTCTATATAAATAAATCCTTAAAAACCATTTTGAAAACATGGACATTAATGACAATGATTTAAAAGAATAAATCATTAAAACATTAAAACTGATGTTTTAGTAAGAAATTATCTTAAAAATAATCCTTTTGAAAACTATTTTATGAAACATGGACATGGATAATAAATATTTCCCAGTATATTCCTATGTAAAATCAACCTCTGATAATAAAGAGATTGTGAAATTAACCATTACCAATTTGGTAACATATAAAACACACACACAATGAAAAAGTAAAATTAAATGAAGATGTAAATATAAATAAATTAATGTGTATTAAACAAATAATACAATTATGGGTAGTACATACACATCTCAAAAGGAAATAGTGGCTATATTGTATGAATCTCACGGGAATAGGGAGTGAGATGAAAACCCCTTACCATTCACATTAGTTTGGTAGAGGGTACATTTAACCTCATGTATAATGTCAATTGTATGTTATTAGATTATACCAAAACCATATTCATATTTATTATATCATACATGATTCATTTATGAATTTTATACTACCAATTTAATAATGATTTTCATTTTAAGTTATCATTTTGGGTAATAATCGTTTTCTTTATCGTACGTATTTTAACTTGTTATTCTTGACCGTATCATTTAGATAATGATTTAAATACTTCCAGAATAAAAATCCTGATTTATATATCATATATATTTAGAATATAAATATTTATAATAGATAGATATATGAAATGGAAATGACTATTTATGGAGACGGTAGGTCTTACGTACGTATAAACGTTGTTTCTGTTTTCATATCATATTGAACGTAAGTAAGTGAATAAGATATATGTATGTACATAAATATATAAATATACATATATCTAGTATCATTATTATTTCATATATTACATACTTATTAGTAATATATATTTTTATAATTGTCGATGAATGGTGAATGTGGAAATGAATCCCATCGCGTCATGGAGTTGGTAATCCGTACGTACGCATTAGCAACAATATCATTTCCTTAAAAGGGTATAATTGGATGGTATATCATATATACAGAATAATTATCATGTTCTAATTATTATTTATATCAATTAAACATCATTATTATACCCATATAAATAATAATGTATTGAATAACAATTACACCACGACGTGGACACGGTAAGCCGTATGTACGCATATATGGTGACATGTCATTAAAAAGGATGGATAGAATAATGAATATTGCTCTACCATATTTATAATAACATCATGGTATATAGAAGATACTGGAGTTATTATTCTAGAATAAAAAAAACAAAGAACGTGGAAGTGGAAGAAGAAACGAACATGAAAGAGGTGATGAAATATTTACCTCTTCTTTGGGTTCTTCCATTTGATTTGATCAAAAGGGATCCTAATGATGGATTTATGCACAAACGACGGCCACTAGGATTAAGGGAGAAATGTTGGGAGGATATTTGGGTAGGGTTTGGATGAAGAAAAAAAGCTTTTAAGGTGTGAATTAGAGATAAGGGGGAGTGCCCTTTTTTAAGAGGATTGAGGTGAACCTTAGGAGAAGCTAGAAATATTATTTTATAATAAAATTATTTTCGGTTTATAATGGCTCAAAAGTGGATTATTTAAATTCTAAGGTACGGATGGGTCAAAAAACACTCAAAAAATATGTTTTATATAGGTTTGGGTCTCTATATTAACCATATCTTTTTGATTTAACTTTTAGTTATGTAGTTTGACATTTACCATGTCTCTTTGAATTTTTATATTATATGGTTAATAAACATACTATAAACTTCAAAAAGAACCCAAAGTGGTTCATTAATGATACAACTATCATTATATAAGTATTTTTTCCAATCCTTAGGTTTCTATGAGTATAATATCAATTAATAATATAATATTTGTTTTAAAAACTCTTTTATGTCAATTTTGACACTATTTGGTATTTTGTTTTTTCTAAATTTATAACAGCATTATTATTTTGATAAAAATTCATATAACCAACCCTAAAAGGTAGTATTAGCCTATAAAGGTAGTTTAATTCATAAAAAGTATCATATTACATTTTTTTGTATATTTATAATATCAATTATTTTAATATATCAATAAATAGGTAATTATTGCATCATCATTGTGTCAAAAATAAATTTAATTATGTAATGTCTAAAAATTATAAAAAAATTCAATGATGTTGTAAAACATTATATAATTCAAAATAATATTTATATTCTAAATGATAACTTATATAACTCCATGTAAGAATGGATTTACTAAAAGATATTGTTTTGTGTCATTTTTTCCTTTACTTTAAGTTAATTAAAATAAAGTGTGATTATCATTCACAAGTGGCACCATGGGGACCCAAAATCGACCCAAAGATTCCCATGGTCGGTCATGACTCATAAAATATGGTTATGAGATATTTTTAGTTAATTTTGTCTTATTATGATATTCTTTTTACCTTGAATTGCCTTACTTACCTTTAACTGTGGTAAATAAAAGTAAAAAGTTACTACTCACCAAAAATTATTTTTATCTTATTGTACCAAATTTTTCACATTGATATTAACCGTTTCTCTTGTATTTTTGAAATTCAACTCACCTAAGTGGTAAAATTATGTTTTATATAAATTTAAAAATACACATAGGAGGTAGGTAAAAGATGGTAAAAAGTTCAATAAAATTTTTATATATCTAAAATTATTATAAACTGACTCCAAAAAATTACATTGAATATATATAGGTATTATGTATCTATTTTGAACTAAAATAAATTTAAATAAAATAAATAATTATTTAAAAAAAAGTTGGTTTAAAAAATAACTCAGTGTTTTTCACTATTCATAAAAAATTGAATGTTTTCCAAAAAATAAAAATATTTCACCCTAAGCTAATATTGGTATTCTGAATTCAAAATTTTACCAAATTTAAAACATAGAAGTTTCATTTATTAATTTAAAATTAATTTCCGTTGTAAAAAAAAGCATGTTTGTAAGAAATAATAACTAACAATAGATTTATACTTATTTATTTTCTATTTCAAAGTGAAATTATTTCCAATGAATAACATTAGATTAAATAGTACAAATATAATTTATTTATACTTCAAAGCCATTAAAATGTATAATTAAACACTAAAAATTATTTTGATTAAAAAATTTATTTTTTGTTAAAATATTGTATTTTTCCATATTCACCCAAACTTGAAAGTTAGCATATAAACACCAATAAAATTTTGAAAATAAATCTTATGTCCTGATTCTAAATAAAATTCTTATTTTGTCAAATTGAATATATAAAAGTTTAAAATAGTTTAATTAAAAAGGGTTCCCGATTAAAAGGTGGTAAAATTTCATTTTTTGATAAATACTTCTTTTATTTGAAAAATATGAATTTGTTCTTACATTATGTCTAAGAAACTCATAATATGGATTCTAAAATTATAAGGATTATATAAAGTTAAAAATTTAGTAAATAGTTTTCACAACAACTTTTGAATGGCTAGTTTGGTACATCATGGTGCGCTTGAACTCAATGTTGCATGTAGTGAAAGTTATTGAATTACTTTGATGAAATAATGTACTATGAAATCTTGGGGTGTAAAAAACTGATTCATGGGACCCCACTTCTATGGGGATGATGGGTGATATATCTCAACACATCCTTTTTAGGGAATTACTGCCCACTTTCGGTCTCACTTATATATTTAAATCAATTTTTTTAACCCTTTCATATCTAAATATATGTCTGGTCACCCTTTACATTTTAAATCATTCATTTCCAAAAACATATAATAACATCTTGGGGTATTAAAGCTTCTTCATTTTTTCATTTATTATTTTTTGATGTTTCTTTTATGAAATTTATTGGGTTCTCTAGAATATTTCATTATCCATGGAGACACAAATTATTTTTATATTTGGATCAGGCCCCTAATTGGCTTCCATTGTAACCTTATCAAAGGAATTAGAACTCACATAGTTTTGGGGAACCTAATAAGATATAACATAACATTTGAAATTTTGATACATAGACCAATCCATGAAATTTAACTTCATGTATGGAGAATATCAAAAAAAATGATCATATAAAAGTTTCATTTAGTTATTACACATTATTTTCCCCTTATAGTCGATCCCATAGGGAATATGGACTTCTAGGATTTTATTTATCTTATATGGATTATGCCCTTATGAACATAGATCTCATCATGAATATATTCCAATGAGTATGACATTAAAAGTACCTAGATAAAATGTTTTCTATTGTGTGGGGGAATCATCTTACAGACAATTTTTTCCAAATAATATGGTAATGGTTTGATAATTTTAGGTTTGAACTTCAAGGATATACCCTACATATCTCGTCAAGACAAGAATCAAATATCAACAAATTTAAATTTATTTATTCTTATAGCAATGGGGTTGGAACAAATAATTTATATTAATTTTACTAATGACATGACAATAAATAATCTATAAGACTATGTTAGTAATGCTTAGTTTGAGTAAGAGAATATAATAGAAGATATATCACATCAAACAATCACATTTGAATGGGACTTGGACTAGAATAGGAAGCCCAATGGTTGAACTTTATTCCTCACCTACTGATAAATGGTATAGGTTATATAGAATCAATAAAGGGCATAATATCCTTAAATTTAGTCTAAGTCTTTACTCCAAGAGGCATTCCCATGAAAATTTACTTCTAGACTGCTAATGCATGAGGATGAGGCTACAACAGGGTAGTCTGGAATAAATAATTCTATATTACCATAGAATTGATTCCCATTTTTATCTTCATTACTATTACTAAAGTGATAATTTGGAATGAGATATACATTTATAAGAAAACCCGTAATGGAAAATAACAAATTTTATTCACATTTTAGGTTGAATTCACAAGACAAATAACACTGTATGTTGTGAGAATATTCCAATTACTACCTCTGAGGTTGGAATCCTTATTAACAAGGTAATTAATCATCATATAAATCTTAAGGACCCTAACTTCGTGGGAGGTTAAATGGGTGGATTTAATTTTCCAATTGAATTCACTATTGAAGATTAGAGGATCTTATCTCTAACCCATACCTCAACCATGTAATTCTCATGGTCGCCAGGCTGGCATTAATGATAACATTGTCAAATAAGAGTCTTTAGTAAAGTAGTACTATATCATTTAAGAAATAAATGTCATGAATTTGGTGCTTGAGGATGGGTCAACCAGGAAGTATAAATATGGATTCAATGGATTCCTCAAAAATTATACTAGGATGAAATAATGAGGTATTTTCCCAAGTGAATGTTTGGAAAAGTTAACAGGATATCACCCAATTGATACATGGGTTAAATTGGAGGAACATCACCCCTATTGTACTTGGGATAACTAGAGAGTAGTTTTTTCAAGAGATACTTGGGTTAGATGATGAAAGATTCACCTATATTAGATTTTTTTCATTGTAATTATTCATAAAAAATATTTGAAAAATCTATCTCCCCAATAATAAGTGGTATCCTTTGATGATTTTAGAATAAATTTGTGCAGGTTTCAGGTTTGTTAAGAACTCTTGAACTTATTATTATTATAAAATTATAATGTGGTTCATAATAATGGCCTTTTTGTTTTGAGACCTCTGGGAACCCAAGAACTCATTCTTTTATTAATTACCTCTTATTTTAGATCATTAAAAGATACCTTTAGTGTTTATAGGCTTTGGAAATGTATGTTGGGAAAGAAGAGATTCAGTTTGTCTTTCCTACATTCCAAATGTAAAATTAATGATTCCAATGGTATTATTTATAAGTAAATTCATGACCTTTGGAATGTATGGAGACTGAAGCATAAGATATTCAAATTTTTAATGTTCGTGAGTTTCCAGTTTTCACATGTGAGCTAAAAATCTGAGACTTGAATGATATTCTTTCCATGATAGTACCACATGAATGGTTAACATGGAAGAACATAAAGTGTATTAAGGGGATTTTTGCCACATTCCATTTTCCATTTTCCATCATTAATTTGTGGTATTTTTCATTCAATATTATTTCATTTTAGTAAAGGGAACACAAATTCCCCTCCCCCCTATCATTATATCTAACTAGAATTTGGATGATTTAATCCCAATTTAGGTGTAACATTCACATGATTTAATCATCGAAGGTGGAAAATTATTTTCTATGATATTTTCTTATCTAATGTTTTTAATTTTCACTTGAATGCAGTGAATCATGTTCTCATATATTTCTTTTACAAACAGAAACCCCAATTGGATTAATGTAAAATGATACAAAGATATGAGTGGAAGACATTTTTAATTTTTTTTTATTTTAATAGCTTGTGTAACATGAATTATGTAAATATAATTTCACAATCTTCATTGTGTGAGGCACTTGGGAGAAGTTACATTGCATGGGGAATATGGGAAAAAATTCTTCACAGATACCTTAGGTGAGGGAATTTTTTTACTTTTATATATTTCGTCCCATGTTTGAATAAACCAGTTGTATGAGAAAACTTTTAGACTCAGCCAATATTCCCCCCTTGGTTTGGAGATCCAATCTTCCTCTTAGATAGAAGAATCTTTATTTATGTTGAATTTTTGGATATTATTAAAAAAAATTATGTATCTCAATAGAATTATAATGTCTAAATAAATTGTTCTCATTTCATATGATCTGATCTCTGATCACAACGGGGAGATACTAGACATCATTTGGGCGGCATAATACCACTCATATAATGGTTCCCTACCGTCTCTTACAAAAAATATAAAAACATATGACATATAATATCATGTTAATTTTTCAATATTGACATGGGATTATAACAAACATCTGATTTCCAAGGTTGAATAAATATATGAAATTATCTTGGTTTAGTGAATATGAAAACCATAAATATCCAATTTCTCTACAAAGGATCTTATACCAATGAAGGATTAAAGAAAATTTCGTTCCTTGTTCAAGATAGAATGATCTCTTCATATCTATGAACTCATATTTTTTTTAAATAAACTCAAATAGTATCTTGTTTATTTTCTACCCCTCAAGTAGTGATCAATCAAGAAGATGGAATGAAGATCAGGACATTCATTCTAGAGTATAGTTAATCTAGAATGTAAATTGTCTTACATGGTCTATAGTATGTGTACTTATTCTTGAGTAAATATTAATGTTGTCACCATTTATGAATAAATCTATTTTTTCTAATATATATCTTGAGAACCCTATATCTTCTCCTAGAATTTTTAATCTAATGTATCACTTAGACCATCACTTTGCATCTAACGCATGGGGATATAGGCATCAATTTTTTTTGTCAATAATGTTTTGGGGGAACCCTTCCTCAATTCCATTTATGATTATTTCACATAGTTAATGTCTATATGGAATGAAATTAAATGGATTCCTTCATTAGCCTATGATTTATTAAAAATAACATATAAGGTTCTAAGGAATTTCATTTTCTTAACATATTATATTCATTTAGAGGTATGGATGAATGGTTTCCTGAAGCCTCTGGGGAAGGGACCAATATATAGGTGTCCACTATGGAGTCCAGTGATAGAAAATCATGAATTCATGGGGAAGTATTGCATCATATTCGATCAAGGTCAGTATAATATGTGGGTTTAAAAAAATTATCTTGACATCCCTATAAAGACTCATATTATTATTATTTTTTAAAAAAAAATTGATCACCTATTAACTTCCAATTTTTTACTGTAATGGTTACTTGATGATGAAAATAGTTTTCGTGGTGGAAAAGATAGCACATGGGTGTCATGTGGAATTGGAAACCCATATCAAAAAAAATATCCAGTAGTAGATAAATATTATTTATATAGGAAAGTCTCATTTATACTTCTAAGTCCATTCTATGTGTTTTGGGGATAGATAATTATACATTTCATCTCATATGTGGTGACTATTGAAGTTGGTATTCCAAGATGTTGATTTTCCCCTTAATTCTTACCGTTTATGGGATCAGAAACCTTTCGTTAAAGTATCGGTCAACTCCAAGGATTTAATTTTTGTATATAGATTTATAATTATTTATTCATTGTGACTTTACTAGCTAAATTATTATTAACAATAGATTAAATGATTATCAATTGATGTCCAAAAATATATACATGAGTGATTTTATGTTGGAAGCACTAAAAGACAATGAGATTATTTGTTTCTCCTATGTGCCTTATTGATTTTCAAATCTATTAAGATACCTAAAACATCCAACCATGTTACCTATCATGAACATTCAATCATAGAAAAATATAATGGTGGTTAGGATTTTATGGTTGATCATGGCCTAGAAAGTATCACAGGTGGTGATTAAGTTCCCTCCTCTATGTTCATACATCATGTTAACTCATTGATATACCAATTTTTCGATTTCCAAATTTCTAGAAGGGTTTTTAAAGAATATTATGCTTTATGTTGTCATTTATAGAAATAATTTACATGGAATGCATGGAGATACGGTCTGTTCAGTGGTTAAAAATAATAAACTCCAAACTATCCAAAACAAACACGATTATAGGATATATAAAGATATAGTGGAAAAGACGTGTATAGATTGAATCGTTACTAGGATGATTTCATTTTAACCATTAGGATGAAACTTTGGATATAGTGGATCATGCTTATAAGGTAGAACAACATTGAATGTTTTTGAGTTCCTAGGATGCCAAGTCCTTCTTTGAACTATTTGAGACATCATCAAACTATGTATGGCCTAGGTTGGTCCATTTTTCGTAGAACAGAAATTCTGACAATTTGTACTTAGAAGAGATTATTAAAGAGGGCATACATATTCCTTAATATGAATATATAATGGAAGAATAAACTTTTATTATTAATTAAATCCTTAAAAGGTGGAAAATATATTTTAAAGAGGGGGTTACTATTATTTAATGTAATGAAATATAAATCTATGTAGCATGATTGGTTACTAAAATAATGGATATGGGTCAAAACAAATGTGTTATTTATCAAACCACTAGGGAATGGGTTGAGTTTTTTAATCACAATGATTAATTCCTCTTAATAGTCTCATCTTTTTTTAATGGGGAATTTGTACTATAAAAACATGTAACTATGATTTTCGGATGGTGGAGAAAGAATCTCCATATATAGAATCACCATGATACAATGTTCTTAGAAACCCCATCAGGATTATGAAATAATAACCTCCATATATATGGGATGTATAACTAGGACAATGGCTTGTGAAAGAATAAATTAATTTAGCACATTATAACCCACCACCTCAAATAAAAATATTTTCTAATATTAGTTTTAGTAAGACATAATTTTATACAAAACATTATTGGAATGAAAAATCATTTTCTAGAAATTTCTTTTGAAATTATTAGTTTTTACAAAAATAATAACCTCTTGGTCTATCCAACATGTGTGTCTTAATATACATATTTATTTTAGATCATGATTTCCTTTTCTACATTTTGATATTTAGTGTGGATCCTTTAGAATTTAGGAAAATTTCCTAGATGAAGAGAAGAACCTTATTAGAGAAACTCTGACTTCAAGGGGAGACACGTTGAGGGACATTACCCCACATGTTTCTATTACATACATAGGGGAAGTGAATCATAGTAATGCTGACTTTGATTAATTTAATTTTATATAGTTATTTATCAGTTTATATGTGTTATATTTCCACATTCATAACAGAAATTATCGGATATTTTAAAAATAACTACCAGTTTTCCTAGTTCAAGAGGAAATGATCTGGAGATTTGGTTATCTAATACAGGTCAATAAAATTTAACCTGATTCAATGGAGAACATGGAAAAAATAACTATTAATCTTAAGGAAATTACTCTCCAGATCATCATTTTTCAAGGGCAAACCAATTGATGTTTTATAAAAGTGTTAGAAGGTACACTTATCATAAATCAATTTTTTAAATGACACTAAGAAATCTACCCTCAAACAAATATGAACAACTTACCATTTAAAAGGACACCTACTAGGACTAGTGGTGGGACTATAGTAGGTTAATTAATGAATTTGGGGTCATTACCCTTGTCTCCAAAATGTCTCTAATAATGAATATGTGATATGACTTGATTCATCATTTGAATATGTAATGGAATCATTATAAATTCTCATATTGATCTATATCTTAGTCTCATTAATGTATTTTTGGTATATTGATAAGTAATTTAGAAGATAAAAGTATTTTTCTCATGATAACATCTTTATTCCAATAGTGTTTACCATAACTCTTAACACATGAATGTTTTCATATTGAGAAACATTTGAATAAAATATATCAACATGGAGTAGAGGTTCCTCATGTTCATGTGCTAGAAGAATCCACAGCTCAATATCTAGAAAATAAATATTCCGAAGGAACATTTGACATGGTCCTTGGGAATACTCATGAATATTTCCCCTTTAAAAGGTATCTACCCCAAAATTATATGAAGCATGGGATTTTGGGGTAGACTTGTACCCACTATATGATAAATCTATGGGTTCCTATTTCTATATGTTATATTATCTTTTCTCGAGAATTGCATTTAAATATTTAGGACATTTTTTTGACCTTAAGTGACATCAGCTTCAACAATCTGTTAAGAATGATATATTTCTACTCCTATCCAGCCAACGATGTAATGTATGAATAATGTTACACTAAGGGATCTATAAGAATATGTTTTCATAATTTATCAATTATATGTTATGTTTCTATCCGTGATAGTTTTTCTAAAGGGAACATAGATTCTTTAAACACTTTTCAGGTATCTCAATGATATATTTAGAAATATTTATCGAATCGAGATTCAAGGATACACATTGAATTCATGAACTCACAAATATATTGAATCTATAGAATTTTTACTATGTTGGGTTCCATTTGGTTCATCTATTTTGAAATACATTATATAATAAAGGAGGTAATTTTATGATAGGAATAAGTGAAAATATCATAAATGTTTTTCCTTACGGTGATATTTCTTAACAAATCTAATCAACTCGAAGATGAACTGTATTTGTAAAACATAATCATGGTAATATGATATAAGGATGTCAACGTAGAACTGATGATAAGGACCTTTAAATGATAGGTCTCCATCAATAGTTGGATTCTTCTAAGGGGGAGCTTTTATAGCTTCACTGTTCAGTAAAGGATATTCTTGTTCAGGGAAATGATGTTTTTGTCCTTATAATTGAATATCTCATTATTTCTATAGAGGATTATGTCATAATGTTTTTGGGCATAAAAAAACTATAGATAAGTCTTGGGCATCAAACCAATGGCTTAAATACCATTTTTATAGAATATTTTAATTCTTATATATAGAGAAGAGATACTTTGATTATGGATGCTTCCATCATTTTTTATATATAAATGGAATGATATTGTTGGTTATTTGTTTCCTCCATTATTACACTACCTTTAATATAACTCAGATTAAAATTCATTTAGTCATATTTTTCAATCATGAACATGGTTTAGGGATGGATATAGTCATAAGTACCAACACCATAAAACTATATTTAACAATTTTTAAGGAAATATTTGGTATCATGAATTTTTTAAAAAATGAAATATAAGAATTAAAATCGCAATAATGAATGAATGAAATGATATAAGATTTTCTTCATCTATGGTGAAAGAGGGAATAGACTTACTATTAGATGAGAATCATTGTGGGCCTTCCAAGATTTGTTTCTTTGGTTTCATTGGAAATATTTTTCACAATATATAATAGGTAGAACACTTGATAAGTGATAAATTTATTTTACTAAGGTATCATGTTATAGGTTCTCAACCAGAAAAGTATTGAACGTTTTTATTCTTTTTTAATTTCTTATATTTTACCTAATATATGTAGGGTGAATTCCTAGTGAATTATGACTCAACTTTTACACTTGGTTCCCTTTCTAGGTTTTTGACATGGTGAGTCCCACATCCCCTCCCATTGGTAGTTTAGGGTTCTGTAAAACAAATCACCAAACTAATATTTATGTTCAAAGTGAATTGGCCTTAAAATTATATATTCTATAGTAAAAAATTGATAAAATAAAATGTGAATGTTTATTTGCAAGACCAATATATAAAAATCAGAATGAAATTAGGCATTCAGTTTAATGAAATAAATCATGGAACAATATTTTATTGATGTTTTTTGTTTAAAAACATCGACCAATTTTGGTGGTCCTGAGTGTGAGTTTAATATGAAAATATTTTATACTTATTGAATGAAATTTACATCGATATTTATATTAGGAAATTTTTAAATCCTATCCCATGAATTTTTTCATTAATTTGAAACCAAGACTAGAGATAATATAATAATAATTACCAATAGATGGAAACTAATATCGTGCACAGTCAATAGGGATAGGTGGTAGTTGGTTGGATGTTTCCACACTATTCCCATCCCTATTAATTTTTTTATATATATAACCACATGGACCAATCAACTCAGGGTTTAACTAGTGTTGAATTAGACATCATACATATGATGTTGGTAGAAATTAGAATTCACCCCCTAATATGATTATATCACTATAAATAGGGCATATAGTATAGATTGGAATATTTAATTTCAAAATAATACCATAAAGTGTTTGAATATATTTTATGGTCATAGTTCATATAATTTTGAAATTGAAATAATAATCCGAATGGGGCCAATCAAGAAATTATTATCCAATGTCTATTGTCTGTGGGGGAGACAATATAATTCTTAAACATGGGGATATTGAATCTGAGTTTATTTCATGATACAAGTATGTTAATAATGAATGTGAACTATATTCCAAATGAGTGTTCCATTGAAACATGTTCATGGAATATGGAGAAAAACACATTTTCTTAAGGATTAATATGCCTTTGGTTAAATAGAAATATCAGTGGCACATATGAACATCAATATTAGGGGCATAGTATGCATAATTAAAATAGAGTTGTCCTTCAGAGTCTGATTCTCATGTAACCATTAACAAAGGAAGTTTTTCAATGATATATTTCTTCTAATACATGATGTCATACTTATAGAAATTATATTTCTAGAATGTATGATGGAAGTGTTTAGAAAAGAATTGACCATGAATAGTTGATTATAATCCAATTATTAAGACCAAACTTCATAGGTCTATATTAAAAATATATATTTATTAATTTTAGACTTAACTTTTGGGCTTGGGATAAGGGATCAAACGGTCACTATGTATCTCATTAAAATGAGAATTAACAAAGATGATTTTCAGAGAAAATTCATTACACATATTTGGCTCATAAGTAACGAGAGAAATTGCACATGAGGAATTCCACTAAAAGTGTTGTAATGTAAGGAAGGATAGAACAGTGGTTGGATATTTTTTTTATGCAGAATTGATTTGGCCTACGGTTATGGGGAAAACTACCAAAATATGGATAATTGGACAATGATGCAATAACATCTATTTAATGTGACGAGATAAATTGTAATTCATAATGCTAGTTCTCTCGTAACATAAGCAGTGGAATTGGATACGCATGTAAGTCATAACAGTGGAAAATGTTCAAAAATCAGGTTATATAACGATGTTTCCAAGCATCATAGAAAAAAAGGACATTCAATTATGGTAGAGGATTCCTATAATTGATGAGCCATATCAGTAGCACATATATAGAGCTATATAATGAGAATTCTATGAATAAACAAAATAGATATTTTCATCAGAGTATGATGCTATTATCACAAACATCCAAGTAATGTTTATGAGGGTATGAGTCCATTAATAAATAATGAGTGTTTTTTTTGAATAAAATATGTTCTAAATTCTTGATGTTTGTAATCAAACTCATGATTTACATGGTTGGGTGATTGTGATTTCATTCAGATTCTAAGACCAGACGTTCAGTGGCTCATGAATGTGTTTACCAAGATAGTTATTACTCATATAAATTTAATTGGTGAATTTGTATATTTTTCTATTATGATTGGGTCCATGACATGAATTCTATTCATCACTATATATCTCATCATAATGAGAATCAAGATAAATATAGTTCTCTGAATGATATTCCCCTACAAAAAAATGTATTGTATGTAGGGGAGAATTTTTTTAATTCAATACTAGGATTTGTATAATGGATTCAAAAACCATTACATATTAGAAGAGAATCAGAATCAATCAACATGTAGTTCAAAGGAAATACTATTCATATATCTAGTTTTTATAAAATGAAAGATAAACCCTTGAAATTCATGTCACTTTAAGCAGTTTAAGGTAATGAAGGGTTGAAAAATTATTCCCTACCTATAGTATTGGAGTGGTTTTATTATGAAAATTATAATAATATCTTATAATATAAAATATTACATGATTTGGGATCATTTTTTGAATCAGAAAGATAATTTAGGGTTATCTAAATTTTATTAAACCACTATTTTATTATTATTTCTGACATGAAAGACAAGATATATTACATTATAGGGGATAATATTTCTGATAATTTTAGTCCATTCATTTTAAATGATTGATTGAACATGAAATTAACCATCTTATGGTAAGTTTTTATGGTTTTTCAATAGTTTAGGGTCACATATCATTGAATAATGATATGTGAGACTAATAGATAAGAAATAAAACCCTAACATGAATGAAGGGACTCAGGTGTACCCAATGTTTGCATAAAAAATCATTGATATGAGAGAAGATTATGACTTCTACTAGATTTAGATAATGAGAATACCTATGTATCCCAATAATAGGAATCAAGTAACATGTAGATCTAATATATGGTGTAGTATCAAACCAAAACAAGTATTAGAGGTCCTTTTGTAATGCCCTAACCCCAGTCACTGAGACTCGGTGCATTATAACATCACCTTGGCGTGATACAAGGAATCATGTTCGGAAAGAATGATCAGTTTAGTAGCCCTAGAAATACTACATAAATTCATATGTTTTACATTAAATCATGAAATAAAAACATCGACAACCTTTTTTACCCTTTGGAACAAACTTTTATCCTTATCTTATCCCTACTGGTAAACCAAAAAAAAATTCTTCACATCCTGGGAAAAATAAAACATAGAAAGGGGTGAGCTCAGACAGTCAGTAAGGATAACAATATAGTGGAAACCTTCAAAAATAAGCATAAAAATTTAAGGCAATGTATAAGACTAAAACAAAAGAATTTTAAACATAAAATTCTGGATAATATGGAAAATATAAAATCAAATAATTCCATTTACAAATTCAAATGGATATTCTACAAGTCGAACAATCACATGGAATATCAATATCCACATTCATAATGATGGAACGCATTATTCGAGACTTCATAACCACATTTTCATGGTCATGTGCCAATACTACAAATAAGATTTTTTTCAAGGCCTTATGGCCAGACACTAGTTTGACTAATGAAACCTACTGATGCATCGAGGAGCTATAACGGGCTCCACCCGTCACTTACTAAGTCTAACTCATTCCTCATATGAAAATGTTTAAACATGGCATAAACATTCATATTAATACTAGCATACTAATTGTCAATACATTGTCCATAAACCATGAATGGTGTGAAAATAACACATCCATGGTCAAACATATCACAAAACAATCAATAAAATTTGGAATATTTTTATCATAATAAATCAATGTAAAATAGGTCTAAAATCTATAAAATAATGCTTCCATAGATGAAATCAAAACATTTTGATAACAATATCTCATTATATTTTAAAATCATTTAGAAGTCGTGTAATTATAAAAAAGATCATTTATTTTGAAAACATTCTTATAATATTTTAAGGTAATCATTGATGATGTTATAACGGTGGAAAATTTCCGAACCCACCATATAATTTAAAAAAACATTCCTACCTTAATTTTGTTGAAAAGGACATAAAGTACCTTGTTTGGAATACGACAGAAAGATTCCTTTCAAATCATATATGGTCAAATAAGGTTATAATTGACTTTAACCCATTGTTTAGTAAATAGTAATTTTTTTCTGAAATACATTTTTATGAAAACATGGATGTGGATGATATAGAGGTCCTATTAGATACTTATGTAAAAACAACCTCAGATAATAAAGAGATTCTGAAATTAACCCTTACCTTGTAATTTTCCTTAGTCGATGGTATGTTAACCTCTTGTATCACAGTTAAAACATTGTTATTAATTTTTTCAAGAACTATATACATAAATATGATAGCATATATGATCTTATAATATTTCTTTGTTAATAATATTTTTGTAGTATTATTGTTTCAGGTGTTAACTGATTCATTTTCCTTTATATTCTTGGTTACGTAAGCCATGTTTATTATGGATAGGATGTATTTGATTAATATATAGAATGATATTATGATATATGTAAATATAGTTATTTAATATATGTATAGTAATATTATATTTATTATATATGAGGTATGAATGTGTACGAGCAATTCAATACATAAGGTAAGGGATTTTTATTCTCTCTTTTATTTCTAGGAGACATATAAAAATTCACCACAAATTTATTTTTTGTTGTGTATATACATACCCTTTAACATGTTATAACACAAATATAGTTATTTCATTGATATATAGTGTATAATTTTATGTAATTATTTATTGGTTCTTAAAATTTAAAAGATTACTAAAGTGGTAAGTGATTTCTATCTCACGTTAATTATGTTAGGAGACACGTTCCATATTCAACACATGTTTCTTTTATATAGTGTATAGAATTACAATGAATTTAATTGATGGATATTATCCAAATTTTTTTGGAAATTTACATGTCCTTTTTAGTATAACTCTTTTATGTGTTTTATGGTTCAAATTTTACGAAATTGGTATGGTATTGTTTCCTCAATTACCCTTATTTGAGACATAAGTTATATTATGAACCTATCTATTTTCTAAGGTGTATATATAGCATCATTAAATATAATATAATGAATTTATTTATTCTCATATTTTTTTTAGTTTTATTTAATTTTATTCTTTCATGGGTCTTACAATTCCACATTTCCGATGTGAAAAATATTTTAGGTTACAATCTCATCATTTATCATAATTATTTATGATTATTCTTAAAATGATGAAATATTATGGTATATCTTCCAAGATAATAATTTACTTAAATACACACCAGATATTTATTTTTAATACATATTTCCCCATCATTTTTCTCACATTATGTACAAAATATTTCAAAATAATTTTTTTTAAAAAAATCTTTTTTTCTTTCTTAGGTTGATAACGCATTTTCATCCAAATCCATGTTATCTAAAAAAATTCAAAAATTATTTTTACTATCCTAAAATTATCTACTAATGAAATTTTTATACATGTTTTTCTATTAAAAAAATTAAAGGAATATTCATGTCATTTTCCAAGAAAAATGTTTTTTTATTCTACCTAAAATGATAAAGGAATAATTATTATAACAAGTACGTAATGAAGGGAATTTACCACCATTACAAAATAAAATTTCTTAGATAAATACCTTATATGTTTTAATGTTTATTTTCAAGTAAAATTGTTTTTATAAATTTTAATGTATTTTTAGTTTTGAAAAGTTATTTTCCTAAAGAAAATTTCCATGAGATCTTTCAAAATAATTTTTTCTCTAAGGTGATATCCTTTGGGGTAACTTCTTATTATCTAGGGATATGATCCAAGGATACCAATTGTATTCATTCCTTGAATGGTTTATTTTTATGATGAAAATAGTTTTATTAAATTCATATCTTTTCCATGGGTTATACTACGAGAAAATATTTTATCAAACATATTTATTTTTATAAATTTTTATATGATTAATGTTTTATGATCAAAAGGAAAAAATATGGATCAATTAATAGGTGGGAAATATATATCTATGCAATTAATTGGGTAATAATTAATGTTATATGAGTGCAATGGTTATATAGGATGTTATCCTAATCCCAAAAGAGAGTATATGGGAGGTCCTCCTAAGGTAGAATTTAGTACATGAGTGGTTATCCCAAACCAAACATGTTCTGAATGACTTACTGGGTAGCCTTAAAATGATATTTTCTATGTATATTTTACGCCAAAAATCTATGTCTTACAAAAATGTTATTTTCTCCGGGATAATTTTCAATGATTTTATTATTATTAATGCCTTATTAAATTATAATAATTATGATATGACTCAATATTGTGTTCTTTGATAAGAAGGGTTTGGTTTGAAAATGTTATTCTCATGTTCTCACACCCTAATGTTTATGTTCTGCTTTGTATCTCCATTGGTTACCATTACTATTCATATGATGTCACCATTTATTATGTTTTATTTCCCTAGGTTGTGACGAAATGTATTATGTATGATATTTCTAAGAATTATTAGAGTTAGAAAGAAAATTTTGGGAGATGATGCACTTTCTAAAGAACCATTTTTTTGTGATTCCATATTTCCAAAAGAATTATACATTTATGGTCTTTATGTGTATATTTCAGTAATGTAATAATTATTAATCAACAAATGATGTAACATCTTATTATAAAAAACTTGGTCTCACTATATAGTGAGTCTTTTCTAAAACATGTAAGGGATATGTAACTTTGAATTGGGTGATAGTAAACAAAATATGATATCCATATAATATTGAATTATAGTATTTTCTGGTAGACTAGTGTATCACTGTGTGTCTTCTCCTTAGAATATCCCTTAGTAGTGAACCATGTAAAATACTTACGTGAATTTTACTTAAATTCATAAAGAAATTATACTTGGGAGATCAATGATGAGATAATGTGAGATTGAATGTTTTCTTTACAATGAGGGAACAAGATCCATATGGGTAATGGGAATCTTAGTCTTCACCTTCCTTTAACCCACCCCCCCCCCCCCTCAATGTTCCTACATTCAGTTTCTTATGGGTGAAATACTAAATAAGACTCAATGATTACCTGAAATGTGGATTTTATCATACTAGATTCAGATTAAAATTTGTCACTATTTTAATGGATTTATATTTAATAAAACCCATGTTAAATATTATTTGAATTGATGAGGGTATGGTCAATACTAATGGGTGAGTGTATCAATTTTGTTGACATTTTCATCTATTTTAAAACTTATCCATATTTTTATCTTCACTTATTTCATATATGGATAACATTCATCAATTTAACTATTCTCTGGTGGTATATATGCATGTGATGAATGAAATAAAGTAGATACGAAGGCACATAAAAAAATTTAACATGTTTTTCCTCATTATAGGATGACTACATCCCCAATAAAATGTTATTATTATCCCACATACACAAATCTCATCTTATTATCAAGAATCACTAAATAAAGGGTGTGGAATTGTACTTATTACCTTGAAACAAACTAAGTACACCAGTATCACTAGCTTTGTATTAGTTATCTACAATCATATAGGATATTAACCCACATATTATAGGATATTGATATCTACCTCTTAAATTACTATCATTGATCTTGTTCAAGTCTCACATGTAGACATCATCGTAATTGATCAACCATACTATATATATATAAATTAGATTGATTAAATCAATAGGCTCTAGTCATTATGATATTGAAACATAATAGGATGGATCTCCCATGTATTTTTCTTCCATGGTCAATGGAATTCATTACCTAATAAGTTTTTAACTATCTTCTTTTACTTTAGTGTAAAAATATGCTATATTATTATTATTAATAAATCCCTATATTTATAACATTCAAGATGTTCAATATGATTACAAAATAATATTTCTCTTCCCTTTGATACACATAACATTATGGTGTTAACATGATTGATTATCCCTAAAACATTTTTATCATTAAAAACATATATAAATAGAATGAAACATCTATTTTCTCCATAATTCACATCGTTTTAATTTCCAAAATTAATTATCTTTTGGAATCCTATAGTATTTCATGTTTACTAGGATATCCATGATTTCTAGTTCCCTTCATTTAATATCCACAGTGTTGGAGACCTTCTCTTTATTTCATTCCACATAGAAACATATTACATTTCACTTTTATTTTTCTCCAACAAATACATCACCTAATTAAAAAAATTACATGTTCAGATGCATCCTATAAAACCATGGAATGCACCATGTAAAGGAGTTCCTCGTTATGAGTCTCAGACAACCTCCAATGTCAATGAAATCTCAATAAAAATCCTGAATAATGGGACATATCCTTGTCCTTACTATTTTGACTCCCAATATTTAATTATTCATGAGACCCCAAGCTAACCTCCATTGTATGTTCTATATCTTCATTCCATATAAGTGAATCTTAATCTCACCACAACCTCTTCTATTTCATGGTATCCATTATCTCTATATTTCTCATAGTTGGTTTACATAATAATCATGGTCACCATTATCGAATAGTTTTCTTTCATTCCATGTTTTTAAAACATGATGTCTCTAATGAGTCTCATTATTCCTCATTGTGAATTAAAACTTCTAAAACACTCATCACAATGGGATATTTCTTATATTCATATTATTTTATTATGATAATAAACTATACTACAATTTGTCCAACTTCATCTTCCCATTTTGATAATCTTTTTTTTCTCCTCCTTTGTGTGGCAACTCCTATTCTCAAAATTTCATACCCTTCTTCAGTTGGGATTTCATTAACTTCCACCCATACAACAATTTATTAAATTAATTTTGATGTATTTTCAATGGATTTAAGTAGAAACTAACCATATAATTTAGATCTATTAATTAGAATATTTTTTTAAAATTTTCATACGTTCATATTTTTTAAAATTATATTATCATACAAGATAGGTTATAGAGTCATACAACAACACCTCTCAATGCCTTAGTAAAACACATATACAAGGCTTGTACAAATAGTGTTGGATTTATTACTTTTTTATTTTTATTTTAAATACACTAATGTCATATTCACATCATAAAAAGTCTTATTAAGTATTATTTTTTATATTTTGGGTAATTTTTTATTTTAATCATTACCAAGAACTATTTTAATAAAAAATAAATTTTTTTAACCTTCTCAAAACCACATATAATTGTTATTTTTAATTATAATAATCAGTATTTATGAATTCAAAACCATTGATTTTTACTTCAAATCATATTTTTACATTTTATATACATTTTTATACAAGAGAATCATATACTTTATCTTATTGATTTTTCTTCAACATTTTCTACACATGGACTCCATGCATATTTCATTACTCTTTTCTACATAAATAATGAAATCATATCCTAATTTTATACCTTCATAATAGAAACAATGGTGGTAGAAACTCACATCACATCAATGATTACTTTGTTATTCCTAGATCCTCATGTGGCGTTAACGTATTAGAAAATTATAACACCTTCACTTAGTTACTCTACCCCAACATGACATCAATATTCATGGGAAATACATACATTATCCATGTTTTCCCCTATAAATACTATATTATACAAAATTCTTCCATTGTTGACATGAACACAAATTGAAAAAAATACAATAATAAATAAATGATGACTTTCATCATATCTATAATAAAAATTTCATCATTCCTAAATTCATTAATTCTCTACTAGAGAATTAGATTCACATTCAATTCCTGAAAATGAATACAAAATTTAAAAAATCTTATGGAATAAGATGGACCATTATTTCTCATAAATGTTAATATAATGGTTGATAATATATCCTCTACCATTTATCCCTTTCCATTTTATCTCCCATAATTAATGCACTCTTTATGCTAGGTTCATCAATTTTTTGAATAATTTACTCAATATAAATATGGATTTATTTAATCTTATAACTAGTTTATTATGGGAAATCATTTCTTCATGAACCAAAAAATAACTTGATTCACTTGGTGAAGACATATTCTTCTTGATAATTTCTTTCAAGACATTCAATATAGTTAAAATTCTCTTGGATGTTCTTCCCTTCATCTAAAACATTTAATATAGTTATTCTAAAATTTTGTGGCCATTATATTTGAGATTATTTCATTATATTCTGTTTCTTCATTTATATAATCTTCATTCCTATTTTTATCACTTGATCTTTATCTAGTTTTGTTATTTAAAAATAATCATTTCATATAATCAAGAATTCGTGGAAACATGGTTGCCCTTTTTGGAATTTCTATATGGTTTCTCAAGATTACATTTCACCATAATAGTCTTCATATCAGTAACTTGGAAAAACATCTACATTGTCTCTCAAGAAATATTACAAGTTATATGATTTATGGGGGCTGATTATAGTAATCAATGGTGTAAAATCAATTTCTACAAAAGAAGTATTTTATTATTCTTTTGGAATAATTCTCAATGGTGTTCTTAGGTTTTCCCTTAATATAATTCTTCCCCTATTTATTCTCTATGTTATATTCAGATTCTTTTTGTATGTTGAATGTACTTGACATCATAATTTTTTAGACATATTCATAGACTATTTTAACAATAATTTCTCTTTTAAATGACCATGATGATATTATAGATTCTATAGTATTTTTTAATCCATTAAAACATATTTGAAGTGAATATATTTCCACCGTCATTTTTAATACTTTGTTTAATTATAGATTTTTTATACAATGATATAGAATCACATTGAACTAATTTTTTTCAACATATTCTTCCAACACAATATAGACTTCTGTAAAATTATTCTATAACATATGAAATGTCCAATAAATCTGGATCTTACTATTTTTTATAGTAATCTATCAAGATATTATTTCCATACATCTTTTCTTTCTTCTTAGAAACATACTTATTTAAGATAATATTTCCATGAATCCTTCTATTCATCCACCTTATATAAAGTGGCGGGTTTCTCTTTTTTTCATTTTTCATTTTTTTAAAAGTATTCATTTGGAACCTATAATATTTTTAGAAACCATGTTAGAACAAATATTATTTTAAAAAATGAATATATAATTTTTATAAGAGTATTCTATAAAAATATAATTATATTTTATTAGGTTTTTCTTACCATGATATATATTAATTTTAGAATAAGAATCAATCATTTGTTAGGTTTTGGTAATGATATGGATTAAACTATTAACATATTTTCTTGTTTGATTATATGCTGATAAATTTATTATTTTTGGAATTGATCTCACTCTACAATGAATTCACACATTATCCATAATCCCTTCACATATATTTACCATTATATCCATTTATTGTATTAGTTTTTAGTAATAAATGTTCAATATCATTAATATTTTTTGGCATTGATCTCTGAAAATTCTTGAAAATTATATATTTTTTCTTCACCTATATTGAATTAAACATATCCTTAATAATTTATATAGATTTTTCACTCTTTAAAATGGAATCGAGACAATATTTTTCTAATTTTTAGTAAGAATAATTATGCTTTGTGATGTTATAAGTCTTGATATTTCATTGATTTGTGAGATTTATAGTAATTATCAGCTTTTGTACAAGTTATCTCTCTATCATCTCAATATATTCTTCTTCATCATGGAGGGTTATCTATTAATATAAACATATAAAATATCGACAAATATAATATATAATTTATTTTCATGAATAATTAAGAATATCATTTAGTGAAGTTATTGACCCATTTTCTGAAACATTAGTACTATGATCTTCCCCACTTTTTTGCATTTATCCTTTCAATAATTTTGATAAGAATACATAGAGCTATAATATTCATGTAGTTATTTTAAACTATAATAGGTATAATTTTTCCCTAATATATTTATTTGTGGGTTGAAAAACAATATATTCCTTTACAATAAAATATTTATCATTAAATTTATAACAGTGTAGTAAATATTCATAAACACAATTTTTAAATCAAATGTATTCTATTTTCGTCTTCTTCAAATCCAACTTTATATTCCCCACAATATAGGATGAGATTTAAATATAACCTATTTTTGATAAAAATCAGGACATTTATAAATCCATTCTTCCTTTTGAATCAAAATCTATAAATCAAAATTATTTAAATTATAATATAATCAGAATCTAATCATAGTTATAACCACACTCTGATTACAATTGTTAAAATTTACCAGGGAATGGTAAACACTATGATGGTGTGAATCATTTTTGATGGATTGTTTTTACTATTTCAATGATTTAGCTTATTCAAAAAATCACTTCTTCAATTTATGGATCTCTTTATTCCTTTTATATAATCATAGATGGTATATATTCATGTTATAAAAGAAATAGTTATATAATAAGAAACAAAAAAATTAGTAATGTTTACTTACTTATAAGATGACGACAACCCAATTGACATGTTTTTATTATCCCAAATGCATAGTTGTCCTCTTATTATCATGATGAACTCAAGAAATGGTATGGAATTAGACATTTTGCCCTAGAACTAATTGAGTACAATGCATGTAACAAATTTTCATTATCAAGTTTTAATCCACTTGGTTATCATATCAATGTTTATATGATACAACACTATAACTATTTAAGAAATATCACTGACATGGTTCAAGTATCTCTTATGGAATGTAAGGTATTTAATATTATTTCCTTTGTGTAGTGATTAGAATAATTGCATCAATCTTATTTAGACATTACTATATCAATACATCATTGGATGGATCACTCAAAAAAATGTATTCATAAACCTGCATAATATCTTCTAGAATCAAATCAAGAAACTCTTATTAACATTCATTAAATAATGATAATTTCAAAATTTTATTATTTGAGCCCTCTAATTTTAACATTTTGGATGTTCAATATAATTGAAAAAATATCTTTTATCTGGAATACAAAGATACCACTAATTTATATAATTTTGGTTCTCCCTTACTCAATTTTTTTACCTAATATATATATATATATATATATATATTATAAAATTTTTGTTCTTCAAAAAAACTAATGTTATTAATATTTCAATAATTATCAGCCTTCAAGATTCCTGGAATATCTCATATAGAATTAGTTATCATTATTTTACTATGACCATCCTTTTATCTACCTAAATACATTGATCCATTTTATTTATATATATAATATATTTACAAATTCACTTTCTCTATTTCAATTTACTTCAAAAAACTATTCTTATAAGTTTATCTCATTCAATGTAAGAATACATCATGCTACACTATAGTATGTCCAGTGGATTGAAGTCCCTCCTATAGTGTCATAAAAAACATTGAGTGTAAACGTTATATCAAATTATTTATCAAGAATATACCATTGTATAGACCTTTCTATTTTGACTCCCAATATTTACTTCTTCATGAGTCACCATGACCTCCTCCATGAAAAGTTCAAGATCTATATTTCTCACAAGTAAATTATAATTTCACCACTCTAATTTAGCATGGGGTTCATTGTCTCATAATTTCTCAAAGGTGGTTTTCATACTCACCTTGGTCATTTTTATGGTTTGTTTTTCAATCATTCTATGTTTTTCACACATAATAGATCAAAAAATATCATTATTTTTCATTGGTATGAAACTCACAAGAAACAGATATTATAATTAAATACTGATCATCTTATTCATATTTTCCAATCACACAAAATTTAATAAATAATATCAAGCATTATATATCTATTTAAATATTTTTTTTCTTCTAATCCTCAGTGTGTTTTATCCTCTTCTCAAAGTATGAGTCCCATTATCCATTTATTTATATCTATATATATACAAAAGTAGGATTTTATTTGTCACATTTCCTCTTCCTATGAATCCACGTCACCCAATAATTTATATCCCATAACCAAACCGGAAAAACCCTCCTTCCCCCGATCGGGATTTACCGTCTCTTCACCCCCACTCCCTGATTCTCCTCTACCCTCTATAGGGTTCCCGCTCCCCCCTGAATCCCCCTCCCCAGAAACCTTCTCACCCTCCCCTCTTCCAATACTCTCTACCTCCACGACTCTGCCTCTGTTACACCGCCTTCGCGCCTCCACCTCTGTGCCTCCGCCTCAACATGATCTGCCTATGCCTCCTCCACCTTCGCCTCCTCCACCTTCACCTCATCTGCATTCGCCTCCTCCTCCTTAGGCTACTATACCTTCGGCTCCATTACCTTTATCTCATCCACCTTCATCTCCTCTATCTTCGGCTCCACCACCTTCAGCTCCTCTGCCTTCGTCTCCACTGACTTCGGCTCCTCCGCCATCGGCTCCTCCGCCTTCGACTCCTCCGCCATCAGCTCCTCCACCTTCGACTCCTCCATCTCTGACTCCTCTGATTCGTGATTTCCGTCAGGCCTTTCTATGGTACCAACTATATCTTGTTTGTTTTAGCCTCCTGCCTTGAATGTATTTATTTATCAGTATGGTTTCCAACATTGACTAATTTTTTTCCTAAATTTTGCCTGTTTTTTGGGGAATTCGATTGCATATAAGGCTGGAACTATTAAAATTGGAGGAATTTGAGAGGCCATGAAATTCGGTAAAATGTACCACCAATTGAAGGTTAGTTCTGTTTTTTTCAGGTAAGTGATTATTATCAATTTTTTTGTTGTAGCCACTTCTTGTGAAGCTTAATCTGCGTAAACATTACAGAAAATTCATTTTCATAGTTAGTAATATCATGTTTCATTTTTTTAGCTATGAGTCTCAGGAATATTTTTAGTGATATGTACATATTGGTTCAAGAAGAGGAAGATACATAAAGCTATAAAAACTCATTACTTTAATTGACTAATTATATCCCCCACCCATCAAGAATCAGTAATAATTCAGGTATAAGGTGTTTCTTTACTATTTTATTTGAAAATAAATATTTTTATTGATTCCATAAAACATACATTCTTATACGTTGTTCAAACATAATTTTTTCTAGATTGTTTACTTGTAAGTCACTCCCAATTACTCATGCATAGATATTTCTGGATTGTTTGTTGAATTGTTTCACAATTCATCGTACAAAGTGTTCTTTCATATTTTATTTCTTTCCAAGATCCTTGTGTGATCGCTTCATCACCAATATAGCTTAGTTTGCAGATGCATTCTTTATTTGCGGTCCTTGATTTTCCCTCTGGTAACCCATTAATTCCTCTGCATTGGATATGATCTATTATAATACATATAAACATAGTTTCTCTCTTCTGTTTTTAGTATGTATCTTTGTTTAATAAATTTTATTATGTCATTAGAATACTTTTATATTTCCAATTCACCAATTACTACATCTATTTCAATTTTTTGGCTGTTTGACATCAATATTTGGTTGATACATTATTCTTCTGCATCTTCTAGGAAAACATTGTTTCATGTATATTTTGATATGTATATTTTATTCAATTTTTGACTATTTTCTTTTCATGTAGTTATATTTTGAAGGGGGATATTATTTGGTCAGGCTATTCAAGCTAGAGAAGCAATCATCCGTAGACATTCGTCTCAGAATTATGTTTTATGTCGGTGCTCAAAGGAATTTTGGGTAATTTTGAACATTTTTAATATGTAAAATATATTAATGTGTTTTAATTAAAAAAAAATGGTTGCTAATTTATTTAATTAAAAACTATAGGGGTTTCCTTATTTTGATGAAATATGTCCGAGGATCAGTTTTAGAACCGATAATGGTCCTTTCAAGGTTAGTTTCACAACATATAATGGCCCATTCAATAACTTTTTCTATAATCGGTTTTCTTTGTGCATTATTTTTTTCACAATTTTGTAATCTTTGTGTAAATTGATCTGTGTTGTTCATTTAACAAACTTTTTTCTGTATTTATTATCTTATCTATGAATTTTTAGTATACCTGCTTAGATGGTTTTTTGAAACTCTAGGGTTTCCCCAACTCTTCTCCATTTGTCACCCAACAACTAGAACACTCTCCATGTGTATTTTATTTTTCTCATGAAAAATATATATTCCTTCTAGTGTAAATGATTTTCTTATTGTATATGTATTTACTAAATATGGGTTGGTAGTTAATGCAAGAATCATATATGGGTAAGAAATGAACACTCATGAGGTGTTTGCTTCATAAAAATGTTGAGCACTGGGGAAATAAATACTAATTTTTATTCTCTTGATGACCATGTGATACGTTTGTCATAGATTCATAGATAATTCTATAAGGACCCGGCCTTACACATTACATAATATTATATTAAAGGAATAATTCACATTGAGGATCTTTTCAGGTTTAGAGTTTTTGAGAATTAGGACATAAATATTACATCTCAAAAGATTACAATGTAGATATATCTACACAATTTTCATTTTTTCATAAAATAAAAACTCGTAAAAAAAGAGTCATGAATAGTTCCATGCTTTAGACAACATGAATTTTTCTTGATCCCATCCTTGACTCTATTCATCTTTAAGTCCTGTGAAAACATTTCAAAACTTGGGATGAGCATAAAAAGCTCAGTAAGGGTTATAAATCAAACAATTAATTTTTTTTTCATAAATACATACAAAAAATGAAATCTTTTACTTACCTCATGAAATCATAAGATTTATGAAAGATACATAGAAATCATTAATCATAAAGATAAATTTTGGAATCCATATCATACTTATATTGTAGCTATAACAGCTACATAGGGAGTTACATTGGTATACTCATCACAGTATATTAATTAAATCTCTTAGGAGAAACATTCATGTTTACCTCCATCATGTTACTCAATGCATTAGAGAGCTATCTCGAGCTCACCCGCCATAGGTTTATCAGGGAACCACCCGTATACGTAAATAATGCCCAAGAACCACAACATGATCATAACACATAACATAAGTATAAAATAAAAGATAAAATTTCCACATTACAATAATAAAATATCATTTCGAGATATTGAAATAATAAATCTATTCTCAAAATCATTTTCAAAACCAAAATACATAAAAAGAGTATATGGTATTTATTTTTCCTTTTAAAAACATTCCGACTTGTTAAGGAATCCAAAGATCAAATAATACCCTCAACGGTGGAATGGTCATTATCACCATTTATGTAAAAAAATTCCTTTTTGTCTTTTAGTAAAACGCTTCGTAGAAAAATATTCCCTTTGAAAGGTCAAGGGTGTTTATATAGTGTATAAAAGAAAGTCGCATACTGAAACAAAATATGCCTCAATGAAAGGATTTTAAGACGAAGTCCCTTACTTCATATCTGACTTGACACAATCAATCTTTAATATCCTGAATAATAAACTAGTGTTAATTTCTACTTGCTTAAGAACCTTTTACAAGTTTATTATTCCTTTTATATCACTTATTACCATGTTATAAACATTATGTAATCATTCATTTTAATAACGTTCATTTTGTCGATATTTGGTGCTTGTGTCAAAAATGAACACCATATATTTACAAGTTTTCCATGTGGTAAAAGGTTCATTATATCCCGAATGATACTAATGAGTAGGATATCATATATATCCACTATATACATGATTTTATAATAGAAAAAAGACATTTAGAGGTAAGAAATGAAATGCACTGTTCACGGAGACGGTAAGCCGTACGTACGCATGAACGCTACATTCATTTCTATTTCTTATTTTAATGGAAATAAAGAATAATGATACATAGGTATATTATAATTCCTGTATAATATCATATAGAATATCGTTAACTCCATCTTTTATACATCCCACATAGGACATTAACGAATCAAATCACATTGAGGGGGCGGTAGTCCGCACTTCCTCAAATGAGATTCTCGTATTTACCCACTATGGAAACCATAAAGGCGTGCTATAAATGGGAATTACATAAGCATAATGAAATCATAAACATAATATATATCATATATAAATAAATTTCCATCATTATGTCCACCATGAGAGCAAGTAAGATGTAATTGAGCAATCATCGTTTCATGAGGCCTTAGTTTTCCATCCACAGAAACATTATGTTCTTCATCCATTAGATGGAGGTGTGGGTAAGTGTAGTTATAATCATTCCCATAAAAACATCCAAATATATTTATGATACTGTTTTTGTTACAAAAGAAATTAATAAAAAGAGTTTAGGGGTTGGAGAAGTAAAATAAAAGAAAACACATTAACAGAAACAGTTACCTTTAATTTGGGTATCTTCATTTGGTTTGAACCAAAAGGACTTATTTAAGTGCCTTTTTTATAATGTAAGGCTTGTAGGGGGGAGAGGGATTTAGGTAGCTTAATTGGGTGGAGTCTGGACGAGCCAAATGGATTTAGAGGAGTGAGGAATTGGATAGAAATGGTCTCCTTTTATAAGGGAGTGGAGGGGCTCTTTAGGAAAGTGTGAAAATATTATTTTATTATATAATGATATTCGGTTTCTAATGGTCCAAAAATCATTAAAGATGAAGATAAGATGACTAATGGTCGAAATAAAATTATCCATTAATAATTGGAAAGGTTTTGAATAATATTTTAATCATTATATTGTTATTTATTTAAATAATTTATTAATGAGGTAAATACTGCATCATTATTGTGTCATAAATAATTTAATTTATTCAATCTCTAAAAATTATAAAAAAATACTATCATGTGTGAAATTTTTTTAGATTTATAATTAATATTTTTAGTCTAAAATAACACTTATATAAAACCATATAAAAATTAATTACTAAAAGATTTTTGTTAATGTCAATTTTGTCTTTACATTAAATTAATTAATCTAAATTGGCATGATCACTCCCATGTGGATCAATGAGGTCCCAAAATCAACCCAAAGATTTCCATGGTCGCAAATGACTCAACCAATATGGTTTGGACAAGTTTTAAGGTAATTTTGAATTATTATAATATTCTTTTAACCTTGAATTACCCTATTTACCTTTAAATGTGGTAAATAAAAGTCAAAAGTTACTATTCACCAAAATTTATTTTCATCTTATTGAACAAAATTTTACTTCTTGATAACAACCATGTATATAGTATTTTCAAAATTTAATTCACAGAAGTGGTAAAATTTTAATTTAAATGAAAAAGTCTGTTTTTTAACTACTACAAAGTGGTTTCACTATTCATCAAAAATTGATTTTCTTCAAAAAAATACCCAAAATTCATCCTGATCATTATTTTATATCCCAAATTCAAAATTGATTTCTATTTATCCAAATTCTAACCATAGAAGTGGATTTAATTAATTTAGAAATTAATTCCTATGGTTAAAACAAAGTGTGTTTTGAAAAAACAGTAACTATTAAAAGATTGATACTTGTTTATGTCCAATTTCAATGTGAAACTAATTCCAATGACCAAAATTGGATCAAATGTTAAAAATATATTTTCTTTTCACTTTAAAACTAACTAAAAAGATAATCTAACCATATGAATTACTTATATTAAAAAGCACTTTTGAATTAAAATGCATATTTTTCACTATTCATTAAAAAAAATGAACTTTATCGGAAAAATTCAAAAAATTTACACAAATTAAATTTTGATGTCCCCATTCTAAAGAAATATTTTATTTGGTCAATTAAAATGTATTAAAGTGACCAAAACTATATTTAAAGATGGTTCGCTATTAAAAGGCTATAAATCGGCCTTTTAATGTAAATTATGCTTAAAATTAGATTCATTCACATTTTAAGCCTCTAAATTTTTGTTGGATAATGTAAATACATTTAAAAAACATGTATAATCATATTTTAGTTAGTTTCATTCATTTCCGCCAATACAATGTCTAGGAGATAACTACCATTTAAAATAATATTATTATATTATTAGTATGTAACGTAAGAATCCAAAGAAACATGTTGTTGTGTATCGGGTACGCTATCGAACATAGAAACCACTTTAAAGTAAAATTAATATTTATTTCAAAAATATTAATAAATATGAAATATGTCTTATTCTTCATTTACCTGGGTTGTTACATCCTTTACCCCTTTTGGGAATTGTGTCCTTGAAATTTTTATTCACTTATCAAAATAAGTGGGGGTATTTATACCTCATAGAATTTTCAGATTCTCATGTTGCCTCTTCACCATATGGTTTTATCACAAAACCTTTACCTGGTGAATCAACTTATTCCGCAACACTTTCTATCAATATTCAAGAATCTGAATTGGTTGTTCTTCATAAGAGAGATTCTCTTCCAACTGAACTACCTCTGGGCTTATAATATGAGATGGATCTGGTATATACTTTCTCAACATCGAAACATGAAAAACATTGTGTACCTGGGATAAACATGGAGGTAAATCCACTTTGTACGCAACTAATCCAACTTTTTCCAGAATTTCATAAGTTCCCATGAACCTCAGACTCAACTTCTTTTCTTACAAAAATGCATCACACATTTCCATGGAGAAACTTTGAGAAAGGCATGATCCCCTACCTAAAAAGAAAGATCCTCCCTCTGGTTATCGACATAACTTTTCTGTCTACTCTGATCTGTTCTCATGTGCTTCTGAATCAACTCAACTTTCTCTACCATCTCTTCAACCAATTCTGGTCCCATCTGCTTCCTCTCACCTACTTCATACCAAAAAGCTGTAGTTTGACAACGCTTTCCATATAATGCCTCAAATGGAGCCATATGTATACTGTTATTATATGAAAATTCCACCAAAGAATGATATTGGTCCCAAATTCCTTGGTAATCCATTGAGCAAGCATGTAACATATCTTCCAAGGTCTGAATTGTTAGTTTAGACTTCCCATCTGATTGAGGATGAAAATATGTACTAAAATATAATTCAGTACCCAATGAATTCTAAAGGCCTTTCCAAAATTTAGAAGTGAACCTAGGGTCACGATCAGATATAATGGAGAGGGGAACTCCATGAAACCTGACTATCTCTTTAACATACAACCATGAAAATTGATCATGAGACAATGTATACCTAATAGGAAGGAAATGAGCAGATTTAGTCAATTGATCAACTATAAACCAGATTGCATTATTATCTCGAGATGTCTTTGGTATTCCCACTACAATGTCCATGGATATATTTTCCCATTTCCACTCTGTCACCGGTAAAGGCTAAAGCATTCCTTTCGGTAACTATCACTCTGCTTTAACCTGCTGACAAGTCAAACACTTCATAGTAAAATCAGCAATATCTTTTTTCATTTCGTCACAATAGTAATATTCACGGAGATCTCTGTACATCTAAGTACTGCCAGAATGAACTGAAAATAAAGAACTATGAGCTTCAGATAACAACTTATTCTTCAACTGTGAATCACAAGGTACACATAAACTCTTCCAAAGCCTCAACACACAATCATTATTGAGATTAAAATCAGGCAACTTACCCTTCTGAACCAACACAACCTTTTTCAGCAACTCACTATCTTCCTTCTGCGCTTGCTTAATTCTGTCTAATAGATATGATTTCACTGTCACTTGAAACAAAACAGAAGAATTTCCTGAACCAACAACTTCTATGCCATAATTTATCAAATCAAAAACCAAAGGATCTCATTCCAAACATAACATGGTTATTGAAGTATTAATTTTTCGACTCAAAGAATCAGCCACTTTATTTTCTTTTTCCGGATGGTAATGGATTGTGAAATCATAATCCTTGGTTAATTCCAACCATCTCCTCAATCTCATGTTCAATTATTTATGAGGGAGTATATAATTTAAACTCTTTTGGCCAGTATATATTTCACATTTTACTCCATAAAAATGATGCCTCCAAATTTTTAAAGAAAAAAACAACAACATATAATTCGAAATCATGTGTTGGGTAATTCAACTCGTGAGGTTTCAACTGATGTGAAGCATAAGCAATTAATTGATCATTTTTCATTAGGATGCAACCAAGTCCTTTCAACGAAGCATCACTATAGAAAATAGACTAACCTTTTCTGGAAGGCAGTGCCAAAACTAGAGAATTCACCAATCTCCTTTTCAATTCCTGGAAACAATCATCATATTCTTGTGTCCAGATGAACTTAACACCTTTTCGAGTTAACTTAGTTATTAGATGAGATAACCGTGCAAAATTTCCAAAAATCCACCGATAATAACCTGACACACCATGAAAACTATGGATCTCATTTATATTTGTTGGTCTTGTCCATTCTTCAACAACTTTCGTTTTAGCAGGATCAATAGTATTGCCACTTTTTGAAACAATGTGACCAAGGAAAGAAATGTGTTGTAACCATAACTCAAACTTTCTGAATTTCCCAAATAGTTTTTTTTCTTTTAAGGTTTTCAAGACAACCCTTAAATGACTTTCATATTCCTCCTTACTTTTGGAATAAACCAAAATATTATCAATGAACACAACCACAAACTTATCCAAGAACTCACGGAAAATTATCTTCATTATATCCATGAATACAACAGGTGCACTGGTTAACCCAAAAGTCATAACTAAAAATTCATAATGGCCATATCTAGTAAGAAACACGGTCTTAAGAACGCTTTCTTCCTTTACATTAAACTGATGGTACCCCGACCTCAAGTCAATGTTCAAAACATACTGATATCCCTGGATCTGATCAAACAAATCATCGATATGAGGAAAAGGATACTTATTCTTAATAGTGATGTTATTCAATGCTCTATAATCTATGAAAAGTCTCATTTAACCATCTTTATTTTTAACAAACAAAACAGGAGCACCCTAAGGTAATGTTCTAGGTCGAATGAAACCTTTATTTGATAACTCATGCAATTTATTTTTTATCTCTAAATGTTTAATTTGAGCCATTCGATAACGGGGTTTTGAAATTAGCTTAGCATCAGGAACTAAGTCAACACTAAATCCAACTTCTCGATCAGGTATAATACCGGGCAACTCATCAGGAAAAACATCAATGTACTCATTTACCACTGGCACATAATTAATCTGAATAGTTCCTTTGTTTTCAACAATATATGCAAGGTAACATTCATTTCCATCTTTTACTAGTTTCTCAGCTTCCTGATATGTTATCAACAGCAATGGTTCATTTTTGTATAAAAATTGAAAATCATTCTGAAAAGAAACCTCTTTACCTCTACAGTCAATCTTAGCATGATAAAAAGAAATCCAATAAATGCCCAATATAACATCAAACTCTACCAGAGGCAAAATAATAAGGTTTGCAGGTAGATTCCTTCCACAAAAAAAGACAAAAATTCTCTTATGTTTTCTTTTTGTCTCGACAATTACTCCCCGTGTTTTTACCGTAAGTTCAATATTCATATCATGAGATGGAATTCCAAATTTACTAGAAAAATTTTTAGAAATAAAAGAGTTTTTAGTCCCTGAATCCAACAACACATTGGAATAAGCTGAACAAAAAAATTATGTACCTGATACAACTTCATTTGATGGCCCAACATCTTCTGAAGTAGTTGCAAAGGATTTCACCACCCCTTTCTACTTGTATTCTAGATACATTCCTTCAGTTGACTTCTTTGTTGGACACTCATTTTCATAAAGACCCATTTCATTGCACATAAAACATTTTACAGACTATAAATCAGATTTTGTCTTTCCATTAACTTGATCTTTTTTCAGTGCAATTTCGAGCCTTATGTCCCATTTTACCACATCAGTAGCACATAGAAGAATAAAAAAGACATTCCCAAGCATGCTTTTTACCACAATTTTCAGAAACTATAAACTTAATTTTCTTACTATCAGACTTTTTTGAAGAGTTCTTCCCTTTTTCCTACCACCTCGACCTCTTATTTTGTTGTTTTTCAAAAAATACCAGATCATTGGAAAAATTCATTTCCACCATCTCCACACAATGAACAATTTCTTTCATAACTTTTGAACTCACGATAATCTAAATCCCTTCGATACATTGTCTTTAATCCTGAGTAAAAATGGTTGATTTGACTATCAAGATCTTGTATGAATTTGGAGCATACCTTTCCAGTCGAGTGAAATTTTCTTCACAAGCAGCCACTGAGTCATCATCTTTCCTCAATTCGAGGAATTGTCTTTCCATCCTAATACAAACCACCTTAGGAAAATATTTCTCAAGAAACATACATTTGAATTCATTCCAATCAAGGGCATCGATCTCCTCACTATCCCTCGTATTTTTCACCATCAACCACCATTGATCAGCTTCACCTTCAAAATGATATATAGTGAGACTATCCTTTTGATGATTTGAACAACCCATGACATAAAAATTCTTCTCCAATGCTTTAATCCACCCTTCAGCTTGCACAAGGTCATATGATCCTCTGAATAATGGGGGATGTTGCTGCATTAAATACTCCACTACTGACATGTTCCTCTACGGTTGATCTGGCTGATCTCATGCACGGATAACACCACCATTTATAGCCTAAGTCAACTGTTCCATCACTGCAATAAACTATTCAGTTCCGATTCCACCCATATCAGCATGCTGATTTGGAAGGTTTTCTTCCTCTTGATGTCATCCCAACATACTTCCTTGTTTCCTCGGCGGAAAACCATTCTGAACAAAAAAATATCTTAGGTGAAGCTACATGGTAATCTGGAAATGCTATATGATTTCAATATTGACATAAATTACTTTATGGATATTAATTTAACAATACCCTAACTCCCTAAGTCATAAAAACCGACCTTTGATACCAACTATAAGGACTCGTCCTTAAACATTACATAATATTGAATCAAATGAATAATTAACATTGGGGATATTTTATGGTTTCGATTCTTAGAGAATTAAGACATAATTATTATATCTCAAAAGATTAAAAGGTAGACATATCTACACAGTTTCCATTTTTTTCAAAAAATAAAAACTCTTAAATAAAGATTCATTTCTAGTTCCATGTTTTAGACAGCATGACTTTTTATTTATCCCATCATTCACCCTGTTCATCTTTAAGTCCTATGAAAACATTTCAAAACTAGGGATGAGCTTAAAAAGCTCAGTAAGAGTTATAAATCAAATAATGAAAACATTTGTTCCAAAATACATAAAAACATGAAATATTTTACTTACCTTGTGAAATCATAAGATTTATGAAATAGTCATAGAAATCATTAATCATAAAGGTAACTACTACTAAGTGGTTTCACTATTCATCAAAAATTGATTTTTTTTAGAAAAATACCAAAAATTTAGCCTATGATTTATTTGATATTCCTAATTCAAAATTGATGACTATTTTTCTAAATTAAAAACATTGAAGTGGAATTAATTAATTTAAAAGTTAATTCCAGTTGTTTAAACTAATAGCGTGTTTTTAAGAAACAATAACTATCAAAAGATTGATACTTGTTTATGTCCAATTTCAAAGTGAAATTTATTCCAATAACCAACATTAGATTAAATGGTAAAAATTTATTTTAATTTCACTTTAAAAACAACTAAAAAGATAACCTAACCATATAAATAAATTAGATTAAAAGGCACTTTTGAATTAAAATGCAATATTTTTCACTATTCATTAAAAAATAAACTTTATCAGAAAAATTCCAAAAAATTTACACAATTAAATTTTGATGTCCCCACTCTAGATAAATATTTTATTTGGTCAATTAGAATGTATTAAAGTGACCAAAACTCTATTTAAAAATGGTTCTCCATTAAAAGGTGATAAATTGTTCTTTTAATGTATATTATGCTTAAAAATAGAATAATTCACATTTTTAGCCTCTAAATTTTTTTTGGATAATGTAGATACATTTAAAAAACATGTATAATCATATTTTAGATAGTTTCATTCATTCCCATCAATACAACGGCTATGAGTTAACTACCATTTAAAATAATAATATTATATTATTAGTGTGCAACGTATGATTACAAAGAAACCCATTGATGTGTATCGGGTAGGCTATCAAACATAGCAACCCCTTTAAAGTAAAATTAATATTTAATTCACAAATATTAATAAATATGAAATATGGATTATTCTTTATTTACATGGGATGTTACATCCTTCCTCCCTTTTAGAAATTTTTTCTTCACAATTTTTATTCACTTATCAAAATAATTGGGGGTATTTATCCCTCATTGCATTTTCATATTCCCAGGTTGCCTCTTCAACCATATGGTTTTTCCATAAAACCTTTACCCTATGAATAACCTTATTTCACAACACTTGCTCTCTAAGGTCCGAAATCTGGACTGGTTGTTCTTCATAAGAGAGATTTTCTTCCAACTGAACTACCTCTAGGCTCAAAACATGAGATGGATTTGGAATATAGTTTATCAACATCAAAACATGAAAAAAATTGTGTACCTGGGATAAACATTGAGGTAACGCCAATTTTACACATCTGATCCAACTTTCTCTAGAATTTCATAAGGTCCAATAAACCTCGGACTCAACATTCCTTTCTTACCAAAATGCATCACACTTTTCCATGGAGAAACTTTGAGAAAGACATGATCACCTACCTCAAAAGAAAGATCCTTCCTCCAGTTATCGACACAACTTTTTTGTCTCCTCTGAGCCGTTCTCATGTGCTTCTAAATCAACTATACTTTTTCTGACATCTTCTCTACCATTTCTGGTCCCATCAGCTTCCTCTCACCTACTTCATCCCAAAAAGCTGGAGTTGGAAAACGCTTTCCATATTATGCCTCAAATGGAGCCATCTGTATACTGGAATGAAAACTGTTATTATATGAAAATTAAACCAAAGAAAGATGTTCGTCCCAACTTCCCTGGTAATCCATCGAGCAAGCACGTAACATATCCTCCTAGGTCTGAATTGTTCATTATGACTGCCCATATTATTGAGGATGAAAAGTTGTACTAAAATTTAATTCAGTACCCAATGACTTCTGAAGGCCTTTCTAAAAGTTAGAAGTGAACCTAGGATCACGATCAGATACAATGGAGTAGGGAACTCCATGAAACTTGTCTATCTCATTAACATACAACCGAGAAAGTTGATCTAGAGATAAAGTATCTCTAAAAGGAAATAAATGAGTAGATTTATTTAATCAATCAACTATAAACCAGATTGAATTATTACCTCGAGATGTCTTTGGTAATCCCTCAACAGAGTCCATGGATATATTTTCCCATTTCCACTCTAGAACTGGTAAAGGCTATAGCATTACATTCAGTAACTGTCACTCTACTTTAACCTATTGACAAGTCAAACACTTCACAGAAAAATAAGCAATATCTCTTTTAATTCCATCCCACCATTAATACTCACGGAGATCTCTGTACATCTTATTACTACCAGGACGAACTGAAAATGGAGAACTATGATCTTCACATAAAAACTCATTATTCAACTATGAATCACAGGGTACACATAATCTCTTCTCAAACCTCAATACACAATCATTATCGAGATTAAAATCTAGAAACTTACCCATCTAAACCAATATAACCTTTTTCTGTAACTCACTGTCTTCCTTCTGAGCTTTCTTAATTCTGTCTAATAGAGATGATTTCACTTACACCAGAAACATAACAGAACAATTTCCTGCACCAACAACTTATATGCCATAATTCATCAAATTAAAAACCAAAAGATCTCGTTCCAAATGTATCATGGTTAATGAATTATTACTTTTTCATCTTAAAGCATCAGCCACTTTATTTGCTTTTCCCAGATGGTAATGGATCATGCAATCATAATCCTTTATTAATTCCAACCATCTCCTCTATCTCATGTTCAATTCATTCTGAGTGTATATATACATTATACTTTTTTGGTCAGTATATATTTCACATTTTACTCCATACAAATGTTTCCTCAAAATTTTTAAAGCAAAAACAACAGTAGCTAATTCCAAATCATGTGTATGGTAATTTAACTCGTGAGGTTTCAACTAACGTGAAGCATAAGAAATTACCTGATCATTTTTCATTAAGATACAACCATGTCTTTTCAACGAAGCACCACCATAGATAACAAACTCACCATTTTAGGAAGGTAGAGGAAAAACTGGAGCATTCACCAATCTCATTTTCAATTCCTAAAAAAATCATCACATTCTTTTGTCCAGATGAACATAACACCTTTTCTAATTAACATAGTCATTGGACTAGATAACCGTAATAAATTTTCAACATACCTCTGGTAAAAACCTATAAAACAAAGAAAACAATGGATCTCAGTTATATTTGTGGGTATTGGCCATTCTTCAACATCTTTTGTTTTAGCAGGATCAACAGTAATTCCATTTTTTGAAACAATGTGACCATGGAAAGAAATTTTTTGTAACCAAAACTCACATTTTTTGAATTTCACAAATAGTTTCTTTTATATTAATGTTTTTATGAAAATCCTTAAATGACTTTCGTGTTCCTCCATACTTTTGGAATAAACAAAAATATCTTCAATGAACACAACCACAAACTTATCCAAGAACTCATGTAAAATTATATTCATAAGATCCATGATTACAGCATGTGCATTGGTTAACCCAAAAGGCATAACATTAAATTCATAATGACCATATCTTGTATGAAACATGGTCTTCGGAATGTCTACATCCTTTACTTTCAACTGATGGTATCCCGACCTCAAGTCAATCTTCCAAACATATTGCGCTCCCTGGAGCTGATCAAACAAATCATCGATATGAGGAAAAGGATACTTATTCTTAATAGTGATGTTATTCAATGCTCTATAATCTATGCAAGGTCTCCTTGAACCACCTTTATTTTTAACAAATAAGGCAGGAGAACCCCATGGTGATGTGCTAGGTTGAATTAATCCTTTATCTAATAACTCCTACAACTGCTTCGTTTACTCTAAAAGTTCAATTTGATCCATCTGATAAGGGGTTTTGAAATTGTCTTACTATCAAGAACTATGTCAACACTAAATTAAACTTCCCGATTAGGTATTATACAAAGAAACTCATCAGAAAAAACATCAATGTACTCATTTACCACTGGCACATCATTAATCTGAACAGTTCCATTATTTTCAACAATATTTGCAAGGTAAATTTCATTTCCATATTTTACTAGTTTCTCCGCTTCCTGATATGTTATCAACAGAAAGGGTTCATTTTTGTATACAAACTGAAAATCATTTTGCAAAAAAACCTCTTTAGCTCAGTAGTCAATCTTAGCATGATAAACAGAAATCCAATCCATGCCCAATATAACATCAACCTCTATGAGAGGAAAAAAAAATAAGGTTTCCAGGTAGATTCTTTCCGCACACAAGGACAGGAATGTTCTTATGTTTTCTTTTTGTCTCTACATTTCCTCAAAGATTTTGTACCGTAAGTTCAATATTCACATCATGAGATGGAATTCCCAATTTACTAGAAACATTATCCGAAATGAAAGAGTGTGTAGACCATGAATCAAACAACACAGTTGCATAATCTAAACAAACAAACAGTGTACCTGATAAAACTTCATTTGATGGCCCAGAATCTACTGAAGTAGTTGCAAAGGATTTCACCACCCCTTTCTACTTGTAGTCTGGCTGATTTTCATCGTTTGAGTTCTTTATCGGACACTCATTTGCATAATGACCCATTTCACTGCACATAAAACATTTTACTAACTTTAAATCAGATTTTGTCTTACCATTACCCTGATCTTTTTCAGTGTAGTTACGAGACTTATGTCCCATTTTACCACATCAGTAGCACATAATAGAAATAAAAAAGCATTCCCAGAATGCTTTTTACCACAATTGTCAGAAACTGTAAACTTAAGTATCTTACTATCAGACTTTTTGAATAGTTCTTCCCTTTCACCTACCACATTGACCTCTTATTATGTTCTTTGTCAAAAAATACCAGATCATCGGAAAACTCTATTTCAACCTTCTCCCCACAATGAATAATTTTTTTTCATAAATTTTGAACTCACGAGAAGCTAAATCCCATTGATAATTTTGCTTTAATCTTGAGTAAAAATTGTTGATTTTACTATCAAGATCTCATATGAAATTTGGAGCATACCTTGCCAGTCGAGTGAAGTTTTCTTCATAAGAAGCCACGGAGTCAACCTCCTGCCTCAACTCCAGGAATTGTTTTCTCATCCTAAGACAAACCACCTTAGGAAAATAATTCTCAAGAAACATACCTTTCAATTCATCCCAATAAAGAGCATCAATCTCCTCACTATCCGTCATATTTTTCACCATCGACCACCATTGATCAGCTTCACCTTCAAAACGGTAAATAGTGAGACTAACCTTTTGATGTTCTGAACAACCCATGACATCGAAAATCTTCTCAAATGATTTAATCCACCCTCCAGGTTTCACAGGGTCAGATGATCCTCTATATGATGGGGTATGTTGCCTCATGAAATGCTTCACTACTGACATGTTCCTTTGCAGTTGATCTGGCTGATCTCGTGCATGGATACCACCACCATTTATAGCCTGAGTCAATTGTGCCATCACTGCAACAAACTATTCAGTTCTGATTCCAACCATATCGTGTTTTCTATTTGGAAGGTTGTCTTCCTTCTGATGGTATCCCAACAAAGATGCCCTGTTTCCTCTGTGGGAAACCATTGTGAACACAAAAACATCTTAGGCGAAACAACATGTTAAACTGGAAATGCTATATGATTTAAATATTGACATAAATTACTTTATGGATATTAATTTAACAATACCCTAACTCCTAAAGTTATATAAACCGACCTTTGATACCAACTATAAGGAACTTGTCTTAAATAGTATATAATAATAAATTAAATGAATAATTAACATTAAGGATCTTTTTCAGTTTAGAGATTTAGAGAATTAGAACATAACTATTACATCTCAAAAGTTTAAAAGGTAGAAATATCTACACAGTTTCCATTTTATCATAAAATAAAACTCTTAAAAAAAGTGTCATTTCAAGTTCCATGTTTTAGACAACATGACTTTTCCTTGATCCCATCCTTGACCCTATTTATCTTTAAGTCCTGTGAAAACATTTCAAAACATGGGATGAGCATAAAAATCTCAGTAAGGGATATAAATCAATGAACAAAAATATTTGTTCATAATTACATACAAAACATGAAATATTTTAATTAACTTGTGAAATCATAAGATTTATGAAATACACATAGAAATCATTAATCATAAAGTTAACTTGTGGCACCCATATCAGACTTACATTGTAGCTATCACAGCTACAGAGGAAGTTACTTTGGAATACCCAGCACAATATATTCCCTAAATCTCTTAGGAGAACCATTCAGGTTTACCTCTATCATGTTACCCAATGCATTGGAGAGCTGTCTCGGGCTCACCCGCCATAGGTTTATCAAAGAACAACCTGTATATGTAAGTAATGCCCAAGAACCATAACATGATCATAACATATAAGATAAGCATAAATGAAGGATAACATTTCATATTGCAATTATAAAATATCAATTAAAGATTTTGAAATAATTAATCCATTCTCAAAATAGTTTTCAATACCAAAATATATATGAAGAGTATATGGTATTTATTTTTCCTTTTAAAAACTTTCTATCTAGTTAAGGAAGCCAAAGATCAAATAATACTCACTGTGGAGGAAAGGTCGTTGCCACCATTTTTGAAAAAAAAATTCCTTTTTGTCATTTTGTAAAATTCTTCATAGAAAAATATTCCCTTTTAAAATTCAAGGGTTTTTATACAACGTATAAAAGAAAGTCGTGTATTAAAACAAAATATGCCTCAATGAAAGGAGATTGAGACGAAGTCCCTTACCTCGTGTCCTACTTAACTCGATCGTTCTTTAATATCCATAATAATAAATTAAAGTTAATTTCTACTAGATTAAGAACCTTTTTCAAGTTTATTATTCCTTTTATATCACTTATTACCATTTTATAAACATTATGTAATCATTTAAGTTTATAACATTCATTTTGTCGATATTTGGTACTTGAGTAAAAAATGAACACCTTATATTTACAAGTTGTCCATGTGGTAAAAGTTTCATTATATCCAGAATGATATTCATGATTTGGATATCATATATATCATATATATCCAGTAAATACATGTTTTTATAATAGTAAATAACATTTAGAAGTAATAAATGAAATACACCGTTCGTGGAGACGGTAAGTCGTACGTACGCATGAATGCTACTTTTATTTATATTTATTATTTTAATGGAAATAAAACATAATGATACATACGTATATTATAATTCTAGTACAATATCATATATAATATCGTTATCTCCATCCTTTATACATCCCACATAAGGTATTTTTGAATCAAATCACATTGATGGGGCGGTAGTCTGCACTTCCTCAAATGAGATTATCGTATTTACCCACTATGGAAACCATAATGGCATGTTATAAATGGGTAGTACATAAGCATAAGGAAATAATAAACATAATATATATCATATATAAATAATTTTCCATCATAATGGCCCCCATTAGAGGCGGTAATATGTAATTAATCAATCATCGTTTCGTGAGGCCTTAGTTTTCCATCCATAGAAACATTATGTTCTTCATCCATTAGATGGAGGTTTGTGTAAGTTTAGTTCGAATCCTTCCCATAAAAACATCCTAGTATTTTGAGGATACTGGTTTTGTAACAAAATAAAGGAATAAAAAGATTTTAGGGGTTGGAAAAGTAAAATAAATTAAAACAAATTAAGAGAAACAGTTACCTTTCATTTGGGTAAGTTCCATTGGTTTGAACCAAAAGAACATAATTAAGTTCCTTATGTCTCTAGGAATACTTCTAGGGGGATTATAGGGATATAGGGAGCTTAATTGGATAGAGTTTGGACGAGCCAAATGGCTTGAGAGGTGTGAGTAAATGGTTAGAAATGGTCTACTTTTTAAAGGAGAAGAGGGGCTCTTTAGGAAAGTGTGAAAATATTATTTTATTATGTAATGATAGTTGGTTTCTAATGGTCTAAAAATCATTAAAGATTAATATAAGAGGACTCATGGTAGAAATAAAATCATCCAATAGTAATTGGACATGTTTTGTATAATAGTTTAATCATTATATTCTAATTTATTTAAATCATTTATTAATGGGGTAAATACAGCATCATTATGGTGTCATAAATAATTTAATTTATTTGATGTTTAAAAATTATAAAAAAAATACTATCATGTAGGAAATATTTTTATCTTTCCTATGAATATTATTAGTCTAAAATAAGACTTATATAACACCACTTAAAAATTAATTACAAAATGATTTTCGTTAATTTCAATTTTGTCTTTACATTAAATTAATTAATATAAATTGTCATGATCACTCCCAAGTGGCTCAATGGGGTCCCAAAATCGACCCAAAGATTCCCATGGTCGTAAATGACTCAACAAATAAGGTTTGGAAAAGTTTTGTGGTAATTTTTTATTATTATAATATTCTTTTAACCTTGAATTACCCTGTTTACCTTTAACCGCGGTAAATAAAAGTCAAAAGATACTATTTACCAAAAATTATTTTCATCTTATTGAATAAAATTTCACTTCTTGATAACTACCATGTTTGTAGTATTTTCTAAATTAAATTCACAGAATTTTTAATATTTTCATTTAAATGAAAAAGTCAGTTTTTTAACTACTACTAAGTGGTTTCACTATTCATCAAAATTGAAGTTTTTCAGAAAAATACCAAAAATTCAGCCGAAGCATTGTTTGATATTCTGAATTCAACATTTATGTCTATTTTTCAAAATTAAAAACATTAAAGTGGAATTAATTAATTTAAAAATTAATTCCCGTTGTTAAAACAAATAGCGTGTTTAAAAAAACAATAACTATCAAAAGATTGATACTTGTTTATGTCCAATTTCAAAGTGAAATTAATTCCTATGAACAACATTGGATTAAATGGTAAAAATATATTTTAATTTCACTTTAAAACCAACTAAAAAGATAATCTAACCATATAAATGAATTAGATTAAAAGTCACATTTGAATTTAAATGCAATATTTTTCACAATTCATTAAAATATGAACTTTATCAAAAAAAATTCCAAAAAATTACAAAAATTAAAATTTGATGTCCCCATTCTAAAGAATTATTTTATTAGGTCAATTTTAGTATATTAAAGTGAACAAAAATATATTTAATGTGGGTTCTCCATTAAAAGGTTATAAATCAGTCTTTTAATGTAAATTATGTTTAAAATTAGATTCATTCACATTTTAAGCCTCTAACTTTTTGTTCGATAATGTAAATACATTTATAAAACATGTATAACCATATTGTAGTTAGTTTCATTCATTCCTTCTAATAAAATTGCTTGGAGTTAAATACCATTTAAAATAATAATATTATATTATTAGTGTGCAACGTAATATTCCAAAAAAACTCGTTGTTGTGTATCCGGTACGCTATCGAACATAGAAACCCCATTAAAGTAAAATTAATATTTAATTCAAAAATATTAATAAATATGAAATATGTGTTATTCTTCATTAATCTGGGATGTTACATTCTTCTTCATTTTGGGAATTGCATCATCGCAATTTTTATTCAGTTATCAAAATAAGTGGGGGTATTTATCCCTCATAGCATTTTCAGATTTTCAGGTTGCCTCTTCACCATATGGTTTTTCCACAAAACCTTTACTCGGTGAATCACCTTATTCCACAACACATTCTCTCTTCGGTCAAGAATCTGAACTGGAAGTTTTCTTCATAAGAGAGATTGTTTTCCAACTAAACTACCTCTAGGATCAAAACAAGAGATGGATCTGGTATATACTTTCTCAATATTGAAACATGAAAAACATTGTGTACCTAGGATAAACGTGGAGGTAATGACACTTTGTACACAACTGATCCAACTTTCTCCAGAATTTCATAAGGTCCAATGAACATCGGACTCAACTTTCCTTTCATACCAAAACGCATCACACTTTTCCATGGAAAAACTTTGAGAAAGACATGATCACCTACCTCAAAAGAAAGATCCTTCCTCTGGTTATCGACCTAACTTTTATGTCTCCTCTGAGCTGTTCTCATGTGCTTCTGAATCAAATCAACTTTTTCTACCATCTCTTCCACCAATTTTGGTCCCATCATCTTCCTCTCACCTAGATCATCCCAAAAAGATGGAGTTTGACAACGCTTTCCATATAATCCCTCAAATGGAGTCATCTGTATACTGGAATGAAAACTATTATTATATGAAAATTCAACCAAATAATGAAATTGGTCACAACTTCCTTGGTAATCCATCGAGAAAGCATGTAACATATCCTCCAAGGACTGAATTGTTCATTCTAACTTCCCATCTGATTATGGATGAAAAGATGTCCTAAATTTTAATTCAGTACCCAATGACTTCTGAAGGCCTTTCCAAAATTTAGAAGTGAAACGTTGATCACGATCAGATACAATGGAGAGGGGAACTCCGTGAAACCTCACTATCTCTTTAACATACATCTGAGCAATTTTATCTAGAGACAAATTATCTCTAATAGGAAGGAAATGATAAGATTTAGTCAATCGATCAACTATAACCCAAATTGAATTATTATCTCGAGATGTCTTTGGTAATCCCACAACGATGTCCATATATATATATATATATATTCCCATTTCCACTCTGTTGTCGATAAAGGATAATGCATTCATTTCGGTAACTATCACACTGCTTTAATCGACTGACAAGTCAAGCACTTCACAGTAAAATTAGCAATATCTCTTTTCATTCCATTCCACCAGTAATACTAACGGAGATCTCTGTACATCTTAGTACTCCCATGATGCACTGAAAATGGATAACTATGAGCTTCAGATAACAACTCAATCTTTAACTGTGAATCACAATGTAGACATAATCTCTTCCCAAACCACAATACACAATCCTTATCGAGATTAAAATCAAGAAACTTACCCTTCTGAACCAACAGAAACTTTTTCTGCAACTCACTATCTTCCTTCTGCGCTTGCTTAATTCTGTCTAACAGATATGATTTCACTAACACCTGAAAAAAAATAGAAGAATTTCCTTCACTAAAAACTTCTATTCCATAATTCATCAAATCAAAACCTAAAGGATCTAGTTCCAAACATAACATGGTTATTGAAGTATTACTTTTTCGACTCAAAGCATTAGCTACTTTATTTTCTTTTCCCGGATGGTAACGGATCGTGCAATCATAATCCGTGATTAATACCAACCATCTCTTCTATCTCATGTTCAATTATTTCTGAGGAAGTATACAATTTAAACTTTTTTGGTCGGTATATATTTCACATTTTACTCCATACAAATGATGCCTCTAAATTTTTAAAGAAAAAACAACATCAGCTAATTCCAAATCATGTGTTGGGTAATTTAACTCGTGAGGTTTCAACGGACATGAAGAATAAGAAATTACCTTATCATTTTTCATTAGGACACAACCAAGTCCTATCAACGAAGAATCACTATAGATAAAAAACTCACAATTTTAGGAAGGCAGTACCAAAACTGTAGCATTCACCAATCTCTTTTTCAATTCTTGAAAACAAGCATCATATTCTTTTGTCCAGATGAACTTAACACATTTTCGAGTTAACATAGTCATTGGACTAGATAACCATGAAAAATTTTCAAAAAACCTCTTTTAATGTCCTAACAAACCAAGAAAACTACAGATCTCCAATATATTTGTTGGTCTTGGCCATTCTTCAACAACTTTCGTTTTATAAGGATCTACAGTTATGCCATTTTTTGAAACAATGTGACCAAGGAATGAAATTTATTGTAACCAAAACTCACACTTTCTAAATTTCCCAAATAGTTTCTTTTCTTTTATGTTTTAAAAGACAACCCTTAAATGACGTTCATGTTCCTCCTTACTTTTGGAATAAACCAATATATCATCAATGAACACAACCACAAACTTATCCAAGAACTCACAGAAAATTATATTCATAAGATACATGAATACAACAGGTGCATTGGTTATCCCAAAAGGGATAACTAAAAATTCATAATGGCCATATCTAGTACAAAATTCGTTCATCAGAATGCTTGATTCCTTTATGTTCAACTGATGGTACCTCGACCTCAAGTCAATCATCGAAACATACTGATCTCCCTGGAGCTGATCAAACAAATCATCGATATGAGGAAAAGGATACTTATTCTTAACAGTGATGTTATTTAATGCTCTATAATCTATGCAAAGTCTCATTGAACCATCTTTATTTTTAACAAACAAGACAGGAGCACCTCATGGTGATGTGCTAGGTTGAATGAATCTTTTATCTAATAACTCATGTAATTGCTTCTTTAACTCTAAAAGTTCAATTTGAGCCATTTGATAAAGGGTGTTTTGATATTGTCTTAGCATCAGGAACTAAGTCAACACTAAATTCAACTTATCGATCAGGTATAACACCATGAAACTCATCACTAAAAACATTAATGTACTAATTTACCATTGTCACATCATTAATCTGAACGGTTCCTTTGTTTTCAACAATATGTGCAAGGTAACATTCATTTCTGTCTTTTACTAGTTTCTCAGCTTCATGATATGTTATCAACAGCAAGGGTTCATTTTTGTATAAAAACTAAGAATCATTCTGAAAATAAACCTCTATAGCTCTACAGTAAATCTTAGTATGATAAACAAAAATCCGATCAATGCACAATATAACATCAAACTCTACCAGAGGCAAAACAATATGGTTTGCAGGTAGATGTTTTCCGCACACAAGGAACGAAATGTTCTTATGTTTTCTTTTTGTCTCTACATTTCCTCCCGGTGTTTTTACAGTATGTTCAATATTCATATCATTCGATGGAATTAATAATTTACTAGAAAACATATCAAAAATGAAAGAGTGTGTAGACCCTAAATCAAACAACACATTGGCATAATCTGAATAAACAAAAAGTGCACCTGATACAACTTCATTTGATGACCTAACATTTGCTGAAGTAGTTGCAAAGGATTTCACCACACATTTCTACTTGTAGTCTGGATTCTTTCCTTCGGTTGAGTTCTTTGTTGGACACCCATTTTCATAATGACCCATTTCATTTCACATAAAATATTTTATTGACTGTAAATCAGATTTGGTCTTACCATTACCCTGATCTTTTTCAGTTCAATTACGAGCCTTATGTCCCATTTTACCACATCGGTAGCACTTACTAGAATACAAAAGAAATTCCCAAGCATGATTTTTACCAAAATTTTCACAAACATTAAACATAAGTTTCTTACTATCAGACTTTTTTGAAGAGTTCTTCTCATTCACCTACCACCTCGACCTCTTATTCTGTTGTTTTACGAAAAATACCTGATCATCGGCAAACTCCATTTCCACCTTCTCCGCACAACAAACAATTTTTTTCATAACATTTGAAATCACGAGAATCTAACATCCTTCGATACTTTGGCTTTAATCCTGAGTAAAAATGATGGATTTTACTATCAAGATCTCGTATGAAATTTGGAGAATACCTTTCCAGTCGAGTGAATTTTTCTTCATAAGCAGCCACTGAGTCATCATCCTACCTCAATTCCTGGAATTTGTTTTTCCATCCTAAGATGAACCACCTTAGGAAAATATTTCTCAAGAAACATACCTTTTAATTAACCCCAATCAAGAGCATCAATCTCCTCAATATCCCTCATATTTTTCACCATCAACCACCACTGATTATCTTCCCCTTAAAAATAGTAAATAGAGAGACTAACCTTTTGATGTTCTGAACAACCCATGACATCGAAAATCATCTCGAGTGATTTAATTCATCCTTCATCTTACACAGGGTCATATGATCCTCTGAATGATGGGGGATGTTGCCTCATGAAATGCTCCACTACTGACATGTTCCTCTGCGTTTGATCTGGCTGATCTCGTGCATGGAAAACACCGCCATTTATAACCTGAGTCAATTGTTCCATCCCTATAACAAACTGTTCAATTCCGATTCTGACTATCTCAGGTTTCTGATTTGGAAGGTTGTCTTCCTCTTGATGTCATCCTAACATAGCTTACCTGTTTCCTCTGCGGAAAACAATTCTGAGCACAAAAATATTTTAGGTGAAGCAACATGGTAATTTGGAAATGCTATATGATTTCAATATTGACATAAATTACTTTATGGATATTAATTTAACAATACCCTAACTCCAAAAGTCATCAAAACCGGCCTTTGATACCAACTATAAGGACCCGGACTTAAACATTACATAATATTGAATTAAATGAATAATTAACATTGAGAATCTTTTCAAGTTTAGAGTTTTAGAGAATTAGGACATAATTATTACATCTCAAAAGATTAAAAGGTAGACATATCTACATAGTTTCCATTTCTTTCATAAAATAATAACTCTTAAAAAAAGAGTCATGTCAAGTTCCATGTTTTAGACATCATGACTTTTCCTTGATCCCATCCTTGACCCTATTCATCTTTAATCCCTTTGAAAACATTTCAAAACTTGGGATGAGCATAAAAAGCTCCGTAAGAGTTATAAATCAAAGAATGAAAACATTTGTTCATAAATCCATACAAAACATGAAATATTTTACTTACCTTGTGAAATCATAATATTTATGAAAGACACATAGAAATCATAAATCATAAAGGTAACTTTTGGCATCTATATCATACTTACATTGTAGCTATCACATCTACATAGGGAGTTACATTGGAATACACATCACAATATATTCCCTAAATCTCTAAGGAAAACATTCACATTTACCTCCTTCACGTTACCCAATGAATTGGAGATCTATCTCGGTCTCACCCGCCCTAGGGTTGTCACAGAACCACCAGTGTATGTAAATAATGTCCAATAACCATAACATGATCATAACACATAACATAAGAATAAAGGAATGATAAAGTTTCCATATTGCAATAATAAAATATCATTTCAAGATATTGAAATAATAAATCCATTCTCAAAATAATTTTCAATACCAAAATACATAAAAAGATTATATAGTATTTATTTTTCGTTTTAAAAACACTACGGCTTGTTAAGGAAGCGAAATATCAAATAAAACACGTGGCGGCAGAAAGGTCGTTGTCACCGTTTATGTAAAAAACATTCCTTTTTTTCATTTAGTAAAATTATTCGTAGAAAAAGATTCAATTTTAAAATTAAATGTTTTTTATAAAGCGTATAAAATAAGATCATGTATTAAAACAAAATATGCCTCAATGAAAGGAGATTGAGATGAAGTCCCTTACCTTGTGTCCTACTTGACTCGATCGTTCTTTAATATCCATAATAATAAATTAAAGTTAATTTCTACTAGCTTAAGAACCTTTTTCAAGTTTATTATTCCTTTTATATCACTTATTACCATTTTATAAACATTATGTAATCATTTAAGTTAATAACATTCATTTTGTCGATATTTGGTACTTGAGTAAAAAATGAACACCTTATATTTACAAGTTGTCCATGTGGTAAAAGTTTCATTATATCCAGAATGATATTCATGATTTGGATATCATATATATCATATATATCCAGTAAATTCATGTTTTTATAATAGTAAATAACATTTAGAAGTAATAAATGAAATACACCGTTCGTGGAGACGGTAAGTCGTACGTACGCATGAATGCTACTTTTATTTATATTTATTATTTTAATGGAAATAAAACATAATGATACATACGTATATTATAATTCTAGTACAATATCATATATAATATCGTTATCTCCATCCTTTATACATCCCACATAAGGTATTTTTGAATCAAATCACATTGATGGGGCGGTAGTCTGCACTTCCTCAAATGAGATTATCGTATTTACCCACTATGGAAACCATAATGGCATGTTATAAATGGGAAGTACACAAGCATAAGGAAATAATAAACATAATATATATCATATATAAATAATGTTCCATCATAATGGCCCCCATTAGAGGCGGTAATATGTAATTAATCAATCATCGTTTCGTGAGGCCTTAGTTTTCCATCCATAGAAACATTATGTTCTTCATCCATTAGATGGAGGTTTGTGTAAGTTTAGTTCGAATCCTTCCCATAAAAACATCCTAGTATTTTGAGGATACTGGTTTTGTAACAAAATAAAGGAATAAAAATATTTTAGGGGTTGTAAAAGTAAAATAAATTAAAACAAATTAAGAGAAACAGTTACCTTTCATTTGGGTAACTTTCATTGGTTTGAACCAAAAGGAATTCTTTAAGTGCCTTATGTCTATGTTAAGGCTTCTAGCGGGAGGATAGGGATATAGGGATCTTAATTGGGCAGAGGTTGGAAGAGCCAAATGTCTTGAGAGGTGTGAGTAATTGGATAGAAATGGTCTCCTTTTATAAGGGAGAAGAGGGGGTATTTAGGAAAGTGTGAAAATATTATTTTATTATATAATGACATTCAATTTCTAATGGTCCAAAAATCATTAAAGATAAATATAAGATGAATCATGGTCGACATTAAATCATCCAATAGGAATTGGACAGGTTTGGGATAATATTGTAATCATTACATTCTTATTTATTTATATCATTTATTAATGAGGTAAATACTGCTTCATTATCGTGTCATAAATAATTTAATTTATTCGATGTCTAAAAATTATAAAACAATTACTATAATGTAGGAAATATTTAGATCAATCCAATGAATATTTATAGTCTAAAATAGGACTTATATAACAAAAAATATAAATTAATTACGAAATGATTTCTGTTAATGTCAATTTTGTCTTTACATTAAATTAATTAATCTAAATTATCATGATCACTCCAAAGTGGCTCAATGGGGTCCCAAAATCGACCCAAAGATGTCCATTTTCATAAATGACTCAACCAATAAGGATTGGACAAGTGTAAAGATAATTTTTTTTTATTATAAAATTCTTTTTACCTTGAATTACTGTATTTACCTTTAACTACGGTAAATAAAAGTCAAAAGATACTATTCACCAAAAATTATTTTCATCTTATTGAACCACATATTACTTCTTGATAACAACCATGTATGTTGGATTTTCAAAATTCATTTCACAGATGTGGTAAAAGTTTCATTTAAATTAAAGTTAGTTTTTTAACTACTACTAATTGGTTTCACTATTCATCAAAAATTGAAGTTTTTCAGAAAAAGTACCAAAAATTCAGCCTAAGAATTATTTGATATTCCAAATTAAAATTTGATGTCTATTTTTCTAAATTATAAACATAAAAGTGGAATTAATAAATTTAAAAATTAATTCCCGTTGTTAAAACAAATTGCGCGTTTTTAAGAAACAATAACTATCAAAAAATTGATACTTGTTTATGACCAATTTCAAAGTGAAATTAATTCCAATGACCAACATTGGATTAAATGGTAAAAATATAATTTACTTTCACTTTAAAACCAACTAAAAATATAATCTAACCACATAAATAAATTATATTAAAAGAAACTTTTGAATTAAAATGCAATATTTTTCACTATTCATTAAAAAATGAACTTTATCGGAAAAATTCCAAGAATTTACACAAATTAAATTTTGATGTCCCCATTCTAATGAAGGATTTTATCTGGTCAATTAGAATGTATTAAAGTTACCAAAATTATATTTAAAGAGGGTTCTCCATTAAAAGGCGATAAATTGGCCTTTTAATGTAAATTATACTAAAAATTAGATTCATCCCCATTTTAAGCCTCTAAATTTTTGTTGGATAATGTAAATACATTTAAAAAACATGTATAATCATATTGTAGTTAGTATCATTCATTCCCTTAAATACAATGGCTAGGAGTTAACTACAATTTAAAATAATAATATTATGTTATTAGTGTGCAACGTATGATTCCAAAGAAACTCGTTGTTGCTTATCGGGTACACTATTGAACATAACAACCCCTTTAAAGTAAAATTAATATTTAATTCACAAATATTAATAAATATTAAATATGTCTTATTCTTCATTTACTTGGGATGTTACATCCTTCCCCCTTTTGGGAATTGCATCCTCGCAATTTTGATACACATATCAAAATAATTGGGTGTATTTATCCCTCAGAGCATTTTCAGATTCCCTGGTTGCCTCTTAATACATATTGTCTTTCCACAAAACCTTTACCCTGTGAATAACCTTATTCCGCAACACTTTCTCTCTATGGTTAGAAATCTGGACTGGTTGTTCATCATAAAAGAGATTCAATTCCAACTGAACTACCTCTGAGCTCAAAACATGAGATGGATCTGGTATATATTTTCTCAAATCGAAACATGAAAAAAAAATTGTACCTAGGATAAACACGGAGGTAAATCCACTTTGTACGCAACTGATCCAACTTTCTCTAGAATTTCATAAGGTCCAATAAACCTCATACTCAACATTCCTTTCTTACCAAAACGCATCACACTTTTCCATGGTGAAACTTTGAGAAAGACATGATCACCTACCTCAAAATAATGATCCTTCATCCAGTTATCGACACAACTTTTCCGTCTGCTCTGAGCCATTCTCATGTACTTCTGAATCAACTGAACTTTTTCAGCCATCTCTTCTACCAATTCTGGTCCCATCAGCTTCCTCTCACCTACTTCATCCCAAAAATCTAGAGTTCAACAACGCTTTCCATATAAGGCCTCAAATGGAGCCATCTGTATACTCGAATAAAAACTGTTATTATATGAAAATTCAACCAAAGAAAGATGTTTGCCCCAACTTCCCTAGTAATCCATCGAGCAAGCACGTAACATATCCTCCAATGTATGAACTGTACATTCTGACTTCCCATCTTATTGAGGATGAAAAGCTGTACTAAAATTTAATTCATTATCCAATGACTTCTGAAGGCCTTTCCAAAAGATAGAAGTGATCCTAGGATCATGATCAGATACAATGGAGAGGGGAACACCATGAAAACTTTCGATCTCTTTAACATACGACTGATAAAGTTGATCTAGAGAGAAAGTAGCTCTAATAAAAATAATGAGAAGATTTAGTCAATCAATAAACTATAACCAAGATTGAATTATTACCTCGAGATATCTTCGGTAATCCCATAACAAAGTCCATGGATATATTTTCCCATTTCCACTATGGCTCCAGTAAAGTTTGATGAATTCCTTTTAGTAATTGTCTCTCTACTTTAGCCTACTGACAAGTCAAACATTTCACAAAAAATCAGCAATATCTCTTTTCATTCCATCCCACCAGTAATACTCACTGAGATCTCTATACATCTTAGTACTGCCAGGATGAACTGAAAATGAGGAACTATGAGCTTCACATAACAACCCATTCTTCAACTGTGAATCACAAGGTACACATAATCTCTTCCCAAACCTCAATACACAATCATTATCGAGAGTAAAATCAGGAAACCTACCTATCTGAACCAACACAACCTTTTTCCACAACTCATTGTCTTCCTTCAATGCTTTCTTAATTCTGTCTAATATAGATAATTTCATTGACACCTAAAACAAAACAGAAAAATTTCCTGCACCAACAACTTTTATTCCATAATTTGTCAAATAAAAAAATAAAGGATATCGTTCCAAACATATCATGGTTAATGAAGTATTTTTTTTTGACTGAAAGCATCAACCACTTTATTTGCTTTTCCCAGATGTAAATGGATCATGCAATCATAATCCTTTATTAATTCCAAATTTCTCCTCTATCTCATGTTCAATTCATTCTGAGTGAATATATACTTTAAACTTTTTTGGTCAGTATATATTTCACTTTTTACTCCATACAAATGATGCGTCCAAATTTTCAAAGCAAAAACAACAGTAGCTAATTCCAAATCATGTGTAGGGTAATTTAACTTGTGTGGTTTCAACTTCCATGAAGCATAATAAATTACCTGATCATTTTGCATTTGGACAACCAAGTCCTTTTAATGAAGCATCACCGTAGATAACAAACTCGCCATTTCTGAAAGGTAGTTCCAAAACTGTAGCATTCACCAATCTCTTTTTCAATTCCAAAAAACAATTATCACATTATTTTTCCCAGATGAACTTAACACCTTTTCAAGTTAACATAGTCATTGGACTAGATAACAGTGAAATTTTTTCAACAAACCTCCAGTAATAACCTGCCAAACCAAAAAAACTATGGATCTCGGTTATATTTGTGGGTCTTGTCCATTCTTCAACAGCTTTCATTTTAGCAGGCTCAACAGTTATACCATTTTTTGAAACAATGTAACCAAGGAAATAAATTTGTTGTAACCAAAACTCACACTTACTGAATTTCCCAAATACTTTCTCTTCTTTTAAGGTTTGAATGAAAACCCTTAAATGACTTTCATGTTCCTCCTTACTTTTTGAAAAAACAAAAATATCATCAATGAACAAAACCACAAAATTATCCAATAACTCGTTGAAAATTATATTCATAAGATCCATGAATATAGCATGTGCATTGGTTAACCCAAAAGGCATAACTATAAATTCATAATGATCATATCTAGTATGAAACATAGTCTTCTAAATGTCTGCATCCTTTACATTCAACTGATGGTACCCCGATCTCAAGTCAATCTTCAAAACATATTGTGTTCCCTATAGCTGACCAAACAAATCATCGATATGAGGAAAAGGATACTTATTCTTAATAGTGATGTTATTCAATTCACTATAATTTATGCCAAGTCTCATTGAACCATCTTTATTTTAAAAAACAGGACAAGAGCACCCCGTGGTGATGTGCTAGGTCGAATGAATCATTTATCTAATAACTCTAGCAATTGCTTCTTTAACTCTAAAAGTTCAATTTGAGTCATTTGATAAGGGGTTTTTGAAATTGTCTTGCCATTAGGAACTAAGTCAACACTAAATTCAACTTCTTGGTCAGGTATAATACAAGGTAACGCATCAGGAAAAACATCAATGTACTCATTTACCACTAGCACATCATTAATCTGAACAGTTCCTTTGTTTTCAACAATATTTGAAAGATAAAATTCATTTCCATATTTTACTAGATTCTCAGCTTCCTGATATGTTATCAACAACAAGGGTTCATTTTCGTATAAAAACTGATAATCCTTCTGAAAAGAAACCTCTTTAGCTCTGAAGTCAATATTAGAATGATAGACAGAAAGCCAATCCATGCCCAATATAACATCAAACTCTACGAGAGGCAGAACAATAAGGTTTCTAGGTAGATTAATTCTGCACACAAGGACAGGAATGTTCTTATGTTATATTTTTTGCTCAGCATTTCCTCCCTGTGTTTTTATCTTAGGTTCAATATTCATATCATGAGAGGGAAATCACAATTTACTAGAAAACTTCTGCGAAATGAATGAGTGTGTAGACCCTGAATCAAACAACACATTGGCATAATATAAAGAAACAAACAGTGTACCTGATACAACTTCATTTGATGGCCCATCATCTGCTGAAGTAGTTGCAAAGGATTTCACCACCCCTTTCTGCTTGTAGTATGGCTTATTTTCTTCGGTTTAGTTCTTTGTTGGACACTCATTTTCAAAATGACCCATTTCATTGCATATAAAACATTTTACTGAATTTAAATCAGATTTTGTCTCACCCTTACCCTGATCTTTTTCAGTGAAATTACGAGCCTTATGTCCCATTTTACCACATCGGTAGCACTTACTAGAATTTAAAAGACATTCCCCGACATGTTTTTTACCACAATTCTCAAAAACTGTAAACTTAAGTATCTTACTATCAGACTTTTTTGAAGAGTTCTTCCCTTTTTCCTACCACCTCGACCTCTTATTCTATGGTTTGTCAAAAAATACCTGATCATCGGAAAACTCCATTTCCACCTTCTCTACACAACGAACAATTGTTTTCATAACTTCTGAACTCATGAGAAGCTAAATCCCTTTGATACTTTGGCTTTAATACTGAGTAAAAATTGTTGATTTTACTTTCAAGATCTGGAATAAAATTTGGAGCAAACCTTGCCAGTAAATTGAATTTTACTTCATAAGCAGCCACTTAGTCACCCTCCTACCTCAATTCCAGGAATTGTTTTCCCATCCTAAGATAAACAACCTTAGGAAAATATTTCTCAAGAAACATACCTTTGAATTCATCCCAATCAAGAGAATCAATCTCCTCACTATCCCTCATATTTTTCACCATCGACAACCACTGATCAGATTCACCTTCAAAATGGTAAACAACGAGACTAACCTGTTGATGTTCTGAACAACCCATGACAACAAAAATCTTCTCCAGTGCTTTAATCCACCCTTCAACTTGCATAGGGTCAGATTATCCACTAAATGATGGGGGATGTCACGTCATGAAATGATCCACTACTGGCATGTTCCTCTGCGATTGATATGGCTGATCTCGTGCATAGATACCACCACCATTTATAGCATGAGTCAATTGTGCCATAACGGCAACAAATTGTTCAGTTCCGATTCTAACCGTCTCACGTTGCTTATTTAGAAGGTTGTCTTCCTCCTGATGTCGTCCCAACAAAGATTCCATGTTTCCTCTATGGAAAACCATTCTGAACACAAAAATATCTTAGGCGAATCAACATGGTAATATGGAAATGCTATATTATTTCAATATTGACATAAATTACTTTATGTATATTAATTTTACAATACCCAAACTCCTAAAGTTACCTAAACCGGCCTTTGATACCAACTATAAGGACCCGACCTTAAACATTACATAATATTTAATTAAATGAATAATTCACAATGAGGATCTTTTCCAGTTTAGAGTTTTATAGAATTAGAACATAACTATTACATCTCAAAAGATTAAAAGGTAAACATATCTACAATGTTTCGATTTTTTCATTAAATAAAAATCTTAAAAAAAGAGTCATGTCTAGTTCCATGTTTTAGACAGCATGAATTTTCCTTGATCCCATCCTTGACCCTATTCATCTTTAAGTCCTGTGAAATCATTTCAAAATATAGGATGAGCATAAAAAGCACAGTATGGGTTATAAATCAAAGAATTAAAACATTTTCTCATAAATACATACAAAACATGAAATATTTTACTCAACTCATGAAATCATAAGATTTATGAAAGACACATAGAAATCATTAATCATAAAGGTAACTTGTGGAATCCATGTCATACTTAAATTGTAACTATCACAGCTATATAGGGAGTTACATTGGAATACCCATCATAGTATATTCCCTAAATCTCTTAGGAGAAACATTCAGGTTTACCTCTATCAAGTTACCCAATTCATTGGAGAGCTATCTCGAGGTCACCCGCCCTAGGTTTATCACAGAACCACCCGTATACGTAAATAATGCCCAAGAACCATAACATGATCATAACATATAATATAAGAATAAAGGAAATATAACACTTCACATTGCAATAATAATATATCATTTCAAGATATTGAAATAACAAATCCATTCTCAAAATCATTTTCAATACCAAAATACATAAAAAGATTATATAGTATTTATTTTCCTTTTAAAAACATTACGGCTAGTTAAGGAAGCCAAAGATCAAATAATACTCACGGTGGTGGAAAGGTCGTTTTCACCATTTATATAGAAAAACATTCCTTTTTTCATTTAGTAAAATGCTTCATAGAAAAATATTCCCTTTGAAAATTCAAGGGTGTTTATATAGCGTATAAAAGAAAGTCGTGTATTAAAACAAAATATGCCTCAATGAAAGGAGATTGAGAAGATGTCCCTTACATCGTGTCCGACTTGACTCGATCATTCATTATTATCCCGAATAATAAAGTAAAGTTAATTTCTACTTACTTAAGAACCTTTTTCAATTTTATTATTCCTTTTATATCACTTATTACCATGTTATAAACAATATGTAATCATTTTAGTTAATAACGTTCATTTTGTCGATATTTGGTACTTGAGTAAAAAATGAACAACTTATATTTACAAGTTGTCCATGTGGTAAAAGGATGATTATATCCAGAATGATATTCATGATTTCGATATCATATATATCATATATATCCAGTAAATACATGTTTTTATAATAGTAAATAACATTTAGAGGTCAGAAATGAAATGCACCGTTCATAGATACGGTAAGCCGTGCGTACCAATGAACGCTACATTCAATTCTATTAATTATTTTAATGGAAATAATACATAATGATACATAAGTATATTATAATTTCAGTATAATATCATATATAATATCGTTAACTCCATCCTTTATTCATCCCACATAATGCATTGATGAATCAAATCACTTTGAGGGGGCGGTAGTCCGCACTTCCTCAAATGAGATTATCGTATTTACCCACTATGGAAACCATAAAGGCATGATATAAATGGGAAGTACAAAATAATAAGGAAATTATAAAAATAATATATATCATATATAAATACAGTTCCATAATAATAGCCACCATGAGAGTTGGTAAGATGTAATTGAACAATAATCGTTTCGTGAGGCCTTAGTTTTCCATCCGTAGAAACATTATGTTCTTCATCCATTGGATAGAGGTGTGTGTAAGTGTAGTTCGAATCCTTCCCATTAAAACATACTAGTATATTGAGGATATTGGTGTTGTTACAAATTAATGGAATAAAAATATTTTAGGGGTTGGAGAAGTAAAATAAAAGAAAAAAAATTAAGAGAAACTGTTACCTTTAATTTGGGTAACTTCCTTTGGTTGGAACCAAAAGGACTTATTTATTTGCCTTATGTCTAAGGTAAGACTTATAGGAGAGTATAGGGATGTAGGGAGCTTAATTGGACAGAGGTGGGACGAGCCAAATGTCTTGAGAGGTGTGAGAAATTGGATAGAAATGGTCACCTTTTATAAGGGAGAAGAGGGGCTCTTTAAGAAAGTGTGAAAATATTATTTTATCATATAATGATATTCGGTTTATAATGGTCCAAAAATCATTAAAGATTAAGATAAGATGACTCATAGTCAAAATAAAATCATCCTCTAGGAATTGGACAGGGTTTGTATAATAGTTTAATCGTTATATTCTTTATTTATTTAAATCATTTATTAATGAGGTAAATAATGCATCATTATGGTGTCATAAATAATTTAAATTATTCAATGTTTAAAATTTATAAAAAAAATACTATCATGTATGAAATATTTTTAGATTTTAAATGAATATTTATAGTCCAAAATAGGAATTGTATAACACCATATAAAAATTAATTACGAAAAGATTTTTGTTAATGTCAATTTTGTCTTTACATTAAATTAATTAATATACATTGGCATGATCACTCCGAAGTGGATCAATGGGGTCCCAAAATCGACCCAAAGATGCCCATGGTCGTAAATGACTCAACCCATATGTTTTGGACAAGTTTTAAGGTAATTTTGAATTATTATAATATTCTTTTAACCTTGAATTACCCTATTTACCTTTAACCGCTGTAAATAAAAGTCAAAAGATACTATTAAACAGAATTTATTTTCATCTTATTTAACCAAATTATACTTATTTATGACAACCATGTATGTCTAATTTTATAAATTCATTTCTCAGAAGTGGTAAAATTTTCATTTAAATAAAAATTCAGTTTTTTAACAACTACTAAGTGGTTTCACTATTCATCAAAAATTGATGTTTTTCAGAAAAATACACAAATTTCAGCCTAAGCATTATTTTATATTCTGAATTCAAAATTGCTGTCTATTATTTCAAATTCAAAACATAGAATTGGCATTAATTAATTTAAAAATTAATTCCCCTTGTTAAAAAAAACAGCATGTTTAAAAAAAATAACTATCAAAAGATTAATACTTGTTTAAGTCCAATTTCAAAGTGAAATTAATTCCAATGACCAACATTGGATTAAATTGTAAAAATATATTTTAATTTCACTTTAAAACAAACTAAAAATATAATATAACCATATAAATTAATAAGATTAAAAGGCACTTTGGAATTAAAATTCAATATTTTTCACTATTCATTAAAAAATGAACTTTATCGACAAAATTCCAAAAATTTACACAAATTAAAATTTTATGTCCCCATTCTAAAGAAGGTTTTTATTTGGTGAATTGTAATGTATTAAAGTGACCAAAACTATATTTAAGGAGGTTTCACCATTAAAATGTGATAAATTGGCCTTTTAATGTAAATTATACTTAAAATTATATTCATTCACATTTTAAGCCTCTAACTTTTTTTAGGAAAATGTAAATACATTTAAAAAACATGTATAATCATATTGTAGTTAATTTCATTCATTCCCGTCAATACAATGGCTAGGAGTTAACTACCATTTAAAATAATAATATTATATTATTAGTGTGCAAAGTAAGATTCCAAAGAAACACATTGTTACGTTTCAGGTATGCTATCGAACACAACAACCCCTTTAAAGTAAAATTAATTTTTAATTCAAAAATATTAATAAATATGAAATTTTTATTATTCTTCATTTACCTAGGATGTTACAGATTCATCCTTACATTTTTGGTATGTGTTGTTATATGTGTTGAATTCAAACATTTTATCCTATGACTATTCCAAAAAACACATTTATATTGAAAAAAAACATTAACAGTGAGTTTGTTAGAACTTAATAGAAAACCTGATAAGATCCCTAAGAAGAAGACTCTGAAACAAATGGATCAAAATATAATTAATAGTGTCCTACTTTTCATTTTAATGAATTTTTTATAGCAATTAGTACGGATAAATCATTTCAAAAAATTTATGCTTCATTCTCTAAACTTAGATGGTAATTTTTCTCATTATAATAAATTTAGTCCAATTAATTATCAATGTTTATGAATGTATGATCTTCCTCAACACAATACATATGTATGACATCAATATACACATTCCATATGAGTTGAATCCATTTTGAGTATAATTCATTTGAGGATAATCCATATGAATATAATACAATGCAATATAGTACAACAATATTTATCCAAATGAGTAGAGTATATTTTGATATACTGTGCATATTTATGCTTGAAATAAATTAATTTATTACTATTGACCATCCAATACATTATCTGTTGTGTCAGATCACTTTTCATTTCACTATACACTAATCATTATCTTCTTTACTTTTTTACATTCTTATTTACTATCTTATTTGATTCACCAGATCAAAATATGTTGTTGTTTGGGTAACAAAAACTGTTTTTTTTTCATTCTTATTTCCAATCACTTTTCATTTTAATGTACAATCCTCCATAGTTTTTGAGATTCCAGGTGATGGAAGATAATATGAAGAGAGTGAAACCTAAGACTAAAGGGCTGTGCAAGGGAGTTACTATGGTGCGCTATTCTATGACTGCTTGGTTTATATCACTGAAAAATAATCACATTATGTGTTTCGTATGTTTTAAGGTATTTCTCAACTAAGACAATTAAATTTTTTAAAATTATGAAATAATTTTTTTGTATTATAATAAATAGAGATTATTTTTGGTCACGCATTGTTTCATACATTTTTTGTTTACCCAGCTATTATTCCAATGTTTTTTTACATTTTTTTAGTTTCAAATATTTATTTCATATCTGATACATGAATTTATGTTTAACCAGATTTTATTTAAATATTTATTATGTACATGAAAAATACAAATATTCTGCAATGTATAAGTTCAGATACATGAATCACATTTTAGATCATGTATTAACCATGTCAATTCATGAAAACAAGCAACCCATATGCATTTTTTTTACAGATTGCTAAAAATATAAACATATTGATGTGTTGTATATAAAATTTTAACACTTAGAGCTTAACCATGCATAAATTGATTAAATCATATAATTGAACATCTCACCAACCTTTTTTCACATTGATTTTCTATTTTTTTGTACATGTACTCCAGCTTCCTCAATTTGATTCTCCATTTATTTTAATAGAATCCCAATAATTTTGATACTTCATTTTAATTTTTGTATACTAAATACTTTTTTTAATAGAAAAAATTATATTTGGAATGTTGTTGCTGGGTTTCCACCAAGGATTGATATTTAAATCCTTGTAGTATAAAATTAAAATTTATTCAAGAATATCTTCCTTCTTTTCATTTTTCATTTATATGTTCACCATACATATTACATTTTAACATGTTCCGATGTAAGTCTTTTTCCGAGGCTCTAACATACATTTCAGGGACCCTATGTTTCATCATTAATCAAATGTTAATGAAATTATTGATGGTTCACACTACCAGGTATATTATTGAGCTGTTTGACATGCTACATTGTATGATTATTTGTCTAAAAATAAATACTTTAATTCATAGTAGTATATTGATATATTTCCACAGTACTATCTATATTTTTTTATAGAAAAATTGTTTACTATAAATTCATGAAACTCCTGTGATTTGTGCTTATTGCATTAATAAATTAGGTATTAGTGAATGTATAAAACTCCATCAATTAATAGAACAAAAACCATTGTGATTTGGGCATTATACAGATTTAGTCATTTTCTAAATGATAGACCCATATAATCATACTGTTTATTTTGAAATTTATTGAATGATGTTTTTCATCTTTTTAATACTAGAATACAATACTATCATTCTATTATAAATCCTCATTTATTTTATTATAACACTACTACAAAAATATAAATAATACATTATTCTTAATACATGACCTTTATTATTATTTTCTGTATAGGTATGTACTGTATAAAAATATTTCCTTTATTCATTATTATTTTAAATGTTTTAATATTTAAATTTAATTACAAAAAAATGACTTTTTACTATACTTACTCACTACTAACTTGTAGAAATAGTGATTATATAAATATTTTATCACCAATTATATACATATTTCATCACCTTCTGATGGAATTATGCTCAGTTACTAAAAACTGATTACAAAACTCATTACATAAAATAAGAAGACAGAAAAAATAATGGGTTTCAGTATTTTTATTCAGACCAAGATAACAGATTTGGCTAAGTTGGTTCTCGAGAAATTCTACCGTGAACCCAAGAAATCGGTCCCCCTACCATGAACCCCAAATGTTAGGCCCCTTTGCAATTTCATTTTTTTGGGTTATTGATTTGATTATATGGAAACTATGAGTTAGGAATAATTGATGGTTTTCTCTAGTGCAGGTAGAGTCTAACATAGTAATAGATTACTAGGGGTGGAAATTGTGTGATGGTGGTGATTGGGTAGGAATTGAATATGTACCTCCAATTACGACAGCTATGTTTTGGGTGATCTGTTTCTTGACTCCGGTTATTGTGCAATTTTCCCAGTGTTTTTTTGGTTTTTGGTGAATTTTTCTATAGTGATTCTATTCAATGAGTTTCATTAGTTCAATGCATGATCCTATAAAAATTGAGTTCTGAGATGTGTATCCCTTGGATATTTCACAAGATTATTTTATCAGATGCCCTACTAGCCCATCATCAACGGACTCATGGCTTCCAGGTGTCATTCAGTGGCTCCCCATGCTGATTTCTCAATGTTTTATGAAATTTAGTGATTATAGGTTTCTAAAGGTAACATTTTTTTGAATTATGGGCTACAAAACGTATGTTCTATTTTCATATATTATAACATTAAATTTAAAATCATATTTTCCATTATCCATTGATGATATTTATTTTTTGAACAGGTTAATGTCTTTTACAGTTTCTTGAAGATGCTTCATCTCCAAATGTTATTGATTTTGATTCTCCTCCTTCGATAAGTGATGTTTAAAGATATGTTTGTTGATCAAACATTATTAGTTTTCCAGTTGGTGGTATACTCTACTTTCAAAAACAAGTGCTCTTTATTAGTGTTATATAACTCAATTTTCAACTGTTTTATCATTTAGTGAATACATTTGATAGTTATATATAAATCAAGTTTTCAATCATCTAAAATACATTTTCAGTTTAGACCACCTTCTACTTCTCTAAACATGTTTCTCCATTTACTTTTTCATAGAGCATTATAACATTCTTTGAGATACCAATATAGCATGTTGAACATATGCCATCAAATAGGAAGATTTATTTAAATTTTTTTAATTCACACACCTTATTTTGCGAAAATACATAAAATTAATTACATATGCATCAAAAGGGGGAGTATAATAGGAATTTAATTTATCTATAATTGTAAATTTTATGGGTTGGTATTATCATGTCTTTATAACATGTCAGACCCCTGCTAGTTTCATAAGATGCGAAAGACCTTTCTGTATTAATGCAGATGCTTATGTTTTCAAGTATAGTATGGTATATCAGAATTACACTTCATAGGTTGTGCGGTAAAACACATGTATGGTAATTCTAATCATTCTATCATAAACCATCCCATCATGGATTTATGTGAAAAAAAATCACACCTTCAAGAGAGCTCATACATATACTTATGGGCTTCATATGGGTGCAATTAAGTTGATCCATTCATTGAATGCTTCATTTCTAATTCTACAAAACCATCAGGTTATCTATTTCAGATGTTTGTAATTTATATGTCAAGGTAATTTATTTTTTTAAATTGAGGAATCATTTTATTTGATAAGAAGCAATAGAGTTTTTTTATTATTCACATAAACATACATTTGAGTTTACCCATATTTTATTTCAATAGATTTTAATAGTTTTTTAGTTTTCCATATGTATTTCACATCCATAACAAAAATAATTTCACCCCGATTTTATTTCAAATTTTTTTATGTACATTTATCCATAAAATATTATGAAGTGTAAGGTTTTATCGTTGAAATCAGTTTTTTAAATTATAGTTTTAAATTCACAATTAGATTTATTTTAAAATTTATCATTTATAGTTTTTGGATTACATTTCTTGATTGTAGGAATCTATTTCATATTTCATAAATTTTGATTCCTATATATAGGAAATAAAATGTATGCATTTGAATAATGAGTTGATTTTTTTAGTAATATCTATAAATATTATAGAAGTTCGAATATATAGATTTTAGAAACATAATAAATGTATAATGTATAAATTTGATTACATCCCACATCCATTTGTTGACAGGTGCACTAAATTTGGTGGTTCTATTACAGTTTCATTTTCTCAATTATATTTATTTTAAAAATTATTTTTTACAGTTTTTAGATTACATTTCTTGATTGTAGGAATCAGTTTCATATTTTCTGAATTTTGATTCATATATATAAGAAATAGAATGTATGCATTTTAATTAAGGGCGTGTTATAATATTATCATCATAATTTAAAATTAATTTGTGATGATGATAGGTTAAAAATATAAACTCCCATCTATATTTGGTTTCAAAGAAACCACACCAAACGTAATCTTGATTCTTACTAATTTTCACTACAACATCTTATCAAGCCCATAAAATCTTTTAAAAATCTATAAACCTTTAAACTAGCTCTAGGATGTCTTCCACCATTTATCACAATCTTGCCTCTTTCCTCCAATTTCGCCTTCACCTCCACCTTTTGTTTCAGCTATGTCTCTTATCTCTAACTCTTCTATTCCATCATGTTCCATCTCCATAAAAATTAGTCTTCACCTTATTTCCTCATGTCACAGGAACCCCATTCACTTCATTAGCATCATTTTATTCTGGACATTATATTGAGTACAACGACATTACAATTTTTTTTGAATGATGCAGAACCATAGTATTTGAAAGAAAATTGAATAGTCTTGTGCATTTGCACGGGCAGAGTACTAGTTTAGATACAAATTAAATAACAATTAATCAAATAAATTATTATTTATTTTACCTGAAGATTAATATAAAAACATTATCTTATTTAGATCTATTAACTAGAATAAGTTATCATGGAAACAATCAGAAAATTAAATTTCTCAAAAAATATAATATCATACATGAATGGACAAATAGTCATTTATTGTCACCTCTCAATGTATTCAGGATGACTTATGGAAATATTATTATCATAATGGTCGCTTCATGACTTTATCATTTATCCTCTCAAGTAAATAACATCAAAAAATATTTTCAAAAAATATTATAAATTAGAATGTCAATTTTAAATCTTTATAAATAAAAGATATTGATTAGAACCACATCAATATAAAAGAAGGCCTCTTTTACCTTTTCAATAATATATCTAATGGTTATAATCCACTATAAATAGTTGTAAAAATTCTTACATAACATCAAATGGTAACTAAAATATAGTTTTTTCCCATTTAACTTCATGTATATCAAACGAAATAAACAACGTAATATTATTATATCTACTGTATAAGATTCTTTATATGAGCACCCACTACATTTTATTTATCATTAAAATATGAAATTTTTTAATCTAATCATTGTGTTCCATTTCCACTGAAAAAATGATAGAAAAAGAAATCAATGTATCTATGATTCATGTGATTCTTCTAAATCATAAAGTAGTAATAAAGACTCAACAGATTGTTACACATTATCTTGGTAACTTTATGATTCATGCATGGTATTCTTTTGCTATATATGTTGATAATATGAAAAATTTGTCCCTCATTGACATATACACTTTTTGATAAAATAGAACACAAACACAATGTTAGTTCAACAACTACACATAAAATAGGATACTCATATAATGAATTATAATATTATATAAAAAATAATATCATCATAAAACATGCCATTCTATCAAATGTTATGAATGGAGAATAAAAATAAGATTAATTTTATGTGACTTAAATACAAACATTAATTGTGCCCAATAAAAATTAAAAAAATATATTTTGGGAAAATTCATTCATAAATAATAGACTTTTAATGCATCTCAATATAATGTTCAAAAAATATGTTTTGGATCTCAAGATTCTCATGAGTTAATTTAATTAATATAATAACTGTGGGGTAATAGACATATTATATATTAAATGTCATCAAATAAATTATGATTACTCTTTATATATTATCGTATGGTATTCACATTGGGATGGATATATGGATTGAATTAAAGAATTTTTTATTTCCAAAATTTTAATCAATAAATTATTTAATTAATTTCAATCTTTTGGATCGTTTTAATGTTTTATAAATAAATTAATATATCCATTAATTTGATTTTTATATTTATAAAACATAGTAGTAGTATTTCTTAGGTAACAATGTTTTATTTAAAGTAGAAATAATTTCATGTTTAACAATAGGCATGACCTAGACCAAACCATGACCCAATTTTCTATAAATTAAAGTATATCTCATTTAATCCACACATTGGAATGATTTTAGATATATAAATAACATATAGATTCATAGAGGGATATAGTTCCCTGTCGATGGTAGGATTTTCAAATAACTATTGAAGTATCAATAGATCTTCATTATTATTAAATTTTATTAATTTTTATCAATGAAAAATAGTGTTGTTAAACCATTAATTGTATTTCATTCCATCTCTCTTGTGTCTTATTTCATGATTTCTTTTCCTAGTCAATCCATAATGAATTTTAAAAGTTGAATTGGCTAATTGATGTTGATATTTTGGGTATGACTATAAAATTCTTGAATCATAGAGATATGATAATAATAAAGGTGAAATAGATTTATTAGAATGAGTATTCATCTTGGTATTATTGGATTTTTGTTTCCATATTTACTAGGTACGTTATGTGAGGAGGTGGAAGTAATGGTCCAGGTTAGGAAAATTAAATTCCATAGGGCAGACCTAAATAATGAGAAGGGGAAAGTGATTGGGACTTCTAGTGATGTTGGGTTTTACTTTTCTATACGTTTGATATTATAAAGTGATCACAATTCCAAGAGATAGTAAATTAAGTATGATCCCTCTTTGTGGTTTTTCTCTTGACTAATCTAGTCTTGGATTAGTCTTGCATAATAAAAGGGGAACACATATCAAGTAACTAGAGTAACAGAGGATAAAATTTGTAGAAATTAGGATTTGGTGGATAAAAGATGAAAGCTATAGAATAATGTATTATAATGAAACCATTAATAGACTTATATGTATATCATAATATAATGAAATAAATAAAATAATTCTAGGGTAAGAGTGGGTGTATGACCAACCTAACAAATTTTTTGATGACCATAAAACAAATGGAGACTCCTCTAGGAACCGTGATAATTATTATAATTATTATGAATTAAATTAGTTAGTGATTAACAAGTTTATTTTAGTTAAATTATGTTGTTCATGACATAGAGTGTGGAAATAAATTGAAGATTTTTTATGGATTGAGAGATGATGGTGTGAGAATATATAAATATTTATGATCTGACATGAAAAGTGATAGTGTGATAATTATAAAATTATATTAATGATGTTGTGAACATTTAGTGAATACAATTTGGAATAAATTTCATGTTTAATTATATATTATCATGTTAATAGTGTGTGATTATTTTGAAATATGATTTAATGTATTTTCTTTAATCATTGGTTATGTATTGATACGATAGTGCACACTTATGTATTCATTATTTTTCATCTTCAACATTATAGAATGTTAAATAATGTGGAATATGGTTTCTTGGTAAAATGAAGATGTCTACATTTAATTGTATATAATAGTTTCAAGATAATAAATTGTATGAGAAACAAGAACATCTTTTTACTAATCAAATTATTTCAATGAAAATAGTTAGATTAGGGAATTTCATTTTCTAATATACTCTTTATGATGAATATTTAGACTATATGTGAGGCTTCAGTGTTTTTGGTTCTCCCAAAATCAATCGACAAAGGTGGTTGATAGTGTCATGATTACTAATAGGGGTATCATGTTATTATGATCAACACATGTTAATAGCATGTGATGATGAAAATAGTATAAGGATGACATATTATTGTATCTTTTTTGTAGGTATATTATTGATCAAGATATTTCATATTATTTTTTATGATACTTTATTAATGAGAGTTTAATTTTATACACAACCTACCACATAGGATGTTTTTACCATGTCTAAATGAACAACTTGATTAAAAACCTTTCATCCAACACCCCCACCACCTAGACAGGGATAAGGTCATGTATTTTTAGTTTTTTAGTAATTTTGGTGCCTAAAAAATATAGTGCGTTTTATTTTTCATGGGTCACCATTTTTTAGAGTCAATATTTTAGACCCAAATTACATTTATAATTTTCAATTTCAATATCATTTTTATATTTTGATATGTGAATGATTTATACCTAAAATCACTATATTATTACTTCTTCTTGTACTATATAAGATAAATTTCATAGATAAATTATTACATAAAAATAGTTTATCAATTATAAAATATAATGTGATACTACCAATATTATCATTGTTTTATTAATATTATTTTTTGGATCAAGATATTTTAATCTTATAAAAACGGATGATTTCTGACTATTAGGTATTTCAGATCATAATAATTGATAATTATTATTATTAATTTTAAATATTGTGATATCTATAATATTATTTCATTATGAATCACCCACAAATAAGAACACCACATGTTTTTGTGTAATTTAATTTTCCAATCTTGGAGAATTTGTATCGGTCTCTTGACTTTAGATATCTATCAATATAAACATTAAATAAAATAAATTGAAACATTATGAATATAAATGTAGTTTATATTTATATTGATAAATCTTTTATTGAGTGTGGATTTTGGGGTATACCATTGATTAAATTATCAATATTGGATTTTTCACTTTTGGGTATAATAATAATATGTCTCTTATCCTTTTACTTGTATGTTAGTACCCTAATTAAATATGTGGAAATAAAATTAATAATCAAGTTATTCCAATATTTATAAATAACAATAAATATGGAATGAAGATATGGAAACATAAATTATACATCCTTTCTTATGGGATATCTTTTGAGGAATAAATTATATTAAAAAGTTTATGTTCATAAAAGATTATTATATATATAAATTTTCATTTTCTCTAAAAAATAAAGGATTTTTTTAGATACCACTATTTTTATGTTGGAATTTCTAATATTATGATAAGGATTTAAAAATTTCACGCACAATGTTTATCAAAAATACTGACCAATTCTGATGCCTATTAGTTTTGGATGATGTGGGGTCAAAAAATATTGATTAATGAATTTCTAAGAGTAAATTTTTGTAATTAAATATATAAAAAAATTTAATTATATTTCTTATAAGTTAATAATAAATATATTTTAATTTATTTGAGACAATATTCATATTTTACTTTAAATTAATTATGTAAATATGAAAATAGTTTTTTGAATAAATATTTAAGCTTTAGGATTTATCAACTATATCTATAGAGAAATAGTCTATGTAGTTTTTGTTATTTAATAATGTGACATAAATTCATGTTAAAACCAGTTATGAAATATTTTTATCATATTTGACATGTTAACTGGTTTGTTAATGACATAATAGTTTAGTTTTAATTGTTTCATTTCTCTAATAATAAATGTAAAATAAATATATTTTAACCTAACTATAAAACCTTGTTTTAAACCAAAAAAATATATTCTAATAACATAGAAAGAACTTATGTTCATTATCATATTATCATCTTTTATAGAGAGTGAAAGTAAAAACACGTGAATAATCTGATTTATTCTTCCTAAATAAATTTTATCTTCTCATAGTGATTGTATGAGCATAGAATATTTTTCCCTATTTTTAGAAAATTAGATAATAGATTGATGAAAAAAGAAACATTAATTTATTCATTGATGGTCAAAATTAATTATAGCTTGAATCATTTGAGATATGGTAATCTATCATCAAGATGATTATTTCCTAATTTGAAGATTGAATGAGGAACTTTTTGTTTAATTTTGTTGTGAAAAAATTCTTTTTTGAGTGTTCCTTATATGAAATAATGAACAAATACCTCAGAAATTTTGTTATGAAACAAATACAACTACAGTTTTTTAGTATATCATTCATAAACGCCTTTTTTATACTTAGGTTATTATAGATGATATAAATGAATTTATTCACAAACGAAGCCAATAAATTTTATAAAAATTTATAGTATTTATTAAGATATGAATAATATGATTCCATTGATCTAGAATGTTTTGAAAACTGAATCCTATATAGCCGATATATGAGCATATTGAGAGGATGTAGAATCTATGAGAGGGAGATGATTCCCAGTTCATGGGGCTAAATGATAGAGATTGGGGATTGTAGGTACTGGCCACACTATGCATAATTGGAGATAGAAATTAAAAATATAAAAAAGGAAATATGGGTTGAAATTACTAGATAAGACTATATTCTCATACTCTCATTTAATAGGGGTAGAAACTAATTTCTCCTTAATTTCATTAATTACATATAATAAAATCTCCAACTTTAGGAAATATAGTGTATCACTACATTGGACCTTGATAAGTTTCCCAACTGGATTTGTTAATTTTCAAACACACTCAGTCCACCTGGACTATCCTTTCTCTATTATTAACATCTAATTCAATTTTTATTCTATTTATTCACAATTATTTCCAAAAAATATAACAAAAATATTTAAAAATATAAATAATTTTTTAAAATGGTTTCAATTATAATGAGTCTTATCATTAATGAATTGATTTTATTTTAACTCTACAATAATTTATAAATTATTCACTCAATTAAAATATTATAATATTTCATATTTATTATGAAATACTAATTCATGTTTAATACTCATGATTTAGAACCATCCAATTTATGATTGGTTGACTATTTATTTTTTTAATTTATCTCAATAAGTGAGATTTTATAATAATTAAATAATAAATGCTAGTTTTTTATGATGTGTATTGTCCCTCAATATTTAAAATATTAAATATCCTATGTTATATATTTTAATTATAAATTTAGTTTTCAATGAATCTGTTCCCCACTATTATGTGGGTGAATATGATTATAAATATTAATTTTTTCATTATTATGTAGATCTATATTCTAATTTGTGTAAATAAAAACAAGTAAGAATACATAGGAGAATGCCGATGTTGAAATTCAAGGTAAATTAATAAATCAAATAGGTCCCTTAGTTTCTTAGTTGGTTCATAATCTTCTTGATGGATCAAAAATTATTATACATTTAATCATTATGTTATTATTCATTAGATTTTATCAAAGGTTGTTATTTATTTATTATGTGACTATGGTGATTATTTACGGTCATAATGGATATTCCAAAAAAATTCTAGGATAAAAATTAATAAATGGGAGATAAATGATTTCTATTTAATCATTGGTAAATTTGATAAATTGATCATGTACATTAATTAAAAATAATGATAAATAAAAATGATAATTCTATACTATAATAAATTGTATTAAGAATCAATCAATTTAAGATTAAATATTTAAATCCTTATATCACTCAAATTTAAATATAAACAAATTTTAGGGTTATATTCAAACATAGTTGATATTATATCTTACTATATGGGTGTTTAAAAAATATTGGTGGGTTAAATTTAATAAAATTGAAACCAATGAAGTTACCACAACAGAATTGATTTAATTAATGAGACAAATTATGCGTAAATATTTTTTTTTATTTTAAATAGTTGGGAATCCACTTAATATATCAACTATTTGTGAATTAATGTGGTTGTACTACTAAAATCCTACCTTAAAACTATTTAAATAGTGTCATGATAATATATCATATAATAAATTTAAGAGTTTTGATCCTTTCTGGATAAATTTTTTAATTTCTTGAAAATTTTAAATTCAAGAGATTTATGATATTATAATTTTTATAAAATAGTTACAGATTTTAAAATACAATTAATCATTGATTTATAAATCACTAGTAATCAACATAATATAATATTTTTGTTATGTTTATTTTTTGTGAAATTCAATATACTACCTTATATTCTCAATGATCAATTTTAGATAATGGAAAACACCTCATTTACCCAAATTTTAATGATTAATATAGGTTATTGTGCATAGTAATAAGATAAAAAATAAAATTTATGTGTTAGAGTCCATTTTACAAGATGAGAAACTTAAGAGAGGATGTGAGTGTGGGAAATTTTTTTTAATATATTCATATATGATGCATTTGATGTATCTATAGTCATGTTTCGATCCATGTATAATGAATTGAAAAAGAAGCATTTGGACATGAATGGTTACACTAGAGTGTCTTATATCAAAGTATAATATGATTAGAAATTAAATAAATAATTTATTTTTATAATTAAAAATATATTTGTGTTAATTGGAAGATAAAATAAATATTTATCCTCATTTACATAATATTAAAAAGAACATTGATTAATAAAATCTTTTAAAAAGCATATTGAATAATGATAAATACATGTATATTATACATTCAATGTTATCATATTATTTATGTAATTTCATTGAAAATTATAATTTGGGAGGTTAATAGATTTCACATTAATATCTATTCAAATATTGTATCCATGTTTATAAGGATGTAAATAAGATAATGCATCAATATTAATGATGTAAAACAAGAAATGAAAAGAAAAAAATGCATTATAAAGGGTAAAACATAATTCACCTTCAAAAAATCCTTCTTGAAAAATAAATTTTGAAATGGATCATAATGAACATTAACATATATTTATATCATGTGGAAAGAAACACTATTGGAATGGAAATTAAAATGAATTGAATATAAAATAATAAAATTATTTATATTATGGTATATCTATCATTTCAAGTAATTTTATTCATATATAGTATTGAATAAATTATTAACTTTATAAATCTGTTTCCATATATATAAACCAATGATATTTCAATAAATTTAAATACGTTAATCGGACCTTCATATTTCTAATGAATCAAGACTCCTATGTCAATCTGAGATGATAAAACCCTAATAATGATTAGATTAAAGGTTCCCAAAAGTAGAAAATGATATTATTTATTATGTTTTACCAAACAAAAATCTTTATGCCATGTTTTAAAAAATGGTATTTTATTTCATTTTAAAATAATGAATAAAATGGTCTGCTATACTATAATATTTCTTTAATTATTCTTTAATAATAGATAACAAATTTTAAAAATAAATGATCAATATAAAACACTAGACAAAAATTATTCTCATATTTTAAAATATATAAATTATAATTGAAACAAAGAAGAAAATGTAAATAGTATAACAATAATGTTATTTAGAATATTTTGAGATAAAAATATTTGGTGTTGAAACAGTTATTATATTGTTTATTATCTAAGACACATTTTATTATTAAAGGTGATAGAGAAATAAAACATTTAAATTAGTGTAACAAGATATTAGTAAAAAATTTAGAGTAAAATCATTTGCAATTCTATTTCTTATTACTTTCTATATATTTCACTTCCAAAGGTATAATAGAAACCCAAACAAAAATAACTAGGCTCAAAACACCATAAATAGGAAATCAACCCTCTAATATAAAAAAAATTAGAAACACCATTAAAATTTCCTAGAACAGTAACTAAGTAAAGTATTACTGTATTCAAAATAAATGTTCAATATGATATTTAGAACATTCATAATTCCATCCATGCCTTTATTTAATGAACAATATCATGATCTAATATCAATATACACCTAGAAAAGAAATCTAGGAATTGTCAGGCCTAGAATGAGTTCTTTAATTTATAAAACTTCAGGAATTTCACCTTGGGAAATAGGGAAACATTGATCCTTATACTATAATTTTATAATATCAAAATCCAAAATTTATTTCATATATCCTCAATGATGGTTGAATTGAATCCCATATGTGCTAGATAATCATTGTAAGAGAAAAACTTTAAGTTAGGATTATCACATATATAATCATTATGGATTATAAACATTTCCTTATATTTGCCTATGATATTCTAGGGGAGTCTAAGCTTCCCCATGTTAGCTTTACCCTAAGATAAAAAGAGTATATAGAAACTTCTTATTTTGATATAATATTAAAATTTATATTTTCCAAAATTTTTAAAAGAATATAAACATATTTAAATGTTTCCATTATTAATATATATTAATAAATTTAAATGAACAACACCCAATGGAATATCATTCTAATATTTAACGAAGAATAATTTGAAATATAAAATGATCATGGTATGTTTATAAAAGTTTCTTAGGTCGGAATATTTTAATGAGTATCATAACCAAGAACTGTGTGATCATTAAATATAGAGTACTAATTATTACTAAACTCTTACCTCTTTAAATATATTAAAGTAATTGTGTATGTAAATTGATTTAGCACACAATTTATGACATTGTGAGATCCATTATGATCCTTGAAATTTATCATTTCTTATTTTAGAAAATGACTTAAAAATATTATCAATTATACTAAACTATATAAAAAATGAAATTTGAGATCGCATATGGGATATAAAGTAAAAGAAATATGGAATTTCATAAATTTGACCATATTTTCCACACTGATAATTTATTGTGAACTTATTCTTTGAAGATACTATGAAGGACCGAGAGGACCTCTTAGACACCATCTAGATACTCATCCATGCTAACAACCTCAAACCACTTCCACCTTCAGCAAATTAGGAAACATAAGAGGCTAAGATCTCTTTCAACCTTCTATGATCACTCTCCCACTACAAGAGGATACAAAAATCCAAGAATGGAAAGGGTGTAGATTCAATCTATAAATATCAAGAAAAATATTCCTTATATTGATCAACTGGAGGGTCTTCGAATGGATAAACAATCCGGGTTACACTTCAGTTGTGCACTAACCATTACTGGGGAGTACCTTATCCAATGATTAAACCTAACAAGGTTTATACAAAAATCCAGAACAGAATAGATAAGTTCAAATACAATACAATAGGTCCAAATACATAATTAAACAGAAAAAAATATACCCATGGACTCCACATGACAAGGGGTCCTCACCCCCAAGCCGTCTCCACAACTCCGCCCCAAAGATGGGGATGAACACCCGGAACCGCCATCACCCTTAGCCTTTCCCTTACCCGAGTCAAACATAACCAAGTATAATTACAACCTAGTGGTGAAATTGGGGTTTTATATTAAGCACAATAGGATACCAACCAATTATTGCAAAGATCATGCAATAAAATGTGAAAAAACAAGCAGTTTTAATACGAAAAGAAAAGTAGTTATAAAATCCAAGAAATGCAAATTTCAATTGAAAAAATTTTTCAAGATAAATTTTTCAGAATGTTCACAAATTTAAATAGAAATGTTAAAAACTTTAAATAACTTCTAAAAACACCCCAATAAATCGTAAAATATGACAAACACAATGAGCAACAAAATCAGGAACACCCCTAGGCACTAGATAGTCTCAGGCCCCATGTACCTCATACCTCAGTCTAATGTAACCATAGTAAAATTTGTTCTCGTGCATGAGCCACTAGTTGGGAAAATACCCATAACCTAGTGGTACTCAATCATCATCTACATAGTTTAGTTAGAGTTGGAGTTATCCAAATTCTAGGTGAAACATGGGACAAAACCCATCTGATCCACTAGTCGTACTAGTACACATCTGCCCCACCTAGGAATCGGGCTTCCCCCTTTGTGAACAAACAATTTCATAATTATACATATATCCATTTTCATATAAATCAACAATATTGGTCACATAAAATCAGTACAGAATCTACAAACATTTTATACCATTTAAGACACACAACAATACATTTTGAGTTCCAATAAAACAACTTCTCCAAATCTTTCTTTGTTTTTCACCAAAAACTCTTTGAAAACCCTACTTGAACACCATTTTCATACTAATATTTCTCAAAACAGAATCCAACAGACACTAAACATTTATTTAAGAAAATTATATGATTTATAAAACAATCCCAATAATCATTACGTAGAATACCCCTGTAAAACACCCAATTCAACAACAAATTGATACTCAAAAACCATTTTCTTGACAAATGTCACCCAAAACAAATTTCTCAGAAACAACCAAAGAATAGTAACATTTAAAAAATTATTTTCATCCCTAATACATTTCAATATGGTCAAATAAATAATTGGAAGGCATCCCTTAATCGACCAATAAAAGATTAATATAAAAAATTCACAAATTTCACATGAAATTGGCCCTTAAAATTCACTTGCATTAAAAACACCACTAAAACCAATTTTTGTAGCACCAAATCAATTTATTAAACATGAAAATATAATAAACACAGTATCTATGTCACAATTATTTCATTCAAATTGGAATCACCTACCAATGTATTGAAAACCCTTGAATCAACGTGTGATAATCAACTCCCACCACCACCGCACCAAGAGGGACTTATAACAAACATAAAACCAAAAAATTCGACAAATAAAACCCAAGATTATACCCTAGGTTATAAACTCTTCCTCATGGTAATTTTTTACTTCATGTAAAATGGAAGAAACACCAAGAAAATATAATTAAACCCAAAGCAATTTGAAAGAGGAATGGAAAAGACTCACTTACTTGATGGATATTGATAAATCTCCCCTAATACACTAGTAGATGAAATTTAATACAGTAAAAACATCATGAGTGGTTAGAAGGAGGATGAGGAGGTCATATAAAAACTGTAATGGAGGAAAAAGAGTAAGAATTGAGAGAGTTATTATGGAAATAACTTACCTCCTCAAATCTGCCCGATTTTCGAAACCCTAATAAGTTCTGCACTCAATCAAGTGGAAGAAGAGCTCCAAAGAGGGTAGAGAGAGGTTGGGAGTGTGGCTGGATTCAATGGGAGTGTGTGATGCTTTTAATCACTAAAAATACATTAAAATTGAATAAATTATTTATTAATCAATTTAATTTTGAAAACTAGAATTGGACTTTCAGGCAGGCCCAATCCCTTAAATAAAAACCCATATACTCCTTGGTTATGGATTTCTAAAGGATCCAAAATAAAATGGTGATATTAATAAGTCCTGGGAGACCATTTAGGAATTAAAATAGGTGAAAAATATTAAAAAAGATAAACTTATAAAAGAAAAAAAATTTATTTCAAAATCTGGAATTGGGCTCACGGTTTGGCTCAATTCACGAAAACTCACAAATTCCACCATAAAAGCTTGAGAAACCGAAAAAACAAATCATAAATGGAAATTAAATGAAATTTAACATTAAAATAAGTCATGTATGTGATAGAGGAACCTTCCATATGTAATCAATAAATCATGATAATAATTAATTAGGAGCTATCACATATGAACTAGGATATAAATTCTTCAAATGTTGTTTGGAATTCAGAGCCCATCAAAGGAAATCCATAAGGATTCCTAGGGGACACTGTGTGATCCTATTATTTAATCAATATCTTATATTCTATCCATGGTGACACATAACGGTGTCCCTCATATCATTCTTAGCATGGTCACCTCTGATTACTTCTTATATATCTCATATTGTGGATTGAGTATCACCTAGGGTATGGAATATCCATATTTTCAATGTTCTCATCCATTGTGTCATCCCTAGGGAACTAATTTCACTCAAGAGTATATGTCATCTCCATAGAAATCTCATCCATGACATGGGAAGTTTTTCTCTTAGAACATCTACTAGATCCATATTCAGAGCATTGTTAGTCCATCCACGACATCCTAATGTCGGGACCCATTTTCTCTCATGGCCCATAAAAAGGCTAGGCATGTCAACTGAGATCATATATCATAAGAAAGGCATTTCATGTGCAAAAAAAATAAGCATGAACTACAAGGAATTTTATTCAGTCCAAACAACATGGAATAATGAAACAATCGTTAATCCAAAACACATGTAATGAGCATAAGTAACTATGATATGTGATATAGAAATAATCATCAATCATAAGTAGTTGAATAAGGAACATATCATAAAGAATGAGAAAATAGTTTTTGATCTTATGAAAAATCTAAATGGGAAACTAATGGCCTATAATCTTATTAGTTCAATTCCTTAATTATGGAAATTGTTTTAAGTGAAACACTCACACATAGATGTTGGTTAACGTCTCATTTTAAGGGAAAATAATCTATTTAATGTGGGAACACCCAATGAGTGGATCACGATAAGTAGAACACACTTTATGAGGTTTTGGTAATAGATTAAGGTCCAAATAGACTTGAGAAACCATTTAGATTCCTTTTTTAACATCTTAGAGGTAGTATTACAAAGTTTTGGAATTATTCATAATAAAAAACATTATAAAAGTGATGAAACTATCATAAAAAAACTATACCACCTACCTTGTGCTCATAGAATACCACTCATCCATTGCTGGCCCACAACCATATCTAAAATGAGAGTTACAAAAAAAATCCAATTACCTGATAATATGATGAAATATGTCTAGCATAAATTGAAAAAAAGATGGGAAATGTTATGAAGAATGCAAGGAATTGGATTTTGGAGATTACCTCATGATTTTTTTGGCTTATGATAGTGACATATTTCGATGATGAATGAGTGATATATTTAAAAAACTACCTTGGATTAGGGGAGCCTCGAGTGTGGCTATTAGAGAAGAAGATGATGGAGAAAATAGGGATGAGTTATTTAATTCATTAAGGAAAAATATGAATTTTACCTACATAGAAAATGGTGTATAGTTTGGATTCCCAGTTGGACAAAACATGCACAAATAGTGCACCATGACACTTCCCTATGAGGACTCTCACATTAGTTAGGTGCAAAGTTAATCATGCCCTGCTCATGAAAAAAAACCTTTTCAACATGTCTTAGACTAGTTTTATGGGAGTGTGAGCCTCTACACATAGTTTGAGAGAAACATGGAAGAACCCTACTCCCCATAGCCTCGCATCATAAAGATAGTGATATTCTATGGGTAGGCCAGATGGTTTCTCTTAACCGTTCATCGTAGTCTGCTTCTTCAAAATTTACGGTAATGGGCTCCCAACAAGACTTAAACACGCTTGAAACCCCCATGACTCCATTATGTGACATTTAATGGAAAAATTATATAATTAATGATGAAAAATAATTTATTAAAACTATTATATTTATTTGTTCGTTACAACCACCCATCCTTAAGAAAAATCATACCTTAGTTTCCCTTCTAATGGTTGTATAAAGTCATTTGATAATAGTTTTAGCCACTATGCATGTACATTGGATTTGTACTCTGATGCCTAATACTAAACAAATTCTTACTTCCATATCACACAGACCAGGGAGATTGACCTTCCTCGAATATCATTCATGCTTTAGTTAATGATATGTATCAGATGCACCTAGAAATATTCATATCTCTATAGCTTGATATCCTTATAGTCAAAAAAAATGAGATGGTTCTGCATGATACTGATGAAGTTGTGACATGTATAATATTTTATGCATGGAAAAATACCTATATGGTAGCTACAACATATATTATACCAACTTTACACTCATAACTATCCTAATAGTCCTTATATTCTATTGGATAACATTCCAATTCTCAATATTCTTCTATGGCCTAATCAATGTGATTAACATAGAAAGACCCAATATCCCAAACCAAACACCAGAGGTCTTTGGAAACAATTAGTTTAATACTTATTATGGGTTTGTGTATATCAATACCCTTATGAATCAATTAGGCTTTTTTTAATGTATCTTTAACTATATGAAGAGCCAATATTGATGCCTCACCTACCTCTAAATGGAACAGAGGTGAACGACCTGGCCTATCATAAATAGACAGATATGAATCCATCCAAATGATATCATAAAAACTATTTTTGTATGAAATATCCATTAGATGTATATTATTATCCCATGAACATCATAAATAAAGCTATATTCCCAAATAATATCCTTTAACACCCGTATTTTCCACGCATAATGTGTGTTAGTCTATGGCTGATATGATGCACTAAAGAGCACATATAAACTCGGTTCCTTCTACATCACTATATATAACTATGATGTAAAGTGGTCGTCTCATTATAATATGATAGAATGGGTCTCTCCAGGAAGTATCACCCTCTCTTAATTGTAATTCCTTCTTTCCTCATCAACATATATGGTTTCCCATATCAGTAGAAAGTTTGATCCCTTGCTCTACCTATCGATGATCACCCATAATACATAACTTCCTTGAGGGTATCATGGAAATACTTTCAGAAAATTCATGGTTATTTCCTATAATTTCCTCTCTGGAATGGATATATGATATATAATTCTAGCATTTCATGGTTTCTCTACCTTCACCATCTGATAGGTGGACGACCGAGTGATTAAACCAGTGATATGCCTCCTCATACCAGACTACCAATAAATCCAATTCACTTAATGGTACATATTTTTAATTCTAGAATTAACTTCCTAAACATAGTCATTATATTATTACATAAAATATTCCCATATATCTATAGGAACCCAAAAACATCCATGATAGAGTAATGTATCATTCCCTTCAATAACACAACTAGGAGTTTGGTTCCCACTAGATACACTTTCCCTCAAGATAACATCTTCAGAATATGATAGATTTATCATTAGAACAAGATATATATGAGAGGGTCTCACTGGTAAAACATCTATAATATGGTTATCATGCTATTCTAGAACCTCTAAGTGCATCTCAAAAGGCATATGCTTCCCCTACAACTCACTGATGTCTACATGATGGCTTGTATTTGAGTCTTCTGGCTCATGGTGTCAACAATGAAATAATATTTTTAGATGTCTAAAAAAGCTCAATATTGAATGAAATTTGATATTCTACCCACCTCTACTACCCTATATTCATTCATCATTGTGTGGATATGAATTTGAGGATGTTATGGTTTGTGTAAATGGAAAATCAATACCCCAATAAGTGGTTCCTCTAACAATGTAATCCTGATCTATGATTTCAAGTACGAGGTCAAGAATAGGGTAATTATTATCATGAGGTCTCATCTAGAGGGCCCCGTATGCCACAATCTAATCATCATACCTCATAAATTCCCTTATATCAATACCTGAATTATTATAGTAAAAATTATAGCATCTCAATGGTAAAGGTGGAATTAGGTTTGGTAATGAATTGAGTTATCCCTTTAACTCTTTATAAGTTGTCTCACAAGCTTCAGGCCTGATGAATTTCACACCCTTCTTTATCAAGCTTGAATGGGGAATGATCAGTTGGATAAATCTTGGATGCATCAACTTTAATAGATACCTAACCCTAAAAAGTTTTGTATGTCAAACCCATTCAAGGGTTTTTTTAGAAAACCATGGTGATGACATTCTCTGGGTCAATGAATAAGACTTCCACTGAGATGAGATGACCAGATATGTGAACCTAACTAATTCAAAAGTGGCATTTACTAAGTTTTTTATATTTCTAGTTCTCTCTTAGTGTATTTAGAATGATATAAATATGGTTTTAATGGTTGTGTCTTGTGTGACAATACCCTAATATGACATCTATGAATATCACCACAAATTAATCATGATGTGGGTGAATTTTCATATTCATCAGAGACATAAATAATTATGAAACATTCATGATTCCTAATAGTATAACCAAATACTCTTAGAATACATACCTACATCAGAATGATGTACATAGTCAGTTTAACAGTCTCACGAGAACCAGATGGTATCCTGACCACAAATAAATCATTGATAAAATAGTGTCTCTTTGTAGATGATTGAGGAGGTCATCTATACAATGAAATAGGTACAGATTATTTAATTTAAGATTAATCAACTATAAATAATCCATGCACAATCATATAGTATATACATTCTTCTTATTGAAAATGACAAGTGAACCCCATTGTGATGTGATGGGTGAGATGAAACCCTTTTCTCTAGATCTTCCAACTACTTCTTAATTTCCTAAGCCTCAATGGGTACCATCATAGATCATGTTATAGAAAATGGTGATGCACTAGGCACTATCTAAATGGTGAACTCAAACTCTCTAAATCCGGAAGATAGATAAATCATCAAGGAACATGCTCTCAAAATTATCCTCAATAGGAGGGACCTCTATCGGCTACATTCCTTGATCACTTATAAAGAGACTCACAATCTAGGATGTCATCTCACCTATTGCAGGACACTACGGTCTACATAGATTAACATGTATCTCCCTTTTTTCCTATAGGAATATATGTACATCCCTTGGGTGATGTAAAGAACACTCATCATTGATAGCGATCTACATGTTCTTAGTATAGAATAAGACTGTACATACTGAGAATGAAATTGAATCTATTCATCTATAATATAATGAAATTCCAAAAGAAATAGTACACAAAAATACCATGGTTCACTCCAAGAACTAGCATATGTTATATGATCTAACCCAATATTGTGTATCTAGTGTTATCTTACCACTAGAGTATTCCATCATTGAGCTCATACATCCCATAAAACATTTGGATATAAAATATTGTGATCCAACCACATCAAAAAGAGAATAAACAAAAGTAGATTCTATAAGAATAGTGCGTTATATATAAAAGGGCCCTAGAATATGACACATAATATTAGGATGCATAGATTTTATATGGAATAGACCTCATCCCTGAAATTATTTCTAATTAACCTGAGGAGGTCCACTCAGTTAGCACCGAGCCTCTGAGGCCTAACGGGACAATATGTCAAAACATACAATGAATGTTCAGCTGGTAGAAGACCAAATAATATCCTAAGAGGGATCATCAGATCCTATACCTATAATCTATGTTTGAACATTTCATAATTTAATATTCATAGGAGGAAAAGAATGGAAGAAGCACTGAAGGTGACCCATCCTACCGAAATCGTGGAACTCTATCGGGTTCCTTGTACACAGATGCTTATTATTACGTAGACTTCCATACTGGAGAAACACTACTTGACCATTGGTGTGTGTCATCTGGCTGGAACTACCTCCATGCACAACCTTAAAATGTTTCTTTCAACTTCCAAATGAGTTGTCACCCTACTCATAATAGAAAGTCTCTATCTAAAATTTCTATCTTATTTGGGATTTAATTTTGTAACAATGTATTGGTTCACTATATTTTTGTTGTTAATAAAACTAAATTCAATCATCTACAATTAGATAGATTACAAAAGATCATTATAAAAATGACCCACATTCATAAAATCATCTCCAGCCAAAGATGGAGAGAAATGTCAGATCTCAGTGAAGCTAGGAAAATAATCTAGCATGGTCATAGAGCCCCACTAAAGATTAAAATAACTCTATGATGAGGTTCCCTCTCAAATTATGTTAAATGATGTGATCATAAAAGGCTATTAGGATGTATTCCATGACCAAAACCCAGGGATGGTCATCCTGATAGATGATAGGAAAAAACATTTGGTGGAATCATGTAAGATATGTGTAATGAGCCTAACCCACACCTTTGGTATCATATCTAGTTTGTCAATGATTGACATGAGGGAATATTACCACGACTAAGAATCATGAGTTATGCTATCCTTTTAGAAGGTGGTAGGATGATGCTATAGGAAATATCAAGACATCTCTGCAATTTTAGGGGACGGAAGGGTAGAACACTCTATAGATTGAATAAATTGGATGAAAATATCAGATAACTGAGAATCAGCGCCCTATGGAAGTTCTATCTAATGTGTCTCATGTGGTAATATAGAAGGAATTATGAATTCCATGGGTCCCACAACCTCTAGAGTGAAATCATCACCACTTTCATGGAAAAAAAAATTAGGATTCCACGGTGTCATAGATCAAAAATTTTCCAAGATAATTTTTCCTATTAAATTTATAATAGATAGGGAATAACAAATAGGGATGAACATGCACAAGGCCTTAGTGTAATCGAACATAACCCGAGTAATTCTCCTATAGATTGTTTTAAGTGAAAAAAATTCACTAAAGGATCACAAGAGACATGGCCTATAACCCCCTACTAATTTCAGGTAAAGGTTATGTTCTTGTATCACACATATATGGTGAATATTTCATTTTAATGGTTATATTCATTTTAATTCTATGTTAATTTATGTATTTAATACCAATTATATGGTTTAATTAGATTCATCACCATTACCAATTTTTAAGGTCCCACGCACCTTATAAATCAGAATGTTGAATCTGTTTAATCTTACACATAACATGTTCCAACCAATGGGACTAATGGTCCATGGTCCAACATTGCATTACTAACTAATTATGGTGTTTATATAACCTATTCTAGAAAAAAAAAATGTTAGGTTAGAGTTGGAACATTATTTATTAATTATTTTTTCTTATTCATTTAGGGAAAGTTATCACATACCATATGAAATAACCAAGTTACTAATAGTATACTAAAGTCAATGCATGAACAAAGTAAATATGGCCTGGAATATAATTGGAATTTTATTCCTATAGTGCCTAGTGTAATTAATTATTTGACACACCCTAATATCATTAAGATATGGTAAATAAACCCATGATATTCATAATATTATTAGCACAAATAATAATATACTAAATAAAGTGTGTCACACAATGGTGACATCCATGAAACTGTAACAAAACAACCAATAATAGCATTTACCCATCACAAAAAATATGGTTTCCCGTATATGTTGGTTAACTAATTCCAAGAATAGGCTCATTAACAAATCCCATTATTCATAGTCACATAGTTAAACCCAAATAGTAATAAAAAATGAAACCCACAAATGATACCACATTGTAGAATCCTTTCTCGAGATTAACATAGCATTGACCTATGATAGTGGCCACAAGACCTCAAACACGCTTCCCTATATGAAAAAAGATGTCGACTAGCAGAAGGGGCCTAGGGTGTGTACTTAGGGATAATATTCCCTTATAGATCAGAGTGGATCAGATTGGAATATAAGACATGTAAAACTGTAAAAGAAGAAACTAATATCATAGTCCAAATAATAGGTGGTAGCCAAAGTAGTGATAAGAAATTAAAAGTAGCGAAAACAAAAAATATTTTACATTCAAGATAAATAATCAAAGAATGAAACAAAACTGTAATTATATAAAAAATGATGATGATTATTTTTTGTGACTATAAATAATGAGTGAATGTGAATAGGGTATATAAGAATATACCACATACTATAAAAAATAAAAAAAGCCAAAACTGCTACTATTATCATCATGATCATAGGTTAATCCTCTTCTCCCATTCTCATTCCTAGAATAGTAAAACAAGAATCGTGATATCTACTCTTACCTTCATTTATACCTATGATCATAAAGTATTCTTGGGTACCAGGTGTGGAGAAAGTAGATTGTGAGATAAAATTCTAGTAGGCCATCATCAACGGGTTCTTGATCAACCCATTTTGTTTATATAAAATGAATATTTTGATAATATAATTAAATGAAAGTAAATAAATAAATAAAGAATAAATAAAACACATTCTAGGATCCTCAATGGAGGCCTGAAAAATTCTACATTTTTCATCCAATTCTATATGTCTGAACCAATGGAACCTATATAGGTAACTTGGTACATACATTATCCATTATAAATAAGTTAACAGATTTGGACTGACCCTATACTTGTGCATTTCATAGGAGGATGCATCTATATAATACTAATCAATCATGATCATATTTAATAAAGGGAAAACACAAAGGAACAAATAAATGACTCTATAAAATTCAATAAAATATCCTAATCCCATTCAACATTACCCTTAAGGAATCACTAGGACCACTTCAGGGGTGTATGATATAAATAATACATTATATTCTATCCAAGGTGACCCATAAAAGAATCTGTCATATCAATCTAGGAATGATAATCTATGTGATCAACCCATGTATCTCACATAGGCTACTGAGTATCACCTAAGGCATGGCATAACCATCTAACCAACAAGGCCATCCATGGTTTCTCCCCTTTGGAACCATTGTCACTCAAGAGTATAATTCATCTACTCAGATATCATATCCATAACATGCCAAAACACTCTCCCAATACATCTAGAAAATCCGGATACATAAAATGGTGTGTCCATCCTTGACATCCTTATATCATTACCTATGTTATCTACCATCCCATAAGCAATTAAATCATGGAAATCAAGATAACATATCATAATCAAGGCATTGCATGTACAACCAAATAGGAAATAAAGCAAATGAATTTTATTAAATCCAAATAACATGGAATAAATAAATAGGTTTTAATCCTAATAAAAATATATACGCATAAGGATCTTAAACCCATGATATATGCCAAATCATAAAGCATAGCAATGGCATAGGAAATATAACATAAATCCTGAGAAAATGGATTAATGGCATTAACACATTCTAAAGCGGAAACATGTGTAATATATTCATCTTAAGTCAATTCATTAATTATGAAATTTATTATAAGTGAAAAACACAAACATTCATGGTGGTTAACATATCTAGGAGTTTGTGAAAAGGTAATTTAAGGTGGGAAACCCCAAGGGGTGACTCTTGATAAGGATAACACACCAATAATGATTTTCACCATAGGCTAAGTTCACAATATACATGAGAAATAATTTTTATTATTTTATTCAACATATTAGAGGCAACATCAAGAGGGTCTGACAAGAAGTACAATAGAACACATTATAAAAGTGATGAAACTAGTGGGAACAAATTTTACCACCTACCATGGCCTCATACAAGACTACTTATATATTTATATCCCTCGAATCAATCTAAAACAAGAGTTATGGAATAAATCATCAAATTCCGTAAAAATTGGGGGAAAGAGGTCACATATAAATAGTGAAAAAAGATGGGGAAATTAATGATGAACAAAAGGGAACAGAGTGTAGTGATTACATAAATGTTTATGATGATTTTTATGGTGTATGATTTTCACAAAGGATGAGGAGGATTACAAAAACCATAGATGGGGGAGGAGGGGAGATTCTAGAATTTATTATGGAGAATAATGAGAGGGGGATAAAAGGGGTGAGGTATTTAAATCATTAAGGTAAAAAAGAGTAATTTTATAGAAATGGATATCGATGAGCAGTTTTTCCACATGAATTTCCAAATTGTGCACCAACCATGTGCCATACCACTTCCTAATGAGGACCCTCAAATGGGATACATTCATATTTTTGTTAATAAAGCATAATTGTTGAAAAATGCCTCTGCAATTTATCAGATACAAGACGCACTAGAGTACATGACTCTTTGTACGGGATCAAATAAACAGTTTGGATCCATACTCCTCACTACCTCACAAAACAATGGTCAAGGAAACCATGCAGGCTAGGCTGTATGGTTTATCATAACCACATGGCCCAGTTTTCTGCTTCAAAATTTCAGGCTCCATGATCCGAAAAGGCCTCGTAACCCCTGATACACCCATAAATCCATTTGGAATTATTTAAATGAATAAAGAAAGGAATTAATGATGATATCTAATAGATCATAACATTGATAAAAACTAGGACATTTAAAATCATGATATGAATTCTATCTATAAATATTTTATTATTTTATTTCTTCAAACTATGCCTTATTCTTCCTCGGGTAAATGATTATCATGGAATAATTATTTATCCCTTTAAAATAGGAGGGTGTATCTAACTATTATTCTTGGTAAATCCATGTTTATATTTTTTTTCAAATTTAATACAGGAAATTATTGTTTTCTATTGAAATAAATTTTGTTCTGATCAAGATTTCCTTTTTTATCCTTCATTTCGCCAGTATTTGAAGATTCTTCATTAACCATAGTTTATGAGGTGAAGTAATTTTTTCTTATATAATATTTTCTTATTCCATTATATTTTACCATCCTTTCGTATGTAATTAAATTATTTTTATGAATTTTAATTTTAGGCCAATATTCCAATGCATTTTCCAAATATTTTAGCAATATCAATAGAAGACTATGAATCTTCTTCTATTGTTTTATGGTAGAGACTATCAAGATTATACAGGTTATAAATATTCTATATTTCAGTATAATCATTATTATTTTTGGAAACTTCTTGTGAAAAATACCTTCATACATATCCCCCCATCAACTCTTGTTGTGCTGGGTATATCAGTAGTTTTCCACATACATACTTTCTAAGAATTGTTTTAAAACCAATATGTGTAAATGAAATATAATTATAACATAAGAGGATTCTAGGTTTTTGGATACATTATTGTTATAGGATTTTTCCATTTGGATATATAAGGGTGTCAATATATTTTTAGAGTCTTGATCTTCAATGAAAACATGGGTGGTCACATCCTTTTTTCAATTTTTTGGGTTGTTCCATCTTGGGTGATTCTTGATTCCTCAATATCACCTCGAAATTTAAATACATCATGTTAAGATAGTTATTTTCATACTCAACTATTCAATGATTTTATTATTAATTCACCATCACTGTATTCATTTTTTCATAATGATTTTTCTTGAATATATTAATGAATTTTGTAGATCCTTGGCCTATATTTTATTATACAATAATTTAGTAGCATTGAATACCGCATAAACACTGTGAGATTATTCAAGGGCTTGTAAATATTCTATAAAAAATATCATTGAAATATTTCTTACAGTAATTTCATTTCATTTATTCCAGGAATTGATAAGATATTTCAATGTAAAGATTAATTTTCTCATCCTTTTATATCTCATTTTAGTGAGTGTGTAAGATATTCCCAACATTTTTTCCAATGCCTATTCAATAACATTATACACTTCTTACATATTTCATTTTTTTTCAAAATATCCATGAAACCTCCAAAAACACAATGTACAACATATATGGAGATATTCTTTATGTGTTATGTAAATTGAAAATGAATTTTTCTAAGTGATACAACATCATCTTATCTTGATAATAATTTTTCAAAAGAATAATAATAAAGATAATTAGTGCGGAATATGCTACATCAATTTCTTATTGACACTGCAATTAAGATATTCATCTTTGGCTTTTTTCCTATATTTTATTTTTGTTCATTATAGAATTAAATGTAATATACATATTAATATCTTTATATGTAATAATGGGTTCCTCTTTTTTATTTGTCTCATTGATTTCAAAAATTTAACAATTTATAAGAAATAATTATGATATATAGAGGGACCTTCGTTCAGATACCACTTACGGATCCCTAAGATGGATAGACCACTAAGAGGATGAATCAATATTTTCTTACATTTATAGATTATTTTATTTCAAATTAATCATATTGAAAATTTTATGGTTTTTGATCAACTTTATGATATATTAGAGTCTAAATTTTTATAAAGAAATTATATAAGATTGATGAATACATGATGTTTAAGTGGACCGACTGGAATTCATACTCCTTTCTACATTAGTTATATCAACCAACAAAAATTCACCACTGTAATAATTTTATAAAAAAAATTATCTATACAAAGTCCTAATGAATCTTAATTATTAATTCAAAAATGGAGGATCTTTATAATAATATGAAAAATTTAACCAGAGACCACACTATCTATTGATTTCTTACAGCACCAACTGAATGTCGCCATCTACTTATTTCTAAAATTGAGAGACTTATTCTACTAATAGAACCAACTAAAAGACATGTTATTCTTCTAGAATATTCTGAAATAATTATCCCCTTTTTAGGGTCTATCAAAAATGGGAATTATCTTCAACAATCAAGATTATAGTATTCTTACATGAGCTTAAATGATTATAATTTCTTTTGTACACCTAAATATCTGTCATAGCATTATAAAACATAGTTTCTAGTCCTGGTTAGATATATATGATCACCTGTATATGATCATTTACCTTATTCAAACAAATTTTATGCATGAAATCTTTTTTCTACATAATCATTCTTTTTATCTTTCTGATGTGTGTAAGGGGTGCACACAGTAATTTCTTGTATTATTTAATGTATGGGTAATATCAAAAAATATTGATTCATTATCTCCTTGACTTTTTCACTCAATCTCAAAAAGTGAACTTCATGCAAGAATTTTATGTACTTTTTATCATTGTAGTCTATAGAACAAAATATTCATTGGTTTATTTGTTAATGATATATTATTTATATTTGATTAATTTTTCTCAAGGTATTATGCATTCATATATTCATTCATATGGTATGAGAACCCATGTTAACTTCATATTCTTCTCATAATTAAGTATGTGGCCTTATGGAACACACTAGTTTATAAAAACGAATGGTATATACTATACCCTATATACTTTAAGAAAATTAAATGCTTAATCTTATTCCCTCTTCCAGAAAACTATTTTCATCATGAAGATCATATTAAAAAAAGTGTCAGTGTGTCTCATCTTCACGATAGTAGAAGTGTTTCATATAAAAACTTTATCTATAAAACTCTTCAGTATATCATCATAGGTTAACAGGACACGAGATGTATTCTTTTTTACATAATTAGAACACTTCATGTAATGCCTCCTCAATAACAAAAGGTTTCACTGATACTCTATTTTTTGTAAAAAATTAGATCTCCCTAAAATGGAAGAAACACTAATCTTTCACGGATTTTTGTTATTTATAAAATGGTCCCCACCACATATATTCCAGGTTTAAAGTTCTGTACAATATACAAGAATAAATATATGTCAAGGATGTTTTTATTCACATGAATATTTTTATGTTTCTCAAATACCCATATTCTGAAAAACATATTGTCTTGAAGATGAACCCTCTTTCTCAGACTCACATGAATGTTTATTATTTCATGTTAAAATTTTATGCTTGAAAACTCCCATGGAAAAACATATATGTTATAGACCCTTTATATTGTTTGTTTCATTCACGATAGTAGTATGTTATATCTATTATCACATGCATACAAGATAAATATTTTATGCATTGTTTTAGGACAATATTGAATGACTCATTCCCATATTTTATCTCATCTTTCCCACATGTTCATAGAAATTGTCTAACTTTAGATGATCCAAGCCCATGAACAAAATACATCAGAGGCTGAAGGTTAATTTATAACTCCCATTAATATCATGAGATAAATTAGATAGAGGAAAACATATTGAACAGGTTCAGATGATATATGTTTATTTTTTTAACACATGAATAATATGCGGTAAAAATGATTCCCACATCTTACTTACAAAGGTTTATGTTCTTCAATATAATACTTTTCATTCCATTATTTTTTTTATCTAGAACTTAGTCTAGTAATTAGACAAACATCACAATCATACATCAAGATGGTACACCATCCTTCCCCATTATGCAACACCATTTACAATCTATAGTCGCAATACTCTGCCACCACAGTTGTCTATTAATTGATTAGTTCTAGAAATGTTATACTGCCATGCCATATCAACGAGATGGATCTCCCATGTTTTTGATGCCTACACCCAAAATTCAATCAATCAAGATACACAACAAATCATATATGGTGAACATATTTTTTGGGTAACACATAAAAAATCTCTAAGTGGAAATTTAATCCTATAAATCAAATTTCAATCCAAAACTCAGCCATCTTGAAAGTATCTTCATGAAAAAAATATTTTCCATGCCCTTTGTAATTATAAATCCAAATGAAATAATGGTATAAGGAATGGTCATCATAAATTCCTCTTATTTATCTTGTTGAAAACAATGTTTGATCATTGAAACAAGTCATCAGTAGTAAACAATATCGCATAAATCATCACTCATTCAAGGATAATTCTTCAAGAGTGTCATTTTATTCCATTAAATAAATCCAAAATAATTTTTCAGGAATCACCACATAGCATATTGATGGATTTCTAAAAATTTAAACACATTGTCTCAACATAATAGATGGTTTATTAGTTTACAATATCATAATATTTATTTTTACTACTGTATAATGGTTTAATATGAATTAATCTTATATAATCACACTAAAATTTCTAGTTTTTGGTAAATTTTTATAAAATAGAGAGAAAAACCATAAAAAGTCATTCGTTCAGAGATACCAATCCTTTAGTGGATCTCTTGATCCTTTTAAATTTCAGTTTTTTCCACAAGTACAAAAAATTAATCTTGTTAATTCACCCTTTGGAATATGGTGTGGATCATTAGTGGTCTCTAATAAAATCAAAAAAATAAAAAGATGATATTATACATATAGAATGAAAAAAATCATTTAATAATATTTTTTCATATTCAAAATCCCAATGATAAAGGATTGAAATAAGTAAAAAATAATATAAGTCTATCAAGGATTATATGGAAGACATCACCCGACTATCAAGGTATGCCTTTGGAAACTCATTCAAAAGTATAAATATTATAAATGAATATAACTTTTTTAAGAATATTTATATTTAAATAAAATATGTTTCTTATTATTAAAATTGAAATTGAATTGACTCCTAAAATCGATGTGACATAGTATTCTTATGTTATGATATACCATTTTTTTATGTAAAATTAAACCTATAATGATTTTATTTCAGTAATAGGGGATAATATGAAAACCAAAGTATAATTAATAATATTGTTCAATAATATTAAAGATTTTGAATTTATATAAATTTACATTAAACATGTATATATTTCTATATCATAACTCAGAAGATATTATATTATTAATTAGACATAAATGATAAATTTCAAATTATTAGGCTTTAAAATAAGTTTTTTTAAAAGATAAAATATATTTCTATAAAATTATTTTTATTTTATCTATATAAAAGATTATTTTATTTGTATATATTTTATTAATGTTATTTTTTGTTAATTATATGTATTAAAATTAATATTTATTATTATAATATTCTTAGAAATAATTTTATCAAGTTATGAAACAAGAAAATTATTTTTCAAATGAAATTTCTTTATTATGTTTATAATATGTTTTTATTTAAAAAATATTTTAAAAATTAATGAATTTATAAATTATAAAATAGGTTTTATTATTTTCTTCATCCTAAATAAATTATCATCAAGTTAATTTTTGGTATTTTCTGACCGAATCAAAATATTATTTAATTATTACTAATGTATAATTTTTAAGAATATTGTATCATTTTATAAATCATTATTCTATAAATATGACATACAAATAAATGATAATTATTGAGCATATCATAAATGAATAAATAATTAAAAAAAATTAAATATTATTCAATTAATTTAAATTAATTTTTGTATCGTGATAAATATGAGAACATTTCTTTTTGATGACGTAGTTCCTCCTCAATATTCAAAAAGTAAAATTTCATTCCTTTAAATTTGTATTATGGAAGGTAAAATATTTTTATATACCTTATAAGATAAAACATATTAATAATAAATTACTTTTGCATATATTATATATTTTTATAGTTATATAGTAAGATATTTACCCAAATTCATGCCCAACACTTTCACAAGGTAACATAATAAATATAATTTAATAAATATGTTGTCCCAAAAATATGATAATATAATTACCCTATTAATGATATTATATTATATAATTAAAAATAATAATTCCAATTTATTTTTTTAAAAACTTTTATTAAAATACATGAATAATTATGGAAAATTCATATGTTGTGTCAATGTAAATTTTGTGCAAGTAGAAGAAAAACCAAAAAAATGTTTTAAAAACAGATTTTTATATGTTTTGGGTGGATTATTGTTCTTATGATTTTTTAAATAAAAATATATTGGTAATAAATTAATAAAATCTTTAAATATAATTTATATATCTATCTATGTATTTTAAATTATAAATTTGTAGAATAACTCTAAAAATGACATAAATAGGAATTTAATGTAAATAGTAATTTATAAAATGATAAAAATAATTAAATATTAAGTTTGGTAAAGTGGGGATATTAAATAATTGATAATACCGTATATTAACATTGGACTATAATAGTTTTATACGTTTTGGTCTAAACGACCACGAGATGGATGATGTGAAAAATATCAATTATGTATATGTATTCAACATGAAAAAATGAAATAATATTAGAATTAATTTTTAATTAACATGCAAAAATTTCTTAATAATTTTTATAATTAAAAATTTCTATTATTTAGGGATTTACAACATTTGTGTTGTGATTCCATCCTTAAAGTTATGTTTTTACTATATATTGTTCCTAAATACTTCTATACATATTCGTATTCAGGTTTATAATTCTATTTAATTTCCAAAATTCAATTCTTTGATGTCTTTGGACTCAATCTAAGGAGGCTTCTTTAGGTGAGTGGTATGAGTTTTGAAGCCTCTTTCTATATTCTTATTTTTTATAATTTATAGGAAAAAATTTAAAACGTCTCTTATTTTTTATCTGTGATTATATTCCTATGGTGTTGACATTTTTTTGATTAATATATCATGATATATCATTTGTTACCTCACATTGAACTCTTTTCATCAGTCGTTATTACATCAAAAATAAATTTCCCAAAAGGGGTAATTTCTCTTAAATTATCATCTTTTTCTTATAATAATATTATTCACGTTAAAAATTATTCCTAAATTAGTATCTTAGTTATAAGATAATTTTTTTATGGAACCAAAATATATATTTTGTTATCACTTACATTAAAGTATTTTGAATAAAATCTCTTATACTAAAGTTTTACATTAATAATGTGGATAATGATATTTTCATAAACATATGTCTTCCTTGTTTATTAATAAAAAAATTATTTTATGACTGAATATTACATGAATATTTAGGAAATTTTATAATTATGATTCTATAATGTAACATTATATTTCAAAAAAATAAATAAATGGTAAACAATCATAGATATTTATTTCCATAATAAACATGTTTTCTGGGGATAACTACATATATATTGACTATTTCATGACATATTAAACTCCCTTGATTAAATAATTATAAACACACAAACCATGACACTTATGAATTTTATAGAACCCATTGAAAATTAATTATTTACTATTACCATTGTACCATAATAGTTTTATTTTTCATAGACTGAACAACCTCAAGACAGATGATGTGAAAAATATCAATTATATAAATATATTAAAAATGAGAAAATGGAATAAAATTAGTATTAATATGTAATTAACATGAATATTTTGTTTAATAATGTTTATAATTAAAATAATTCTATTGGATAAGTATTTAGAGCATTTTTGTTGTGATACCATCATTAAGGTAACAAGGTTTTTACTTAAATACTTACATTAAAAGTTTCAATGTCTTAATCTCAACTATTTATCCACCATGATCAAATTTATTTTTTTTACACATTTCATTATATATAAATATATAATTTTCAATATGATTTTCAATTTTCCTTGAATTTCTGATAGGAAAATAAATTTAACAAGTTTTCATATTTTTCTTTATAGTTTATTTTATATTATAAAAAAATGTTAATGGAAAAAAATTAAATTCATTCCAAAAGATCTTAGGTCAACCCCACCCCCCCACTTATATGGGTTATAATTTATAATAATCCTCTTAATGATTCCCTAATTTTTTATATTACATTATGTTCTCTTATATTTTATAAAAAATATATTTGAAATAAATGTTATCATAAACATAAAGGTTTTTTCCTCTTATTTTTTTGGGGTAACTAAAGATTTCATATTCTTATCGGTTCAAATGTATAATATGATTAGTTTTATCACAGAATGAAATATTTTATGTGTTTTATCATTGTTATGGATATTTGAAATTATAAGGGTGGGTCTGATATATCTCTTAAATTCATTGAGTAGTTATTTATTTTATTGATAATTAATTTTGGAATTAATTTATTATAATTATTACATTACGGGTGAAACATGTGATTATGGGTAATATTAATATGATTTACCACGTAACGTTAATGGTCATTTTTTATGGTTTATAAAAATATTCATAATGGAATATTTTGGTCACAGATGTTTATTCTTAATTTAAATGTATGTTTTATATGAGCTTAACATTTTTTATTTAAAAGAAATACTTTTTAAATATATTCTAATTATTTCAATGGAATAGGAAGTTTTTATTTCTTTTTTTACCACTTAAAAATTTTTCTTCTCAACCCATGTTTTCAAAAAAAAACTTACTAATCTTAAGAATGAGTATAAATGATTATGATTTTTAGTATTGAATAAGAAATTTTTCCTGAGAATAAAGAATGAGTATAATTTGAATGCTTTGGTTTAGTGTTAAAATATCCATTTGTTGGAAATTTATGGTTTTATTATATAAATGTTTTTTGAAAATGTCAAAAACATAAAAACTAATGTGTATTGGTTTTGTAAGTTATGTAATATATGCTATAAATCAGCTGATTATGGGATGGATATGTCAAGATGATTATATTCGTCCCAGATTATAATGAATACATTCAATCTCACATTACATTATCACTGATCGCTGTAAATAACAAATACAAATGGTTGAATGTAAAGAAAACACAAACAAATTTTATCATTTCTTCACTTCTAATGTGTATTTTTGGGAAAATGCTAAATATGATATATATATTCTATAAATTTGATAATTATGGGGTGGGTATTTTTGGGTCTTTACATTCATCCCTAACTATAATAAGCACATTAAATCTCACATTCTCTTTTTCTCGATCACAAAAAATAACAAACATAAATCGTTGAATATAAATAAAATTAACAAAAATATTTTCTTTTCATCACCACTAAGAGTTAATATTGGGAAAATACACAAGATGTGATATCATTGTTCCATATTCTATTATCATTAAAAGTTATATGGTTGTAAAAAATGATCCAATAACTCATTAAAATATGTTTATTTATTTACCATATTCCATTATCATGAACTCATCCTTCATGAATTGATCTATAGTAAAAGAATGGCCCAAAAATTTACTGAAAATATCATTTTGAACTCTTTCTTATACATCTATTATCTACTAATATCTATTAAAATCTAAAATTTGTTTAGTATTGAAACATGTATACATGTTTTAAATAATTAATTCCTCAACAAAACATGATTTCTTAAACTTCTTACAAAATAACATCCTACACAATGAAAACACTATGATGTAGTGTGAACCTTTAGAGAACCTTACTAGGAATGAAACCATAATTTTTTAGGGTTTTATTTATATATAAATTTTATTCTAGAGCCACATTAATATTTCTTATATTATCACTATATTGTTACTCTATCCAATAGTCCTTACTTACCCATTATAATTAGAATGCTTTACTTCCATTACGGTGAAATGGTATATGTTGTGACAAGGAACATAAGAGATGGTTCATGCATGTCCCCTCTAATCTTTAAGGATTAGTCACACATATTTTCTAGAAGATAGATTATTATTTTTTACATGTGGCATCTTCTAGTATTTTACTATGATTTATTATGAAGCATCCCTTCACCACATTCAAATTAATAAAATACATAACAAATTATAACATTTTATATTTATTTTTACTTGAATTCCCTCTTGTAACATCATCGTTTCATCTTATTATGTGTCTATATAGAATCACATAGCCCAGATTATAATGGGTTAAATATATTTCTGTAATAATATAGTTTTATGTATTGATTCATGTATTTAACATAACCACCATTATGGTGTGGCATATATTTTTGAAATATGGCTCACCATCTTCTATAGAATAAAACATATATAGTTGTAAAATTAATATTTAATTGAATATATTCCAGTATAAGGTACACTATTTTGTCATTATTTGAGTTTTACAAAAATATAAATTCATTATTCTAAAATTACACCTTACATGATCTAGCTTATGTCACTACCTCAATAGTATGCCTAAACTATAATTAACCAATGAATTAATCATATATTATGATTTTGAATGAATTCATAACAAAAATTAGTTTCAATATATTGTAATAAAATTCACTTCTTCCTAGTCTCACATAGTCTTGTTTTATTTTAAATCCTTATTTCACAGTTTCGCACTCCATTCATAAACGGTAACCAACATCACTTCATCTATATCTTATAATTCTTTCTATCATTTCAAAAGATTATATCACAACTATAAATTGAAAATACCTAAAAAATAAATTGAAAATGAATAAAAATAAATACCTCATTTTTGAACTAAAATTTATTTGAAATCTATTTCTATTTATAAAATAAATTTAAAAGGCTGAATATTTTTATAAATAAAAATTAAAAAATCATGAAAATAAATAGATATTTTAGTGAGAATTTGAAATGGACACAAATGATGATTACCCGATATTTCTCTATAATTTTCTTATTAGTGTTTCATGTAATTAATTCTTGGTTTTGGGACTCGATACAATTCACACTACTCAAAACTCTTTTATTTTCTGTATGTCTTTATAATTGACCCATCATAGCTTATAATAAATCTGACCTCTACTTTTTTAAATTCGTCTAATTTATCACCCAATAAAGTAGAGTCACTTAAGCCTATGACAAATTATTATCCCTACCACAACCATATCAAAGTATAGAATATAAATAAATTACATTATTACAACAAAATCCCTCAAATTCTATAAACAACACACAATATGTCATAAATAATTTGATCCTATGTCTGTATGAGTTGAATATCTAAGAGGGAATTTGAATTTTCAGTATTAGGACTGGAAAAATGTAATGACATGGAAATTTAAATGATTTTTTATTTAAATTTCGTTGTAATTTTATGAGTCCGCAGTTTCTGACGGAACCAGATTCTGAGGCCCAGTGTGCCCGGAATCAATTCCTGGAGTTTAGCTCAGGTATGTTCAGTGAATGAATGGGCGGGTTTTCCTAACATTTGATCAGGTGCTCAGAATCGAAATATGAGGGCACCGATGAAACCGCAGCACCGGTAATCGTTTAGGAACACCTTTTCTAGAGTTGCGATTGCTCGGGAGGAGTTGATAAATATGTGAATAATAAAAATAAATTTGTTTTACAATTTTATTTTTACTTCTTTACTAATGGTTTAAGTGTTATGGAAAATAAAGTTGTGTCACAACTTCTTCCCCCTCTTCCTTATGAGGGAGTTAGGGTGCGGCCCACACGAGCCCCCACCTCCTTCAGATTCCCTAACACCTTATTCATTTAATTCTTTGATAGCTCCCCACATTTAATATGAGGAGCCTTTACATCTTCCCCTCTCTCCTATTAATATTTTCCAACTCTCTTAATTAATGGATTGGCTATATGAATTAATTTGAATTAAGAAGGAAATGGAATATTATGGGAGAGCCTTGATTTTATTCTAGTCTTCGATTTCGTTTTATTGGGAGGTTTTTTTGGAGAGCTCAAGAGAAGAAAAATGTCCTCCCTCCGAAGAAGAACCAGACGCCGACTGTGGAGACCGACGCCAACAACAATGTTCTTCTTCTTCATATGACATTGACGGAATCGATACCGTTCTTCCACGACGCCTGACTACCACGACATTTGACTTCCATGACTCGATGACGTTCGACGTCAATTTCGAGGTAAGGAATTATTTGAGAATGATAATATTTCCCATGGTTGTTTCCTTCTAGACAAAGAACACAGAACAACTCAACAATGACTTTATCCGCGAATGTTTTATTTAAAATTGTGGGATGGGAACAATGGTATGCTACAACTCATTTAAGAGGTTGTGGAATGACTTGATTCAACATAATTTATGTAAAATTGAATGTTTATTCATTATAAAATCCTGTTTAAATCTTTCCATTTGATAAAACCTAACGTGAAGTGCGCGGGCTGAACCAACATGGCCCGACAACCCTCCACAGATTCTTGTTGGTGCACAGATTGACAAAGATGGTGAGACAAGATCGCAACGATGTTTGGAAGCCGTCGCAATGAAGACCAGTTCCCGGAAGGACCGCAGGCGATGACGGTAGGCAAAACGGACCACTGGAGCGCATCCGGTGGTCCACAGAGGGCGACGGCCCCAGCGACAGGCGGGGGCGGCACACTGCCAGAGAAAACCACCCTAGCTGAGCCATGGAGGTGGAGGAAGAACCAGAACGGCAGAAGCTGTTTCGGATTGGATGGCGCCGCATTAAGCCACTCCGGTTTCGTTCAACCGGGGGGTTGTAACCCCGCGCTCCTCGCTGGCCACGTGGACCGCGCCTGCGCCGGGCCCACCGGCCGCGCCAGCCGGACCGGCCGCGCTGGGACAGACACCCCATGCCGGGCCGGGCCACAGTCTAATGGGCTGGACCCAGACACGGGTCGGGTCGACCCAGTTCGGGCCGACCAGGGGGTATCGGGCCAGGTCGGACCGGGCCCGAACCCCCTATTCTCAGGCGGTTTCATTCAAATGCCCATAACATGGGCTACGGATCTCTGATCGACACACCGTCAGTTGCGATGGAATCCTTGGATCAAGGAAGTATTTTCTTTGTTTTACACTCAAGGTTTTGGATAACTTTGGGTATAGCCGGGATGGTTCGAACACGAAACCAACCAGGCCCTCAGAGAGGAAATGACTATAACTTGATCTCCAGACGTTTGATTGAAGTGTCGTCGACATTGTTGGATTTATCTTAGTGATACGGACATTTTGGCTTACTCTACTTGAGGTTCGGACGCAGTTGGAGTATGGCCGGGTTGGATTGTACCCGAAATCCATTACGGCCCCTGGAACGGAAAAGCCGATAACTTTCAGATCGGACGTCTGTCTGACAAACCGCCAGCGTCGTTGGTGATCACGTTGAGAACGGTCCTTATGAGTATACCCTATGTGAGTTTGGGGTACAGTTGAGATACGGTCCGGTTGGTTCGCACACGAAACCAACCGGGCCCTTGGGACAAAAAGAATAATAACTAACAGTCTGGGCATCTGATTGACGCACCGTCTGGTTCGTTGAGACACCTATGGAGAGGTAGTACTTTTAGATACTTATTCGTGGGACTTTGTGATGCATAGAGTATCTACATATATCTATTGGAGCAGACCCTCCTGGAGATGAGCATACGGGGTAGGGAGACCGTGTAGCTGGCTGAGACATGATGGCTGCCTGTCTGATTTTATTCGGAGTTACTTGCATTGCCTAGTGGGAGCACTACTTTGTGAGCTGGAAGACCCATGGCAGTTGATCACTACATTGTGAGATGGAAGACCCATGGTACTCGACAGAAGGATTACCTCTGTAGGCTATGATGGGGATCAATACTGTGTGAGGTGACAGACCCATGGCGGATTAGAACTACTTTGTGAGGTGTATAACATGTGGTACTCGACAGGAGGATTACCTCAGCAGTCTTAGGTTAGTGATCAGTACCTCGAAGTCGTGACAAGATCATTGTACTCATTAGAGAGGGAGCTCTCTAGCAGTTACAGTTTTGATAATTAAAATCCTAGTTTGATCTAAGTCAATGACCATTGTGTTTTCCTCATGATTGAGAAGGGTTACTAAATTACTTACGTATATGTATGGACATATACCTAAGTAGTGGTTATCCATCGACTTCATATCTGAGAGATACCTTGTGGCTGAGATGGGTTACTTGGTAACTTAGGTATAATTATGGGCTTATACCTAAGTAAGGGTTATCTGTTGAGAACTTTATTTTTGATTATCCATGTTTGATTTTAGTGAGACCTTTAGGGTCTTAGAGTCCCTACTATGTATCTTATACTCACCCCTTCATGGGATTTTCCTACACTTCATTGTGTTGGTTGCAGACGATGGACATCACTGATCGTGGTTGAGGCATGTAGAGTTGTATGGTACCCGGAGGTGGATCTCACGACGAGTCCGTACCCGGAGGAGACAGAAAGACATGGAGTGCTTAGGAGGACATCTGTACCTACCCTTCAGGTAGGAACTCGGAGGATGATCCAGAAGCTGCTTGTCACCTTTCAGTTGTTGTCCTTTGAGTTTTACTTTACTTTCAGTTGTACTTGTACCTTTCTTTTTGGGCTTGTATTTTCAGACCCTTGTACTTTCAGCACGTTTGTTATACTGCTTTTATTAGTGTGTCTCATGATTGTACTCTGTTATTGTGATTTCATTTCGTAAAGGCAATGTCTCACCTTTTTATTGGGATTTACGCCTTTGGTGCTAGTCGCCAGCCCCTGACCTATGGAAGGCGGGCTTGGGGTACTCACGGAATGGGCACTGAGGATGGTTCATGACAAATTGGTATCAGAGGTGTCGGTTCTACCGCAGAACTTGTAACTCTGATTTTTCTTTTCTGTGAAGAAATAGTGTTAAGAGTAATGAGTGTGGTTTTCAGTTCAAGGAGTCCAGTTTTGGTGCAGGCAGTAGAAGTATCCATACAACAGGACCCTAAATTCTGATTTCCAACTCAGTGCACGAAAACACTGATTGTGTGTGTGTTTTCAAAAGTTTCCCCCTTAAAACATCTCAAACCAGGTCAGCTCACCAGGTATAATCATTTGATGGTGTCATGTATGTTTCTTTCAGGATGTCTTCCAATGGACGTCCAGCTAGATCCCATAGGTATGTACTTATTGACAGCCTGCCGAGCGATGAGGATTCGGTATAGAGCCCTCTTACAGTTGTGGAACAAGCAGAGGCACCAGCGGTACTACCATACGTTGGGCCACTAATGCCACCAGCCCCAGTAACAGGCGATGCACGCCGCTTGATCACGCTGCAGGAGTTCCAACACCAGAGGACACCCAGGTTTCAAGTAGAGACAGACCCACAAGCGGATAAGGATTGGCTCGAGGCTGTGGTGAGAGTTTTCAGGATAGTAGGTACACCAGTAGGCTTCATGGTGATCTTTGCTCCCAGCCTCTTTCAGGCACCAGCAAGTAGGTGGTGGAGTCGGATGCTCTAGTTTTTCGATGAGATGGCCTTTACATGGGGAGACTTCGAGACCTTCTTCAGTGTGGAGTTCATACCAGCGACTCTACACCCCGAGCGTGTTCAGAAGCTGTTGCCTTTTTCGTGGAATTTTCAATCAGTAGTCGAGTCATCTGTAGGCAGTAGACAGATGATGGAGGGGTCCAAGAGGACCAGACCAGCAGATGGGTGATCTCGGGATATAGGATCGGTAGAGTGGGCCACCAGGGGTGGAGTCAGAGCCAGGCGTGCCAGAAATGGACAGTGTTTCTCCTAAGGTAGGAAGGGTCACATGGCACGTGATTGTCCGACTCCCCACACAGTTGATCTGCAGGCACTAGATGAGCCACCAAGACACGAGCAGCGGTGGGTGCTTGAGCGACAACCAAGCAGTGGACAAGAAAGTAGAGCTTCGGATGTAGGTGGACAGGAGCGAAAGTAGTGGATACTTTTTTTCCTTGTACTTCTAGTTCCATGTTGTTGTTTTATTTGTGCCTTGTACTTTGAGCTGTAGTAATAAAAGACACTTATCTTTGTGATGTTTTCTTTCCTGTCCATTTGTCTGGTTGATACTGAGAGGTCCTGGTTAAAACTGTTGACTTGACCCTCACATTCGAGATTTATACTAGAGGAGGCCCAGTGACCTCACACTGATGCCGACAGTGTGACTCGACCCTTGGTGGTGAGAGTGATGGTTGGATCTCTTGGTAGTAACATCGAGGCCTTACGTCGTCGTCCATGGCATGAATGCATCATTCATGTCAGGATTGACTATATTAGGAAATGGGCGTGGTTCATCCAGGTGATGAGAATGATTTTCTCTTTTCCACAAAAGAGAAATCTTAGCAACTCATTTAGATCATAGGCAAAGAAGGTGCAAATCAACCAGGAGCAGATGAAGACTACACAGTGCAGTAAGAAACAAGAAACTGGCGCCAGTCTCAGAGACTCGGGCATGTGAAATGTTTCAATAAGAGGAAGAATTAAGGAGAGATGAGTCTATGAAGCAGTAGAGGTGGAGGAAAAGCTAGGAGAGCCACATGAGGTGGTGTACATTTCAACATGTTAAAACCACCCGCCTTAGTTTTCCTCGCCAGGATTAGGGAGCTGGAGGGCATGGGAAGAGTGCAGCTACGTGCAGTCAAGGAGTGTGACCCAATGGCTCAAAAAATGATTCTAAGGACAGTCTGTGTCCACTACTAGCTTCCGTAGTAACAGACGTTGATACGAATCATTCCTTCCTTCCACGAATCTTGTCCCAAACCTAGAGTTTCTCGTAAGCCGTAAACTTGACCCTAATGACTAGAGATACCTTGGGAGGAGACTCGATAATCACACTTATGCCGATAGTCTGGTCTGACCCTCGAGGTGAGAGTTTCAGTTGGAATCTCTTCGTGACACCGTCGAGGCCTAACGACATTGGTCCCAGAATGGATTGGATTCACAGTTCATGCTCAGATTGACTGTATTAGGAAAAAAGGTTGGGGTTTATCTACAACGTTAGGTGGGTTTTCCTTGGTCGGTGAAAAGGAAACCCCAGGCAGCATAGGATAAACTCATGCACAGGAAAGTGTGGTCGATCACTCTTGATTCAGTCAACCTTACCCTCATGGCAGCAGGAGTATTGAGTTTCAGTCCTAATCAGGAAATGGAGGCATCTAGAGTTCGAGGATGATGACCACATCCTTATAAGAGTCTCGCCTTGACGAGGTGTACGGATATGTGTCCAAGGCGTAAAGTTATCTCCGAGGTTCAACGGACCTTTCCATGTCCTCACTAAGGTAGGCGAGGTGGTTTACCTCTTGACCTTTCCACCTCAGTTGTACCGGGTGCATGATATCATCCACGTACTTCATTGGAGGAGATAGGTGCATGATCATTCACACATCATCGACCCCAAGGAGTTGGACGTCGATGATAGGGTGACATGCACGGAGGTTGCAGTGCAGATCAAGGATCGACAGGAGTGGGTCCGACGTGGATGGTCAATTCCTCGGGTGCGCTTTCACGGGTAGCTCGAGAACCTCCAGGAGGGCACATGGGAGCAAAGGGCTCAGATACGTGGTCAGTATCACTTTTTTTTCCTTAGTGTTTGTTATAGATTTAAAGGGATGTAAATCCATAAGGTGGGAGTAATGTAAAAACCCAGAAATTTCAAGGAATTGTTTTTAATTTCTTTGGAATTTTATGAGTCTGTAGTTTCTGAAGGTACCTGATTCCGAGGCCCTATGTGCCCGGAATCAATTCCTGAAGTTTATCTTGGGTACGTTCAGTGAACGAATGAGTGGGTTTTCCTAACTTTTGAACCGGTTCTCGGAATCAAAATCTGAGGGCACGGATGAAACTGTGGCGTCAGTAATTGCTTAGGTACACATTTTCTGGAGTTGCGTTTGCTCGGGAGGAGTTGTTAAAAATGTGAAGAATAAATTTTAAGTGTTCTGGAAAATAAATTTATGTCATAACTTATTTCCCCACTTCCTTGTGAGAGAGTTCGGGTGGGGCCCACAAGAGCCCCCACCTCCTTCAGATTCCCTAACACCCCATTCATTTAATTCTTTGACAACTCCCCACATTTAATATGAGGAGCCTTTGCATCTTCCCCTCTCACCCATTAATATTTTCCAACTCTCTTAATTAATGGATATGTTAATTGAATTAATTTGAATTAACAAGGCAATGGAATATTATGGCAGAGTCTTGCTTTTATTCTAGTCTTGGCTTTTGTTCTGTTGGGTGGATTTTTGTGGATAACTCAAGAGAAGAAAAGTGTCCTCCCTCTGATGAAGAATGAGACCCCAATCGTGGAGACCGACGCCAACAACAACGTTCTTCTTCTTCTTCTTCTGACGTTAACGGAATCGACACCGTTCTTCCGTGACGCCCGACTACCGCGACGTTCGACTTTCGCGACTCGACGACGTGCGACGTCAATTTCGAGGTAGGGGATTATTTGAGAATGATATTATCTCCCATGGTTGTTTCCTTCTAAACAAAGAACACAGAACAACTAAACATTGAGTTAATCCTAGCATGTTTTATTTAAAATTGCGGGATTGGAACAATGGTATGCTAAAAATCATTTAAGAGGTTGTGGAATGACTTGATTCAACTTTATTTATGTAAAAATGAATTTTTATTCATTATAAAATCCTGTTTAAATCTATCCATTTGATAACACCTAACACGGAGGGCGCGGGCCGAACCAACATGGCCCGACAACCCTCTACAGATTTTTGTTGGTGCGCAGATTGAGGGAGATTGTAATATGGGACTGCAACGACGTTTGGAAGTCGTCGCAGTGAATTGGAGGTTTGGGAAGGACCGCTGGCGAAGACGGTAGGCCAAACTATCCACCGGAGCGTGTCCAGTGGTCCGCAGAGGGTGGCGGCGTGTAGCCAAAGAAAACTGACGCGGCTGAGCCGTGGCGGCGGAGGAAGAACCATAACGGCAGAAGCTGTTCCGGATTGGGCGGTGCGGCATTATGTCGCGCCAGATTTGTTCAACCGGGGGGTTGTAACCCCCCGCTCCTCGCTGGCCTCGCGGGCCGCGCCCGCGCCGGGCCAACTGGCCACGCCAGCCGGACAGGCCGTGCCGGGCTGGGCCGCCAGCATTGGGTCGGACGCCCGCGTCGGGCCGGGCCCTGCCCTAATGGGCCGGACCCTGGTTGGGCGACCCGGTTCGGGCCGACCTAGGGGATATCGGGTCGGGTCGGACCGGGCCCGAACACCCTATTCTCGGGCGGTTTTGTTTAAACGCCCATAACATGGAATATGGACCTCTAATCGACGCACTGTCAGTTCTTATGGGATCCTTGGATCGAGACGGTCGTTTCGGTATATTACACTCAAGGTTTCCTAGAACTTTGGGTATGGCCGGGTTGGTTCGAACACGAAACCAACCAGGCCCTCGGAGCGGAAACGCCTATAACGTGAGTTTCGGACGTCCGATTGACGTGCCATAAACTTTGTTGGGTTTCTATTAGTGAGAATAACCTTTTGGATTAGTCTGCATGAGGTTTGGACGCACTTGGAGTATGGCTGGGTTGGATTGTACCCGAAATCCAACCGGGCCCTTGGAACGGAAAAGCCGACAACATTCAGATCGGACGTCCGTTTGACGAACCTTCAGTGGCATTGGTGATCACATTGAGAACAGTACCTATGAGTATACCTTATGTGAGTTCAGGGTACAGTTGAGATACGGTCGGGTTGGTTCGCACACGATTCCAACCGGACCCCTGGGACGAAAATGCTAATAACTCACAGTCCGGGCGTCCAATAGACTCGCCGTCTATTACGTTGAGACCCCTATGGCAAGGAGGTCCTTTGAGATACTTCTTCATGGGAATTTGTGATACATGTAGTATCAACCTGTAGCTCATTGATAGAACCCTCCGGGAGACGAGCGTATGGGGTACGGAGACTGTGTAGCTGGCTGAGACCCGGTGACTGCTTGTCCGATTTGATTCGGAGTGACTTGCATAGCCCCGTGCGGAGCACTACTATGTGAATTGGTAGACCAATGGTATATGAGCACTACTTTTTGAGGTGGCAGACCCGTGTAACTCGACAGGAGGAGTACCTCTGTAGGCTATGAGGGGGAGCACTACAGTGTGAGGTGGCAGACTCGTGGTGGATGAGCACTACTTTGTGAGGTGGCTGACCCGTGGTACTCGACAGGAGGAGTACCTCAGCAGTCTTAGGTTAGTGAGAAGTACCTCGGAGTCATGACAGGATCACTGCACTCATCAGTGACGGAGCTCTTCAGCAGTTACGGTTTTGGTAATGATAATACTGGTTTGAGCTGAGTCAATGACCTTTGTGGTTTACTCATGATTGAGATGGGTTAATAGATAAATTACGTATATGTATGGGCATATACCTAAGTAGTGGTAATCCATAAACTTCATATCTGTGTGATAACTTTTGGCTGATATGGGTTACTTTGTAACTTAGGTATATGTATGGGCTTATACCTAAGTAAGGGTTATCTGTTGAGAACATTCTTTTTTACTATCCTTGTTAGATTTTAGTGAGACCTTGAGGGTCTCGGGGACCCTACTGAGTATCGTATACTCACCCCTGCTAGGGCTATGCCCGAACATTGTTTTGTTGGTTGTATACTACGGACATCAGTGATCGTGTTTGAGGCTTGTAGAGTTGGACGGTACCCGGAGGTGGATCTCACGACGAGTCAGTACCTGGAGGTGGATCTCACGACGAGTCGGTACCCGGAGGTGGATCTCTCGACGAGTCGGTACCCAGAGGAGACAGATAGATGTTGAGTGTTGAGGAGGACATAGGTACCTACCATTCAGGTAGGAACCCGGAGGACGATCTAGGAGCTGCTTGTCACCTTTTAGTTGTTGTCCTTTGTGTTGTACTTTACTTTCAGTTGTAGTTGTACCTTTCTTTTGGGGATTGTATTTCCGTCCCCTTGTTCTTTCAGCACATTTGTTATACTATTTTTCTTAGTGTAGTTTATGCATGTACTCTGTTAGCGCGCTTTCGTTTCGTAAAGGAAATGACTTCCCTTTTTATTGGGAATTATGCCTTTGGTGCTAGTTGCCAGCCCCTGGCCTATGGAAGGCGGGCTTCGAGTAGTCAGGGCAAGGGCCCCGAGGATGGGTCATGACAACAAATATTCATCAGGGATTCAAAATGGAATTTTGGGGGTTAGAATGCTTCAATGTGATTATATTATACATAGATTTATTATTAATATTTATATTATAGTTTTAGAGAGAATAATAGAGGCTCAGAACCAAAATTTGATGTTTGGGATAAGCGAATCCTAGGATGCATTGTCATACTATAGTTGGTGCTAACTGTGCAGCCTAACCATGCACTCTAGTTTATATATGTGAATATTTTGTGAAAACTATGAGGATGGATAAGGGAAATTGTTCATTTGTGTGTATTTGTTCAGAAAGAGTCACGGAGTTGGACAACGATTATTGTAACTGTGCACTACAACCATGCATGGTAATGGAGTTCCAAAATTAAAGGTAGCATAGTTGGAACATAGTTTTCCTAACCTGAACCCAAACTATACACCTCTATTGAAATTGTAAAATTATCATTTTTTCTATTTTAACTATAAAATTTTTTTTATCATTACTACCATTATCTCTTCTACGCACACCCTTATCTTTATCCATTCCTCCATGTGAGATCTCCGTCATTATTGGTATTAATTGAACACTAGTGAATGCGTTGTAAGTATAGAGTGATTTCATTGACATTGTTAGCCTCTTTTTTAACCTTATTTATCTTTCTCTAATTTTGGTTTCAAAAATTTGATATTGTTTTACAAATTCAATTAGAGAATGGTGCAATCATATAAGTGTGTTGGGATTTTTTAATTTCCTTGGAAGAGGGTGATTAATGAAGCCATTTTTACATCATCACTTGTTGATTCAATGATGTATGTTTTTTGGGTAAGTTCATAAATATTTAAATCTTAATAAAAAAATTCTTTAGTTTTATACCATTTCATTGGGAATATGTTATTTCATGGATGAGGATTTGGGATGGGTTTTAGAGTGTGTTTTTCCATGGTTTTAGTGTGACTGGATTGGATTTTAGGTTTTATGATTTAGGACCTTATAGTTTTCTTTGATTAAGCATTGATATCTTGTTGAGTTTTAATTCATTAAATATAAATAATTAGTTTCTAGAGGTTAGTTTTTACAAAGGACCCCAATATGTCTTATATGAGCTTATGTAAGCCTTGTATGTTTCTTCCATTCCATGGATAGTAAATAGAATGATTCTTATAAGGTAGGTGGTCTTTTTAACCAGACCTTTAGTAATTGTTCTTGTATGTGTAAGTATATATATTTTTCAGGCTCTCCCTTGATGGGGAATACCCTTGTTTAAATTTATTTCTTTGAATTATTAAAAATTGATATGTTTAATTAAAATGGATAACACCATGGGCCACTAACAACCCATATACACAATCCTTATTCTTGGTCAACTAGTGGAAGATATTGTGAGTATGACTTAGAGGATCCCAAGATTGATACCTCTACTCATAACCCATTTGTAGTGTCCTGTGGGGGATTCATCTTCAACTGTTCTAATCATTAGGATCATATAAGAGATACATTCTCTTTTACCATCCTAGGGTTTCCAAGTGGGTTCCCTTCTAGTGGACTGGCCCTGAGTCATTGCGTTAGGGGTATAAGCAGAGTTGGTTGTGGGTGTCAACATAGAATTTATACCAAACATGTGAAACAAAGAGGTAATTTAAGTAGATATGGGTGTAGGAATTTTTCCCACAAAACTCTCTTATATATTATTTTCACTTTTTTATACTTGATAATACTTTGATTACTAGACGTCATTCATGGAATTTTACACATGGTGCCTAATATGATGTAATTCTATGAGGGGGATTCCTAGAGGTACCTCATGGGATATACCTTTTTATCCTAAATGATTAACATATGACTTATTGGGATTCCCATGGGTACTTCCCATGTTTTTCTATTTGATTATGCATGACTGAATATAAATATATTGGGATTACTAGAGGTACATCCTTGGATATGGATGTTAGGCCTTACTTTATTAATGATAAATATAACATTAAGTCCCATGTTTCATTTGGATCCCTCCACACTTAGGGATTATAGTGGTAGGTTGCTGATTATGCCTCGAAACCCCTATTATATGGACTGTCTCCATGCAGTAGACTCGGGATCTAGGATCTGAGTAATTATATAGATTCCATAGGGTATGTAATTCCCCAAATAAATCTCATGTATTTATGGAAATTTCCTCAAGAAATTTCTTGGAATCTCGATTGGATCAGGTGTACACACCATTTTCACATTTCTAATACATTCCAACTAAAGGATACATTGAGAATTTTATTGAATAGATTCTGATTTATTAGCTTGGTAATATAGATAATAACAAATAGTTTACCTTAGTGAAATACCCCTTTAGAATTATTTATATCTTAATTTCATATCTTCCTATTAATGGGAACCTTAGACTCATATATTAAACATGAATTACCCATGGCATGACGACTATCATATCCAACTATATGAATAATTTCTTGATGTTTGAGGGAAACCAAAAATACATTGTATAATAGAGGAAATTTTAGGCGATCCCATTCATTGGAAATTTATCACCTTATACAGATGTAACATTCTTGGAGACATTTCACGCTTCGGTTGTAACAGGTATAGTCGATCGGGATCGAGGACAGAAGGATCAAATTGATTACACATGTCTCGAGTGGCATGAAATAAAAATCAATACTTTATTCAAATGTAATACAGGTGATTGGGTTCAAATAACCATGGTTTTAATGTTGGATGATATTATTATTTATCATCTAGTTATCTCAAGGTTTGGCTAAAAACATTCAATACCATTCCATTATAACATTCGACCATGGTAATATTTTTTTATTTTTGATAGTTAGCTGTTGTTATTTATAACATCATGAGTACTTGTAATATACATACGCTGAAATTAATATCTATACAATGTACTATGTTTTAGTTACCCAACTGGTGTTTTTAATTACAATATACTCAATCATCCTTTGCACTAGGGTAGCCAAGAAGTAATTCACTTGGTCTATGGCATATGTCAGTGTGAGGCCTAGATCTGATCAAGCTGGATGGATTAAACATATATATGGAGATTGGTTATGTAGTATAGATCTATATACATAGTATATTCTTATAATTGTTTTCTATTTATTTTAATTACATTTATATATGTGTTTATCCATGTCGGTGATCATTGTTTTATATATGATTTCGATGTTCTATCCTATACCATATGTCATTCTTTATGACAACATGTTTAAATTTATTTCATCTATACTATAATTATTTACTACTATATATTATTATCGGTTTTCTACTTGTTAGTTTCTCTAATATGAGGTCATAATATCCCACATACATGCCATGAACCCTCAATTTTAGTAAGTAGCATCTGGCGTATGGGGAGGGACACTTAAGTTCTTATATACAATTAGTCTAGTTATATTTTATATATTGTTCATGGATTGGATGTGCTAAAGCTGTATCGGATCATTCATATCCTATTTTTTTAACTATTTTTGATATATTAGATAGAAATATTAATAATATTTTAAATCCTAGGATGGATATTATACTAGTGCATCGAGAACTCTTTTTTCATTACAAAGACCTAGTTTCTGAGTTTATGGGATTAATGTTGTTGATATGTGTTATTACAATTATACGTTATTTTTACCTAGATATATGAAAATTTACAATGATGTTTTATGATTATTATGGATTCACATCTCTTAGTCTCTTGTAAAGAGAGTAGTGGTATATTTTGAATCTTCTATGACATATGCAAGAGGTGTCTCATGCATTATGTTTAAAGTATATGGTCATCTTGTTCTGAGAAATATAGACTGATATTTCACTATTGTTGATGAGGATAAAAATTTAATGTTTAAAAAACAACTTAATGGTGTTTTCTTATATAGGTTCTTTGAGTAATTCTAGATTTTTTTGCCACCTTTCATCTGTATTTTCATCAAATGGTAGGTCTGGTGGATCTGGGATGAGTTTTTTTATGGTGAGGATGATGACTTAATCCTCATGTACATGAGGTAAATGACCCTAGTGGGTTGATTGGTCATATGATTCCCATGTTTTGGATATCTCGAGGGGTGATTTTACCTAGTTATGGTTAATTAAATTTTCAATAACAACTTATATAATGCTTTCCCACATATCATCGAATGACATTCTTATTTAAAAAAAACATTGTGAGTGTTCTATGAAATAGCTTATTTGAGGCCCTACTATAAAAATCTTATTGAGCCTTTTGGGTCATCATCAGTAATTAATGAATTTTTAATAGACCATTTTTGGGGAATACTATTTAGGTGTGGTTAAATAAATATTCATAACAATCTATATGGAGATTTAAAATCTTGATTACTATTGATATTTTTCATAACTAACATTAATATATATTAATTTTAGTTGGATACTCTAGAGTGATGTTGACTAGTAACAAAATGTTTATAGTGAAGTGGAACCTCATGGGGGTATTACTTCATACAGATACATGATATTTATCAGCTTATCATTATTTATAGGATCATTTCATTAGACAATAGGGTGAACTCACTTATGAGGATCCCCATAGAGGATGAAAGACTAGAAGTTTAATACTTAGTAGGTGATTACATAAGTTACATTTCATTAAACACTGACCTTTATAGTTATGTTTCATGTAAATAGACTTATCATTTAAACTTATAGGGTTTTTCCTCTATGACATGGAATTGAAAACCTGAATAATTGAACCCATGGTGATATGTTTTGATACTCATAGTTCATAGTTATATATACCTCTTTTATATAGGGTTATCTGGTGTGGAAAATATCATTAATTAAGAATGGTTTATGGATGAAGCCCCATGATATGTGTCTATGGTGGGAGGTTTGGTCTATGGTATAGGTTGTCAAACAGAGTATCCATTTTATGATCCTTGATTGTTAGGTTTATGTATAAAACCCATTGGCCCTTTTTTTTACTCTAAATCATATGATTCAAAAAAATTTGGATCCAGTTCTACATGTGATAGTGTTTTTCTTAGGTTACCCATGTATTTTTTAGGTTGTGGGATTAGTGGTAAGCTCATATTTAGACTGATATATGTTAGATTCTCTTGTTTTTTAATGTATTCTAGGTGGTACCTTTGGTTTATAAGAATAATATATGGTTCCTGATTTTGAAGACAATGTCATATGGGAAGGATTGTTCATGTGCTTGACCCTATTAACAAGTAGTTGTGTAGTATACACTTTAATTTCCTAATATGACGTCATGTAGTGGGAAGACAAGGAATTAATCATGTCATTGGTGTGGTCTATGATTTTAAAGATGATTTCAAAGGAATATTATATACTCTTAAGATATGAATTTTACATAGCATGGTTTGATTTTCATTCTTTCATTATACACATAGGAGTGTGAGTTTGGGGGTAAGGGATTGTAAAAAAGTTGTGTATGGTTAGTTTAGTTTGTGCCGATTTTATATTGTAACACATTAGAATAGAATTTCAGTGATTGTACAGGTATGGGTTGAGGATTGATGGTTTTGAATCTAATTTTTTCCGTTGTAGTGACCTGATTCTCTAGGTAAATATTTTTTAGTGCCCTATGAGATCATTTATCAGGGAACTAAGCTAAGAGTTGTGAGATAATTGACCTAATGGTGGAACTTGATACATGTGATTTTGAGACATAGTATTAGGCGTTAATAAAATTCATGGTAAACCTACCTTATAATGAGTTATTCTGGGTAGAAATGACACATATTTAAATATGAATTCTTCTAAGGAATGACACAAGTGTGGGGGTCGATTATAATTTGATTCTCAACTAATGTCATAGATTCCATTTATGTGGGCCGATAATGTGTTGATAGGGATATTTACATTAAAAATCATGAATTATTGAGTTTGTATCCCTTCTCGTTATTATATTAAAAAAATTAAAAGGGAATCGACTTTGTAGCTCTAAAACATTTTATGACTGTGCAATAAAAATAATCTAATGTGGGTAGTGGTATTATGTGAAATGACGAAACCTAACGTTGGATGGATATTGGGATTTTAGATGTTATTACATAAATAAAACGAGGTACTACTAAATTTCTCTTTGAATACAAGGTAGATGTATGAATATGGACTTGGGTGGAGTTTGAGAGTACGAATCGGTCTAGAGGTACCGATTCTGATCTAAGAGTGTTGGATAAAGAATATACTAGTGTTTCTATTGTGGCATAGTGATGGAAATGGATATGGATGTTTAAACAATGAAGTATCACTAGATGTTATTTACGTGATTAAATGAGAATTATCAAAAATATATTAGAGTTTGTAACACCACACTATTTTATGAGATATATATTTTCAAAGATAAATTTAATTTCTATGATATCTTGAATTACATGCAATAAAGAGTTTTAACAAAAAATGCAATTAAATTATAAATATTTAATCATTATAAATATAACCATGCCATTAAATTTGGAGTTATTAATGGAATACAAACAATATTAACTATTTTTAAAGGTATAACTCATTATTTTGTTTGTTTAATTATTTTGAAATAACTATTTAGTTTTTAGTAAATTTATTTTAGGCCGTCAAATGCATTCCATTAAAAAATGATGATTATTTAATTTTATATAGAAAAATTATAATTAATTTCAGAAACAATAGTAATTTTTATTATACGAAATTATGTTTTTAATATTCTTCTGAAAATCACTATAGTGTGAAATATTGGCATTTTTATGAAAATATTGAATTTTTTGTGAATAGTGAAAAAAATGATTTTTGTAAAACTTATATTTCTTTTCTATAAAAAACAATATTATATTTTTAATTTGAACATAAATTATTAAATATCAATTTTAGTTATAAATAATTTAATTATTTATATATTAATCATCTTTGTATATGAACTTGATAAAGAAATACCTGAAGACTTAAAAAGGAATTTTTTCAAAAAATTGTTTTCTATTACCCTTTGAGGGACACGTATAAAATTAATTTATGTCACCTATATATATTGAGTTTGGTAAAATGGATTAAATATTTTGAATCATCATAATTAGTACTATTTTAATGGATAAACATATTTTTTGTAATGATCAGTAAAAATAGTAAATATTTGCCACGACATAAAATGAGAAAATAGGGTAAACATAGCATCAAATTGTGTGATAGGGAAATAATTTTTATCTTAAATAATATTGGATGAATGGATTTTGAAACATATCATATTATGATAAATTTTTTATTTTTTATGGGACACATTTTCAAGAATTTGACCTATATAATATTTTATGTATATAAAAAAATCCCACTCTTTTACATTTATAAATATATTATGTTTTCCAATTGGGACAATAGAAATTCATGGGAAAAATTATTGATATTTTTTTATGAATAATTATTTTCATTATTTTAATTTATTTATAATCTTAATTAACAATATCATTACCATAAATTCTTACACAATGTTGACATAGAATTTCATCAATTAATCAAAATATAAAGTTATTGATGTTAAAAGTATAATAATTTGAGTGATTTATAGTGCTCCAAGAATTATTTAGATATGTAAAACATGTTATATTTTTTTTAAATAATATATTTTAATTCTAACTTTTTATTGGTCTATTTAATGTCAAATAAAATAAATTATTCCACGATTAACATTAATGTTATTTTATTATAAATTTATTTTAATAAATGATATTAAATTTATAAAAAATATCATCATAAATTTTAGAACAATATGTCTTTTCATATACACCATTCTCAATTTATGTGTATTTTTTCCACTTATGGTTAAAAACATGATTCATTAAGATCGTAATAGTTGTTACCATGGTTAAGGTTAAAATAAGTTAAATAAGGGATTCAAAATAAAGATAATATATAAAACAGAGAAAGAACATTCCAAATATTATTATTTGATATGATTTCAACCACATACAACCTTATCTTCTAATATATTTCCATTATAAAAAAATTCCTATTGAATGACATTTTAATATTTTAATATTTTAAAAACATTTTAATGATCCCTTCCCCATTCACATATATTAGGGGCCCCCACTTATAATATATTAATGTTTAAAATAAATTTTGAATCTATAAATAACATTTAAAATATTTTAATTACATCCAACCATGTCTTAGTCTCTATTTTATGATTATAAAAGCCTCCTTGGAATGATTTTGTTACAAAACTAAATTGGTTTTCTGGAGAAGATGTATCATTCTTAAGAAAGCGTTTTCATTTTAATTATTCTTCCACATGACTAAAATATTATTAAACCATGATTATTTAATAACATAATTATATAACCTATAATTTAATGTTATTTTCTTAATGGAAAAACCTATATCCATCTCCTCTACCATCAAATGGAAAATTATATCGTTAATCGTATGTATGTCAGACCACCGCATCTTGAACCGATTTGAATTAAATTTCCATCAAGACCTCTCATGGATAAATATAATGATTTATTTAATTTATGTGTATTATATGGATTAAATAATTATTATTACATAATTATAATTTATCATATAATTTATTACCTTCAAATCTATTAGAAAATGTTAACATCACCCATGCGCAAGTGTGGACTACCACCAGCCAAACCTGATGTGATTATTTTTTAACTTTTTTTCATATGGATAGAAATAAGGATATTTTTTATGAATATGAGTTATTTATATTATATAATAATTATTCTATTTTGATTTATTATTAATTAACCTGATTTATTTACATCCATAAAAAATTGAAAACAATGTTTATGAAAACATAAAATGTGTCATCCCCTAAATGGTGTAATTCATTATTCTGTCTCAAAATTTTATGGATTACATTAAATAAATATATAATGAATATATATTATTTTTACTTCCTGATTAAAATTTAATATATTACATGACTATAATCAATGTAAATGTATTGACACTATTGAAAAAAAATATGAAAAATGAAGCATTTTTTACTCAGAATAGTTATTTTAACAATAATTTGTTAATAAACGGCTGAAACAGATTATAAGTATATAATATATTGAATTAATTATATTTTTTTTATTATTTAATTGAATTATAATAAATATAAATTAATTATACATGATTTTTCGTATATTTATAAAGGAAATCAGACCTATGGTATGTTTTGATCATCTCTAATGGTCTTCGGTGGGACAAACACTTTGTTATGAAAATATCCTTTTTTATTGGGATTATATATAAGACTTTTTAAACTTTATATCATGAATATACTTATTTTAATGATATTTTATGTTTAATTTTATGTTATTTTCTCATGTAACATTTTTTAAATTTTAATATAAGGTTATATGTTTTATAATAAAATCTCTTTATCTATTAGTAAAGTTTATTATTATGTTATGCTAAGGAAATTTTATTTTATATCTCTAAATAATCCCATAAATTATTTTATAATATTTTTATTTAATTAAATTACTTATTTTTATTTCAGTTTCCTCTCTCTTATAACTTAGTAGACATAACAAATATTTTTAATGAAAGTGGACTTTATTTCTATCCTTGGTAAAAAGTCCTTTATTTTATCTCCATGTTTTCATGATATGTTATAATGAATATTTATACTATTCATCTATGATTGTTTAAATTAATTTTATACAAATTTTAAAAATTTTAAAAAAAATCGGTTAAAGCGAATCTCATAATCATTTTTTAAATGTGGAAATTTTTACTTTTTGCTAAAAATATTAAAGGAATATTTTTTAACATATATTTCATGAAAATAACATCCCATTATCCGGGGAAATAAATTATTTTAATATTGAATTACAAGTTTCAAAAAAATAAATGAAAGTGTATTAACTCATATTTCAGACATTTTTAGATTTTAAACATGATATTTTAATGTGAAAAAGATTATTTCCCCCATGAAATTTTCGAAGTGATTTTTTAAAATAATTTTCCCTTCTAAAAAAATCCTTTAAAATTTCTTAATCACTATTACAGATATAATCTGATGAAAGAATCCATATTCATTTTATGAATGGTTTATGATTATTATGATATTATTTTTAGGCATTCAATTAATGTTTCAAAATTTATACAATGATGAATTGATGAAATTATTATGAAACACATTTATATTTAATATGTTATTCAATGATGAAATTATTATGAAACCCATTACTTTTTTATGGGTTATGATTTGATTAATTTTTTAAAATCTTATGGAACACATCTGTATGATTGTCATTATGTGATAGGTGGGATCAAAATTATATATCGAATAAATTCATTAGAAATATATGAATATCTCATGAGAAAAACAAGACTAAAATTGGGAGTGATCCTATTATAATATGGGAGTCTATTAGCTATGATATTATTTAGAGTGAACCATGACTTCAATGATAGTTTAGGGAGTGAACACATTCAACTATGATAGTCTTAGAAATGATTTTTGAATACTATATAAATGATATTATATTCTTATGTTTATGCCACTAATATATGAATTCTTTTATTTTTATGATTTCCTGGATCAAATTCTTTGATTACATTGTGAATCCAATCATATGAAAAAACATGATTTATTCTCTGATTCAATATTATGATATTATATTTATAAGTTTTGCTTTTAAAATGATTATCTTGTATTATCATAATGTTATAATAATTTTATTCTTTTGTGATCAATGATGTTTCCAGTGTTACCCTTACTAAGAATCAGATCTAAACAATTCTTGTCATTCATTTCCTCAGGTTATGAATAAAGGTATAATTAATGATTAGTATAAGAAGAGTCCCAATTTTGAAAAACAATGTGGGAGATGATTACATTCACTCATGAACCTATTGGTTATGTATTTATGTTTCTAATGATAGCATACCTATACAATTAAGTCATGAATCATTATATTATTTATTAAATATTGATAAAAAACATGTAATATCTATGTATGAAGAGTAAGTGTCATTATATTGTGCCTTGGTATAAAGTAATTGGTATTGGGCCTTGGTGATGCATGGACTACTGAAAATAATATTTTTTTTACATTCTTCTATATTGGGATAATATTGAGTTCCCTTGAATAGTGTTATGTGGTTAGTGAAGAACTATAATGGGTACTATTGGGGTGAGATGGGGTTAGTCTAAAGGTAGAGATTATTAAGGAATAGCTAGCTTGATAAGGTTGACTTTGGTCAAATAGAATTTTACAGTATCACTCAGATTGTGGACCAATTGTAGTAACCTCATGTGTGACCAGGTGTAGCATGTTAAGGGACATTTCAAGAGTGTCACTAGGATACTAGGGTCCTAGTTTTTTGGTAAGTTGGTTGGAGGTATAATCGTGGCTCGATGGTAGATTTTTTAATTTATAACCTATGGTGGGGATATCTGTATGTCGTTTAATAACTAACTAGAACACTTTATCATTTATCAAGTTAAACAAGATTTTTTATGTTCCTAATTTATGTTTATTTTATGTTATGATCATTATATATGGTTCTAAAGAGTTATGATATGTGTGTTAAAATGATTCATAGATGTCTGTTAGGTGTTCAAAACCCAATGTGGATATTTTATTGTAAATTCACAACCCATGTTTGTTTTTTTTGGGTTTTTAGGGCCACTGAGACATTTTTTATGAGATAGATTATGCTGGGAGGGTTATAAGATAGCAAATTTTACAAATTGAAGATTATAGTAGTAATTTTAATTATTTATTGTTGGTATGGCCATATCTTTATCCAATATTTGAAATTGATTTATGAGGGTTGGAATTCCTCATACATATTCTTTATGATGTGAAATGGCGAATAAAATGTGGATTTAAGGTTCTAAGTTAATTTAGATGGTTCAAGACCACAAATAAATGTTTTCTAAATTTGCATCCATGGGTTCACAATTTTGGATAACTATTTGGCCGAACAGTGCAACCACCTTTAAATAGGAACATAGAGGGGGAAATTGTGTGAGAGTATAAAGGAAGACATATGGTTTGGTGTAGTTTTTCATATGGTCTCATGTGGTTAGAACAAATTTTAATTATCTATTATTTGAACTATGAATTATGATGGTGTTCGGAGAAGTAATCCCACATGATTGTTTTACTATTTTCATAATCGTGAAGCCTGTCCCTGGGCCTTACTAAAAAGATTAAAAATTAACATTTTACCCTCAAACCATTAATTATTTTTACCATATTTATCTCTCATTTTTTTATAATCTCCACCATGATCACCCTCTTACTTACCTTTTCCCATAGGGGATCTCCTTTTCCCTTGGTCTGAATTGATAAACATATTATGATTTAGAATCCTAGATGTAGTTCTCTTAAATCAAATAGCCTCCATTTTGTTATTCTTTCCCTTCTTTCAATAATTTTTTTCACTCTCTATTGATTTTGGTGCTGATACCACCAGGTCATGGTGGAATTAGATAAGTTTGATGGGGTTTTTTCTCTACCTTTTAAGAGCATATCCCGAAAGTCTATTTTCCCCTTATATCATGTCATTTAGCTATGTTGTTTCACTATGGTCAATTTATTAATAATAAAGTAATAAATTATATCATTGGGTTTTTTTCCATTTTTTGGAGCTATGATTATTTAAAGGTTTAGGATATGTCATAGGTTGTTGTGGAATGTTTAATTTCAGTTTGAGTGTACCAGAATCAGCTAGTGAGTTTTCAATATCTAGGACTTTAAAGAGTGTTTTATTTTAATTTTTATATCTTGATGAAAATTAATTATTTATTTATTATGTTATTATAATTAGTATGTTTATAATGTTTGGTTGTGAGTCAGGACCTTTCCATTTCTTATAGAGGATTCATGCCTTCAAATTTTTTGGGCTCCTAGAATATGGCACCCTAGGGGCTTTCTATTAGATTGTATCGAACCCAATTCATTGGTATTTCATTATGAGGGGGACAAATTTTGGGTTGTAACGTTACATCCCTTTTGTATTTAGGCATAAATATTTTAAAATGAGTACACACGGGATCAACCATGATTTTAAAACCCATTATTTAAATTTAATCTAATGACATGTTAATAATTAATTTTTTTAATTAAAATGTTTGATACATGGTGTCACTAAAAACCCATATGCATCGGCCGTATTATTTTTCCCCTAGTGGTTGAGACTGTGATTTAGTCTTAGAGGATCCTAAGTGGGTTTCCAATGATCTTATACTATTTTTAAGTGTCCTAAGAGGGATACCTCTGATACCATTATGATCTTGAGGATCATAGAAGAGATACCTTCTCTTATAGTAACGTAGGGGTTACCAGTGGGTGCCCTAGAAAAGAACAAAACATAATCCAGTGTGTTATAATTTTATATAGAGATGGTATATGGTATCACCATATATTTATTACTAATAATGTGGCCCTAAGAGGCTATGGTGGTAGATTTGGGTTTAGGTGTTTGGATAAAAAAATATATCGCATTTTTACATTCACGTAGTTATTATTAATACAAATGTGATTACTGGACATTCTCCTAGGTAATCATCCCATGGGGCTTGATACACAGTGATGACTTTATGGTATTTCCCAGTGATACTTCTTAGGATTCAGTTTATTATCCTACATGGTTGACTATTACCCTATTTGTATTCATAGTGTTACATCCTAGGATCCAGCTTATAATCCTACATGATTGAAAATTGCCATATTGGGTTGTTTATAGGTACTTATTATGAAACTTTTTTGAGCCTTACATGATTTATGGCTACTGTTACACTAACTCCCATGTGACATTGGTATTCCCTCCTATGAATTGATTGTTGAGACATGTTCCTGATAACACCTCAAAACCCCATTAATATGAATTGTATGATGGTGTATGATTAGAGATCTTGGATCTTCGTGACGAAATATATTTTCATGTGTTCTCACTTCCCTTGGAAACACTATATTATTTATGATGATCTCTTCATGTAATTCTTATAATGATCTATAAAATTTTGTGGATTCACTATTACATTATTTCCCATAATTGACTGGGTATGGTAATGTTGATCCATTTATATAATAGACACAAATTTATTACATTATGTGAAGAGGGAATTCATTATATATCACCAATGGGTCATAACTTATAGGGATTATCTTATTCAAAATGTCGTGATTTCATATAGACCAAGACGTTGGACTCCAATATTAGACTGGATTCGCGCACCACCTATGTGGTATAACATCTAGCTATTTTACCTCATATAATATTTTTTTGATACCTAGAATCATTTATATAGTGGTTGAGTGTATAGGTGATCCCATTCTAAAATATTACTCAGTAGTGAAACTATTTTTCCTATATTAGTCTTCCTAAAAATGGGTTACCCCACTATAACGATAGATGCCAAGATCTAGTTAGAAAGAATAATTGAATAACAAATAAAAAATGATGTATATTAAAATATAAATATTCAATATATAAATATAAATTAATCGGAATTAATTGATGAGTACCCATGATTGAAATTATTTTGATGGGAGGGGAATAAGTGTTAAAATATAAACAAAAGTAAACTCTTTTATATCTAATAAAACCAATATGGAATATTGTATGTCCGTTGATAATGACATGTGGTATGTTTTATGTATATTTTCATTTGAATTGAATAATTTATAAAATAACCCCGTTATATTCTATTAGTGATTTTTCATGGATTAGTTCTATATAGAAGATTCAGTCATGTATTTCATTATTTGACTATAAAAAATGCATATGATGTCACGTCTAGGTCAAGAGTATATGAATGGTACACATTAGAATTTGGATTGATCTCAAGGAATAATTTTATATTAAGTAAGTTACAAGGTTCTATTATAATTCTACTTAACCATGGTTTGAACATCTACAAAATTTATATGTGGCCTGATCTCATGTGTGATGTGTATTGATAATGGATAGTTATACTTATCTGGGTCTCTTTTTATTCAACATCTATCATTAAAATGATTCATTCAATAAAACATGAATGATTTTTCATTATTATGTGGAATTTATAATTTGACAACTATTTATATATGTTATTTCGACTTTTACATTTATTATTAATTTTTCAAGGTCAATTACACATGAAAATAATAAAGTATATTTTTTATATATAGTATCTAATTATAAAATGTTGAGGGTTAATTTTTCATAAATAGACCTTTTTGTTGACTTTTTAATCTCATTTAAACAAAACAATAATTGATTTAATGTTATATAGGATGCATGGATGAGTGATTATTCATATCTCGCCAACAAAATCTATATTATAATAAAATGTGTTATATAGAAATTCAATTTTATTTCTACATAGCACATGATAAACATGGTAAACAACTAAATTAAATGTATGGAACAACAAAAATAATTTTATAATGATTTATAGTCATAAAAATATAATAATAGTGCCATTAACATTTTAATTTCATAAATTATCCAAAAAATTTAAAAAATATATTATTTATCAATTAATGATTAAATTTTATGGATTATATATAATGATATATGATGAATAATTTATAAAAATTAATCTTTCTCCACTCCCAAAAGAATAATTTTACATTATTGGAAAAAATTTAAATCCAAAAATTTCCACACAATAATAAAAAAATGTTAAAATATCCATTCATTTTAAATAATTAAAAATATCATTTATTTATTAAGAAAAAAATGAATCCCTTTGTTTTTTTATATAAAATTTAAAATTTCTCATCCTCGATTATCAATTCATAAAAAAATATCAACCTAATATGATTTGAAGTTCATGACACTCTTCACTCACAATAAATTATATATGGAACCCTGCTTATACCTAGGAATGTCATACTCATTGTAAATATGAATAAATTATAGTTATCCACCAAATGAGACAATAATAATTTAATCCGATCATGATTTCATTGAAAGTTATATTTTTTGTCTTAGCTTTTCTAATTAAAATTTTAGAAAAATAAAAACATTATGGTGGTTTTACTATTAAATAAAACACATGTTAACTCATGTAAATCCAATGATGTGTAACTCATTTAATTTCTCTAGGAATAATTTCCCATATCAATAAAAGTTTCTTTTTCATATTTTTCATGAATGAAAAAAATAATCATAATGTTTGATACAAGTCATAATCATCATTTATTTAATTTCATATTTTCAATTTTTATTTATTCATATTATATATAATTTTGTTTGTTTCTTATAAAACCTTTTTTCATATATATTTTATTCAATGATAATTGGATGATAAATTAATACAATGAATGTTACTGATGAATTACATACCTCATATTCAAATATTATGTCATCAAGGAAAATGTTCAATGTTATGGATATATAGGGAAAAATAATATTTTATAATCACATTAATTGAAAAATTAGGTCATGCTTATTTATTGAAAAATATATAGCTAATGTAAATGTAGGCCATAAAGAAATTTCTTTTCAAGCCAAATAAGTACTGGAATAATTTTAAATAGATTTTATTTACCCATAAATTACTTGATATAGAATAACCACATGTTCTTGTTTACACAATTTTAATGTGTCTCTCACGAAATGTGAGGGTATAAAGAGGAATATTTCAAAAATAGTTTAGTAAACTCTCAATTTTATAAAAATTATTTTGGATTTTGAAAATGGTCTTGGACTTCAATATTTTATTAACTCATTTAATTGAAAAAAAAATAAATTCTAAGAAAAATATTACAAATCAAAAATCTTATAATTCATGTTTAAAATAATTTAATAAATAACTTTTTAAAACAACTCATGTATAAAAAACATATTGTAGATATTTTATTAATCACCATGTACTATAAAAACATAATAGAAGAATTATAAAAAACATTATATTCCAAAATATTTGGTTAATATCATTCCCCTTATAATTATTTATTACAATGTCTTTGACATAAATCATAACAATGTAAATGAACGAAAATATAGAAACATGGAATATATTTATGGAATTAAAAAGGTGGATAAAATATACAAAACACCTGATTTATTCTAATAAATAACGATTTAAGCATCCAATCATGGCTTTCATGTGGAATAATAATATAAAATAAAACTCATTTATGATTTTTATTAAAATATTACTAATTTTAAAATATTAAATAAAAAAATATTGGGGAATAAAATAATGGTTTGTAACCTAAGCAGTTCAATGTAGTCTAATTTTTATATCCATCTATCACTAGCTATCTTCTCGAAATTTTATGGAAGGTTTTTTTATTAATAGTAACCATCACACATGAGTTTCCATGTGTCTATGATTGGGCATTGGGATAAGAGAAAATTTTTAAGAGTGAATAGGACCCCATTACCCACTATAATATTGAGATGAGTGAATATTTGAGGATAAAAATATATTGGGTCCCCCAAAACAGAATTTTTATAACATACCAATCTATTGAAACCCATAACCCCACCCAAATTAACCCACCACAGGGATTGAATCATCCATTTGATCACTATGGGTGACCAGTAAGCTCTTGTGTTTCATACAAGAGAAGATAAGAAAGATTTAATTCTCAATGGAAATATTATATAATGATGAAATCAAAGTAAATCAATTGATAAATAGAATTTATCATTTATCAACCCAAATCCATAATGGCCAAACCCAAATTTTGGTAATCAAGGTCTTTAAACTCAACAAGTATACTATAAAATAGAACATGAACCATCTAATTGGTATATATTCCTATTAATATATGTCACCTCTATTCTAACCCACAGGTTGAAAACTCAATAAAAAATATTCTTCATCTACATGATACTCTTCCTTTTACATTTATATTATAAAACCAAGGCTAAAACCCCAATAGAAAAATTAGGGGGTGATCTCGAGAACACGTAAGTATAATACTAAGAGTATATAGAATCTATAACCTTGTTAATCATTTACTTCATATTTATAATGTATTTTTTGAAATAAATCATTTTCCATTTCATAAAAACATCATACAGTTTTCTTTTTCAAATTCATGTCTATTAAAATAAATATAGTTAAATGAAATATTAAATATTAATGGAAAATATAGATAAATAATTTTCTTTCACGAATAAATATAAATAAAATATATATGTGGGAAGGATAAGAATATAAAAAGATATTGTGTGTAATGTAATCTCAAATCACCATAGTGGGAAATACATGACAAAATGATATACACATCTAAACAACTAATAATCTCAAGGAACACTCACTGTTATATGTGACCACTACAGTCTAGTAACCTCACTCCAAAAGAAAGGATACCCATTAGACATCATTACATCAATATAACCTCTCCTAGTTATTGTTATCACCCATACATATAGTAATTGCACATATTTTTTCAATACACCATGTTCTTCCTATTCTGATTTTACAACATCATTACATTCAATATGAAAAACAACAATCCACAAATATTTCCAAATGAATGATCCAAAAACATTTTTCTTAAAAAATTACATAGAATACGAAACTTCAAATCCAATCTCCCATTTTTGTTAAAAAATTATATAAAAATATATACTATAATTAATTATATAAATATGATTACAAATTTTTTTAAAAATAGGTTTTTTAAACCAACACATAATAGGTCTCAGAAAGTTTCCATGACTCAACACCACTTTGAAAACATAAGAAATCCATTAAAATCAATAAAATTTTAAAAAATTATTTTCACAATAAAAACCAAAGTAAATGGACTATAAATATATGGAATTCCATGTGTTAGACCATTAGAGAGAGACACCTACCTTGATAATGAAAAAATGATGTTACCATCAAAATTGTAGGTGGAAAATATGAGATCAGATCCTAGGGAAACTAGATCTTATACACCCAGATCAATTCACTTTTACCATGCATGATCCTCTCACACAGACTCATAATAAAAAAAACACATATAGAAAATGTTTATAAAAGATATTAGAATGGATAATATTACCATCTTATGAAGAACAATGATCTAATCCATAAATTGGTTATATAATTCTTCATGGTGAAGAAGGATCGACCCATGAACAACACTTTAGAGATTGGAAAAATCTTGTTTGATACAGTATGGTGGAATTAGGGGGATTATGTAGATAATTAAGAAAAAAAATATAACTTACCTCTTATTATAATACATCCTCATGGACAGAAACATCTAGCTAGATTCCTCTACTATGAAGTTGGTGGGAACATACAGAATGCCTAAACTTAAAAGTATCCCATATGCTAGCTGGTTGAATCCCAATGGCAAGTTAATGAATGAATTTATAATTCCTACACCTCCTGGAACCACACAAGTTGTCTAGTTGACCCTTTATACATATATTTATTTTTATATCCATCACAAACTCTCACATGCCCTCAATCGACTACCTAGTGGCCCTCTGCCTTCACGAACTTTCGATAATTCAACATCCACACTAAAAATGACCATAAACATGACACAATAAAAATTACATAGCTTTTTTTTTGAATTACAAAGTTTGGAAATTCTCCCACCATAAAATTTGTATATCTATAAAATGGAAAAAATCATGATCATAGAAAAAGATACGGCTACTATTGCATCATTAAGGCCATGTGCTCCCATGTCTCATTGATGCCCCCACTAGACTACCATATCACTTGAAATTATGGGATTTACATACTATGAAACACTTTAAAATTATTCCCCATTATCTAAATAGGTTTTAAAACCAATAAAGTGTTATTTTTAATCACAACATCCTTCCACTCAAGAAAATGAGTCCGATTTAGCCGATACATATTCTATTGAGAAACATGGAACACATCCTCCATAAATATAAAATGAGTTAGAAAGTCTAAATGGTATCAAAACATCCAAAATTACTAATAAATAGCGAAGTAGCAAACATTAAAAGGTTCTAACATATCATGCTTCCCCAAGAACCTATGTTCCTACTAATGTGAAACTATGAGACAAACCTGATAACCTTACTCAACATCCAAAGATCAACGAAAATAATTGGTATAATATTTCTATTGAATATTAGAAAGTATTTGTCTCATTCTAAATAATATTATAATATTAATCCTTTTCAAAATGATACTAATTCCATCTAATGACCACTCTCCTACAATATCCCTATAATTAGAAAAACATACAAGGCCTCCTATACAATGCCTTAAACATGTCTATTATAATTGATTCATGAAAAAAAAATTAATAAAAATATCCTAATGGGAGATAATTCCCCCATAATCCACGAAAGCTAAAAAAACATACATGAAAAATTTTATCAATTATTTGGATGGATTTCATAGCATAAACATCCCTCCATGGATTGAAATTTTTTCTAAACATATATTAAAGAACCCATTATTTCCTATAATCCACCCCATAACAAGGATTTGATGTGAGGTTATCTATTAGAAATGATATCCAATGTCACACCAAGAAGTTCAATGAACTCATTCATGGATAACTTCCCAATTTCATCGAACTTTTTCAACACAATTATAAGTGTCAATTCTATCAATTTCATGAGTCAAAAATAATCACCCATATCACAACATTACAATTGGAGTCCAATGTAGACCAATCACAAATTCTATGGATATGACAAACCATTTCAAAATTGGAATGGTAAATGATTATAAAATCCCAAAAGACATATGATGTTCTACATCCATTTTCTAACAGATGAGGCACCATAATACAAATTGTATAATTCAACACCTCATTTTCCCCCTAGTAATTACATCTCAAGACATCATACCTCATGGTAGCTCTAAGGTGCATGGAAAGACTCGATCGATGTCCATTCTCTATAAACTCCTCTCTCAAGTCTATTTAAACAATAATCATGTATTGAAGATATATAAATATAATGGGAGACCAAGACCTCTCACTCATTGTCTCATGACCAAAAAAGGTTCTTCTATAACACTAAATCTAATCATCCTAAACCTATATAAGTAGAATCCGATACTACTTGAGTGTATGCACAAAATAAACTAACTCAAGATCATGAATTGGATAGTTGTTCTCATGGGGGAGTTAATGGTGTAAGCCATACGATACCACCATTCTCCACTAGAATATAACACAACCCATACCCATACATAAGGTGTTTCAATAGAATTATCAAATCACTCAAACCTAGTATGAGTCAATACTAGAGATGAACTCAATATCTATTTTAACTCCATAGAAGAAATCTTGAACTACTCACTCCAAACAAACTTTACACCATTATGGTTTAACCCGATCATCGAGTACTAACTCTTAGAGTAGTTACAAAAAAATCATGTAATAATAAGGTAATAAAAAGAAACATTAGGTCCCAAACATTTTTCCAGATTGTAACCAAGATATCCTTTCCCCAGTATTTATAAGATCCACAAAACAATGGTCTCATAAATCACAAAGCCCAAAAATATCACCACCTGAATCAGGAATTTGAATTTTGATATCATTCCATATAGATGATTTTATCTCAATATTTTGAGGATGATATTAATATTCTAGTCATGATCGTATTTTAATTTTGAATAAAATATAATATCATCCAGAAAGACAACAACAATGGAATTCAAGAATCGATGAAATATTCAATTTATCCACTACATAAAGCCCTAAATATAATTAAAAGGTCCAAATTGTAAAAACAAATAGACATAATTTCCAAAACAACTCTAGAATTCCATTTTGGAAATACCAATCCATAAGACCAACATTTAATGATACATTAATCTTAGATTGGTCTTTGGGAACTACTGTTCACACATAAGCTAATAAAAAATTTCATCAATTCTAGGTAAGAGATATTTTTCTTTATACTCACCTATTTTTTATTATCAATTATAATTTAGAGTCCCCCATCCACCTTATTTAAAATATCACTGTTAATTCCACATGTGAAATTTTAGGAAGAATAAATCACATTGACTTATGATCCTTAAACTAAACATTTAATTATTTTCATTCAGTGGGTATCTTATGGTATAAAGGTACAATAATGGGTCTTATCCTTGGAAGAATGTATATAGAGTACTCAACATCCATATCTGATGATAACATTGAAAAATCATCTAGAAACCCATTAGGTACTCATAAATACCACTTGAAGACTTCCACTGAGACATGCATCAATGTAATCGAGAAATAATTTGGATAACTAGTAGGAGATCACCTCAAAATAAAAATTAACTAGACCTTCTCTTCCTAATAATTGATCACACTCACCCTAGAAAACATGAGTGACTCCATTATAAATGAGAAACTACACATTAGAATGAAAGAAATCAATATGATATTTATAATTAACTATCCAATTTATTTATATGATATGTCTAAGTATGCAAATATCATGAACTTTAAAGTACCACAAAGTATCAGAGTTATAAATTGTCCCTAAAAAAATGGTACATTTAAAACCCTACCCCGTCTTCTTTCCCATTAGATTAAAAAGATTCGTCATGAAAGGTAAGAGATACAAACGTAATCCCAGATTATCAACGTGTTTTGATGATATAAAAGAATTATTTTCACTTATATAAAAAACAATTAATAACCATAGACGATTTTATGAAAATCATATCTTTCACAATTACTAGTCATGCCTCTTTCTCTATAGGTGTGATCTCTGTGGCATACCGACATTCATCCTCATATTTCTTCTTATTTACCACTTAATAATATCCCATTAAATGAGGTTGAAACCTCAAACATTTAACTATATTAGGTTTAAACTAGAATAATTGAGTGAATTTGGTTCAATAATTACTTACATAAGATTTTATCCCATAAAAATACTGAACATCACCATATTTTGAAAAGTGTGACAAACCTTGGGTGCTGCATAACAATCATGGATGAGGCATCCGATTTTTATGAACTTGTAATATCCCACCTGAATCTTCCATAATATACATTTCATGTTCCTAAATTTACTTATACATTTCTCTTTATTATTTCATTTATGACATGGAATAGTAGTATATTTACCTTTTGTGGTCACTGATGCTACAAATTACATTTCCCACCCAACTATGTCAACCTCATCCATATTCACCTTTCCATAACCTTCAAGTATGATGTTAGGATCCTAGTAATCATAATAAAATACATATATTAATTTTAAACCATTTAAAAACTCAACTACTTAATAATAATTAGAAATAATTAATGCATAAAAGTGCACTAACTTGGAATACTGACTAGAATACTCCATGATAAAATGATGTCTCTACTCCATAGTAACAAACTCTCATAGCTTCACTGTCTCCAATGTATTATTATAGAAATGTTTTTTAAGGCCTTATCGAATTTAGTCTTGTTGAGTTCCTTGTAAAACATTACATATGTAATAAATTCCCACCACATATTTCTTGAATTATTAAACACATAAGTGTTGAATCCCTGTTTTTTGTCCTCATGAGTTTTAAGGAAATAGAAAATCAACCTGATACTTTTAATACACTAATTTGTGTCTTATAGAACCTTGTAACCATGAAATATTAGGGGATATTGACTGTTAAATTATGATTAATGATCTAACATTCATTCCAATTCAATATTGGTGACCTGTCACATTGGCTCGATCAAACAAATTGTAGTTTCCACCATAATTGGACAAACTGGAGTATTTTACCATTGGGATTTATCTATATCTTTTTGTTAATAAATAATTATTATTATTCATATATTATTAATTTATTATTAAAAAAAATAGTAAACAATTTATAAAATAACTTGATTACATTAAAAAAAATATTTATTGGAATGTTTAAAAAGGGTTAAAACCATAGACAATAACACTGCATAATCTTGAACTACACATGGAAAATAAACACTTTTTTTGACAATATGATTTCCAGGTACACTCCCACACTACCTATCATAATTTTCTAGTCCTACATATAGTCTAAAGACAACCCCTAGAAACAAAAGTGTAATATAAAATCATAATAATAGGTTTTAATGCAACTGATATATCTAATTCAAATTTGTGACATTCCAATCTGTGTAAACACATAATATCACCCAAGGTGACCTATCACAAGTCTCAAATTTAATTATCAACTCCCAAGGATGGTTAAAAGTACCTATGTATCACATAATAGATTATGGGAATTATAATAACCACAATAAAAATGATAGAAATCTATAATCATATAAAATACAAAGATAAATGTAATGTGTTATTTATCAAACCAAAGCCATAATGGTAACCTACAATATTAGGGAAAATGGTCCGAAGAAAATTTAAGTATATTGTAAACAAAATTGAACCAAATATAACCCATGGGTACCTCACCACATTAACATAACTCTTCCCCATCCAAACCTGCTGGTAAGAAACTCGGGCTAGGAGATTATTCATCAAAAGAACCCATTTCTCATTACATATATCTTTCAAAATCAAGAATAAAAGTCCACAAAATAAAAACATAGGGTGTGAGATCAAGATTATATTAGGATAACACCAAGAATATATAAAATATGTAACCACATGAATCCATTAGTCTATATCTAAAATAAATTTATAATGCACTATAAATTAAATAAATTTCAATTTCATAGAAAAATATTTTGTATTTTTTCAAAATAACACCTCGTTCAAAAAAACAATATAAAATGACATGTTATATTACAATGTCATAAATAATAAAATAAAAAGTTTTCCAGGATCAATTTTAAAAAAAATGAACAAGTTGTACAAACAATGATATTGAAATATCATGCACAAAAAGTAATCTCAAAGAAACCAAAAGGGAAATACATGAAAAAGTGGTTTATACAAACAACCCTCTAAAACTCTTGATGTATACTGGGGAGAATATTTCACTACTATAGTCCAAGAACCCCAAAGACCTTTTTAATGCTACATGTAGTCCATATGTCATCATTAAAACCACCACTAGTGATTGTTATCACTACTAGGAGAGGTATTTATTTATATTTTATATTTACTTCAATGTATCCCATGTTTTATTTTAAACCAAATTATATTAAAGGGAAAAAATTTATTTTTTGGTAAAATTTTCCTAAGGCATAATCCAAAACCACATTTGTTACAATTTTGGAAATCCATGAAAATTAAAATTCCAAGCCCATATTTTTATAAAAAACTCATATATATACTCTCTTTGTTTTTATTCCTGAAAAAAAATACCCCTATATAAAACATATATGAAGAAATTAATCAAACACATAACGTATATCAAATAGTTTCCACAAAATACCACCATTTTAAAAGCATAAAAAATACCTCAAAGTTAAAATCCTTTTTTTAAATCAATTTAACATTCCAAAAAAAATTAAAATACCAATGTACAAAAGGTATTCCAACTATTACATGATTGGATATAGACACCTACCCAATAATGATGAATCAACATTGACGTCAAAATTGGGGGTGGGAAAAGATGATACTAGACCCAATAGAAACTTTACATGATGAAACAAATATCAATTCTAAATAATCATTCTAGATATAGCAATCTTGGATCGAGAGGCATCAAACACATGGTGGAAATGTGATGAGACTAAATTACAATGAGCCATATAACTAGATTTGTATGGTCATAGATCCATGGCCTTAATTAGAAAAAAAAATTCCCCATTATATATAAGGTGGGATCCAAGAACATCACATTGACGCCTCTAATCTATAAGAAGTGATTTTGAGATGTTATGATCTAATTAAGGGGATTAAGTTTAAAATATATGTTAAATATTAGTTTATCCTTTACTAATATATGTGACCATAAATACCAATAGCTAGATGGTATCCTCTATCAGGTAATTGGGGGGTGTAGGTAGAATTCATGAACCTCCTGTCACACCACCATTAAGTTGGTAAAAACCCACTAGCTATTAGATGACACTTAAAGACTTGAAACTATTCTTTGGATCATTACTATATAGTATTTTCCCTCCACCAGATATTTAGTGGCCCTCAGCTTCAATAAACTTCCCAAAAATAATCTCTAACACTAGAAACACCCTAAAACATAAAAAAACAAAAACAATGACAGTTTAGTACTAGGTTCTTCATTCCCTGGGGGTAATGTATCCCAAAATAGTTTATTTATATTTATTATGAATATTAGAAAGTTGTGTAATCATAAGTACCTTGTGTTGTTTTTCTTAATAAATCAATTCCTTTTTACATGATTCTTCTTTATATTCTAACACTATCATCTCTTTATTTCTTGGTTTTTAATCCTAATAACCACTCTCTTGATAAAATAATTCCTTAGATAAATATAAAATAAAAATATAATGAGATTAAGTATATAATCCATGTTATGATAAAATATTTCATTTTATCTATATAATTATATTCTCTATATCATGGTTAGGAATCTAGAAAACATGCTTCTTGTGTAACCACAAGGTTTCCTATTGAAATGAATTAGAGAGAAGAGCATATTAGAAAAGATTCCACCTCATCATTGTCATCTTTAGTAAATAACATATTAATTTATTTTCATTATACTTCTTATTATTATGATATTTTCAATATTTATTTCTACAGAGTGGTTTTCTCCCAGAGCAACATTTCTTTTATCTCCTTGATATCCATTTAAGTGATGTAAATTATATCTATATATAGTTCCATAGTGTATATGATTTCCTCAATTATTTGGTATGGGTGAATATAATCATGGGGGTTATTATGTTCATTTTTTAGTAAAATAATTCCACCCATAAATTGTTGTGCACCTCAATATATTTCTTACAATAATATATCCCTTGAAACTATAATTCAATGGAAAAATATCAGAATATCATGTGGGGACTCTCAAATTATTGGTGTAGGACTGAGTCTCTGACATTGAAATTTTTCTCATCAACTTCATGTAACATTGAATATGAATTATAGTATATTATTGATTAGTGGATGATCAAGTATATTTATCTAAGATAGAATAAATATAAATAGGTAAATAATAGAAAATAGAAAACAAGAATGAAAAAAAATTACATATAATTATAATGTGTTGACAATAATAGAGTAAAATACCCATATAAATAGTGTGAGATTAAAAAGATTTTTTCATGGACTCCTAGCCAATATAATTTTAAAATACCTTACTATAATCTAGTGGTTGACCTAGGTTCTATCATTGGGATAATTTATGCTCTATAGTAGTAACATTAATTGGATTTTTCAAATTATTTATATTTATCTGAGATTTTCATAAATGATAATTGAAAAGTTGAAATGTTTTCGAAATAGAAGAAAAATAAAATAGATGAAAATGAACATAAATATTTGCAAGAATATTGAATGGATATAATTTTGTATTACACAAGTTTAATACATCATTTTAATTATATCGTTTTACCTCATTCCATATAAATGTGAATACTCAATACCATTCACCGTAAACATCCCCATTGGTGTGGTAAGACTATATAATTCATTCAATAAGGCATATTCAAACATTCATATCTCCTTATGTTAATTGGTTGAGTTAATTCTATAACCAGGAGGAATCTGTTGAACCTATAATAACTCAACTACCAAAACCCTACCAAGATCATTTTCATTGTCTATGTAACAACAAAATCATAAGAACAATCCACACATAAGGATAAATTTATACACAATTATAATATTATTACACCTAACTCCATCATTGGTTTAATAATTTCATTATTATTGGATTTAAAAGGTAATAATAATGTAAATTAATGAAAGAATATTAATTAGAAAAGACTAATATATATTATTCTACATCCCATCCATAGACTCTACTGCTTAAAATAAAAATAACATAAAATAAAAATAACTAATGCCTTATCAATAAGGGAAAGTCATCTCCTCCTTTATTCTACCAAACATGGTGTTATCCCTATATAACAATCGTGGATGGGAGAAATTAAAGGAGAAAATAAGATAGAAAAATATATAAAAAAGTGTTCTCTATTTCAAAGACTATAGAAACTAAAAAAGGGAACAACATTATTCTGAATCAAGTTTGAATAGATATGTCTGAAATTTTTTTGAATGTAGTGAAAACAAATAATTAAAATAGTAGTATGTTAATGTTTCTCAATACGCGATGAACACCATGTGAATTGTAGTATGGAAATAGATTATCACAATTTTATATGATATGTAATACTCTCTTGCATATAAATTTATCATTCAAATCATCACATGATATTATATTATTTATTTATCACACATGGTAGGAACATAACATCTTTACATGGAAATTTATAGACTTTTCCATATAGATAGAAGAGTTATTTCCTTTTTTCCATGAGTATAGAAACCATTTACCATTTTAATTAATGGTATTAAATATAAATTTATATTCCAAATTGTAATGAGAAAATAAAATAGAATCACAGAGGTTTAAAGTGGTGGGGAACTTTTGAGTCCTCATAGACAACGATATTATTGTTCTATGATAATGTTCCTAAATACAACACAATGTAATTATGGGAGGAATATTTTCATAAGGTGGAATAATAGATAGATACTTTATTAAATTAATTCTAGATGTAAAATTTGGTAAAATTCAGGTGTTTGAAATATATATACTCCCTTATGATGTAGGCCATCAAAAAGTGATATTCCAATCCAAAAAATAACAAGGCCTAGAAAATAAGGCTCTTGTTTCAATAATTAGTGAATTATATTCATCGTAAAATTAATTATATTATAAATTTAGTGAACCTATATTTCCATAGATGATACCACCTCTTTTCATTATACCATTACTATTATATCCTTCTATATTTAATTTATTCCCAGAGGAGGGTGGAACATTGGAGACCCAATGGGTGGTGGAGCCAATAGAGGATGGATGGATGCAATTGAATCCGAAAAAAATGGTGCATTATATAAAAACCATTATTGAATTATATATTGTATATATAATATTAAGGAGTTTGTTCATAAAAATATTGACAATTCATGACCTTTAATTATACAAAAAGTTGGTTTAGGTTTCCAAAATGGACAATAATCCATCATCTAATGCCACACTTCATCCCATGCACATCAATATATTATTTGAGAAAAGGAAAATCATGAATCTAAAATATTTTCAAACATCCATTAATTATAAAGATCCCCATTTGTATCCTATTACATTCCATTTTAATATAGTTGAAACACTATGAACAAAATAAATACTTCATAAATTCATATTGACCGATTAAGAAAAAAACATTGAGGCTAGATGGCCACCTTTGAATTGAAATGATTCTTTCCTAGGGGTAAAAAATAGAGCACATAGAATTTGAGAAATATACATCTCAATGTTATTGTAGTGTCCTAACCTTGGCCCCCCAAAGTAATCTATTTCTTTAGTAACATCAAGATGGTTAGAGAAATCATTACCGTTGAAGAGGCCCAATATGTAATGAGAGATGTAGAAACCATCATCATAATTTGTATGGTTTATGCTATTAAAGAGGTATAATTTCTCATTTTATAAGGTTGAGGAAAATAATCATATTAATGACATAGTTTTATTGAAAATTATGTTATATATTGGATACTGGGGTGAAACTTATAGGATCCAATCGAAGTTATCCTTTTAGAAGAGAATTTCTCCTTGAACTATCACCAATCCTAGGTCATCTAGGAGAGTGAATAGAGAAATTTCAATGCTACGCCACATAGGGTGAGATAAATATGGAACATTATAGTTTTAATAAGGTGATTTTCCATTTCACATAATCTCATATCCACTGTTGATATTCAAGAAGGTTATTGGTTCCATTACAATATTATTTTGGGCATTGAATCATCATTCAAATCATACAACGATCTTATATTATTGATTTTTATATGGGAGACTCATGGTATATTTAATCATTTATTTTAATATTTTCCCATTAAGATAGAGTGCATAATTTCCTTTGGGTCTATGAGTCCGTGGATGAAAACAAAAAATCATTTGTATTGATCTCACAACATTTTTTTATCTTCATGATGTTACTTTGTTCATTTGAATTCTCTCAAAATATGATTTGATATTATATTTAATTAATATGTCACTCAGTCTAATGTTGAGTTAGTGTTGATGATTGATTGTTACTCTTACATGGGTATCAATTTATTCAATTATAGTATGACTAATAAATCATTTAATCATACATGAGGGAGTTTTTATTCTTATATGGACTCTATAAATTCATATCTAATCCTAAATATAAATCAAACAACTATTTTTAATGTTCTTTATTCATTCTTAATACATATTCTCCATAGAATGGTTTATATATAATTTATCTCTTAATCACCTATATGTAATTTTAAGTTACTCTTAGATATCTTTAGGTATTATTTATTTAATATCACATATTTAGTAAATGATGTTATAATATATTATGAATTGTTCTTAAAAAGTTTTTTATTTATATATAGTTTATATAATATCCGTTATTTTGACTTTCACATCAAATAAAAATTAAAATTTATTCCTACATAGAACCTACACATCATTAAATCATCTAAATCAATTTTTTCCTTATTCAAAATAATATCGAAGTAAATTAATGTTAATAAATTCCAATAACTAAACCATTTATAATTTAATTTTTATTATTCTCATAAAAACGATAAAATATTTTTTTCCTTTAAAACCGTTTACCTTTTTAGGTTATTTATATCATAAATTTTAACAATAAATTATTGAAAATAGGTATATCATCATTCAGTCTTGAAAAGAATAACTTTTTTCTGTTATCTTGGTTAGTTGGTTTGAAAATCACGAGAAATTCCTCACAAACCACTAATATTACACAGATAGTCTAATGAATCAATAGATATTTGTCATATATGATGTTAATTAGTATTAATTAATCATATTTTCTAATGATAAATAAATATCCCTTTTATTTTGAACACATTCCCTTATAATATGGATTTATACATCAGAAATAAATATTTACTGAAATTTCAAACCCAATTATCCTTCTCTAAGGTTTTTATAACCTAGATCCAATGATCTTCATTCTCGTACATACATTTCGAATATATGAGAATATCATCAATAAAGTCAAACAAAATTATTCTTGGTAATCTAGATTGACTATATTCATCATGTCCATTATTATTTCAATATAATTTGTGAGTTTTAATGGACTCTATGAAATCATAGTGTTCATAAATAGTATTAAATGAAATTTTGGGAATATCCACATTTTTCACTTTTTTGATGATATCTGAATATAATATACACCATAGGTAAGTAAAATTATCCATTTATATAACTGAACATTTATTCAATATATTGTGACGGATACTTGGTAATTATTTTGATTTTATTAAGTTTTTTTAATGAAGGTATAGGCCAATTGGCACATTTATTTTGTTTGAAAGGATAATTGAAGCACCCAATAGAAGAGAACAAGAATGAAAAAACCCATTTTACATGTTATCATGTTCTTACCTAATCTCTTTTAGCTATATAGGGTCCATTATTCATCGAATCAGGGATATGGGAAAAACTATAGATAAAAATTCTATAGTGGCTCAGCTTCTTGATATAGTGGATGTTTGGTGTAAGAACCTGGTTCTTCTTCTTGATTTATCGGTTTCATCTGTTCATCTTTCCTAAAGTGTTTTTGAGAAAATAAGGAAAATGGGGGAAAATCCCAAATTTTATGGGTACATGTCGTTTACTTTTCCACACGCCATGTACTTTGGCCTTGTGTGATGAGTACAGAGGGCATGTAGGCTTGTCGGCGATGAAGGGTATATAAACCAACTACACGCAGTGTAATTTGTGTTTACATTCCATGTAATCAGTCGGCAGGTGAACAATAAGGCGATGGAGGCATCCCCCAGTGGAGCGACAATACACTCCATGTAATTAGAAATACACATCGTGTACTCATGTCAACGGATGAACAGTGCCGCGGTGGAACGAAGCCACCAGAGGAACAGTTAAAAAATGAAAAGTAAACATCGTGTACTTGAGATTAAATTCCATGTAGTTTGTTTTTTTCACATAAAATGAGTAGTAGCCTCCTCATTCGGCAGAGGAGGCTTTGGGTTTTTTTTGGAACGTGGGAGAGACGGTCGGATCATGGATGAGCTCCCGACCGCACACCAGGAACCTGATTCCTATGCCATCGATCTCCTTTGAACTGCACGGGTAATCCCTTATTTATCCTTGAGTAGTTCTTACCAATTATTTCCCGAGGGAAAGTTATTTGAGTTTTAATGATTTAACTTATATCTGAGATCTACGTTGTTCACAAGAGTTTTGGGAGACGTTGTTCACATATACCGATCAGAGGCGATCGAGGTAGGTGGTTTAGTGTTCATTCCAACTGTTGAGTTGATTTTTGTGTGTCGTTATGCTACGATCCCATTTTTTGGGTATCATATGGCTAAGGCCTTTGCTAATAAAATATCTAGAATTGTATAGATAATATAATGATAATTTATAACTGTTGTTTGGGAGCACTGCTTGGATCTAGGGCCACCCCGGGGGTGCGTTCCTCTGTTTAGCTATTTGGACTTGATACCCGAGGGTATACCCTAATTATTACCTATTTAAGGTTTTATTCAGAGGAAATTAGGTATGGCATTGCTTGTTATGCATTGGTCTTGGCCCGGTTACTTGAGCCTGAGGGAAGTGTTTTACTTTAGGCAGATGGAATGGTTATTATTTGCATGAGGGTGTGGTTATATTAGCCTATGGGAGTGATTATATTATCCTGAGTGCATGTTGATATTTAGCCTGAGGTCATGGTGATATTTCTCTTGAGGGAATGACTATATTAGCCAGACGACATGGTTACATTTAGCCTGAGGACAGGGTTTTGATTAGCCTGTGGGCATGGTTCTGGTTAGATCAGAATTAAATTATGTTGAATTGTTAAAATAATATTAAAAAGGAAATGAAACTGGTAGTGATAGTTACTATTGAGTACTTACTAGTTTAATTCATTTACTTTTGCACATTGTTGTTGCATATTCTCACTGACAGTTGGGAACGGGCCTTTGGTGGGTGCCTACTGGGATTTATTTCTCACACCTCATTTGGGTCATGTCTTAGGCCCAAACAGACTATATTGTTCCTTGTTCCGACAGGGGAAAAGTTCCCCATACATGTACATGATTGTAGTAGAGGAGTATGAGAGCATTGGATTGAGATTTGGCTTGTGATGTTGCGGTGTTTTGTTTACTCTGCTTATTTGTCTTTGATGTACCTTGTACTTTGAGTTGTATTGTATTGTATTGCAGTGTATCCTATTTTCACTACTTTCATAGAATTAGTGACATGCTGCATCTTTATATATATAACTGTTGGTTCTATTTTATTTCTGTTGTCTGTTTTAGTTATATATTGCTTACAGATTCCACTGTTGTATGCTATTTATCTTCTCCACTATGCTAAACTTTGAAAAATTAAGGCATAGTTTCCCATTATCAGGCTCGGGCCCTCCCTACTAGTCGGCAGCCTCTGGTGTTTGGGGAAATGCGCTTGAGGTCATGTGACCAACCAGGTTTGGGACACCCGTTGTGTGGCACCCAGATCTGGTACATTACAATGTCGTATCAAAAGGGTTCTTTCTTTGAGTTACTATTTGAAGCCTGTAGTTAGGTATAGGAAGGAAATGGTAGTTGGTAATAAGCTATGACTAGGAGTAGCTAACCCATTTACAGGGAAAATCCAATTTACCTCATGTTTCAATTTTTATGATTTTTCACTTTTAGAGTTGGTTTGATTTTCACAGTTGGGTGATGCACTTGTGATTGTTATGTTTATATTTTATATGTGGGTTGTATTTAGTTTCAACTCGATGAGATGAGGGTATGCCATCTCATGCATCATTTAGGTGCATGCTAAGAATCACATGTCATGCATTCCATCCATGACAAGTAGGTGCATTAGGGATTTTATATTGTTGTGATAGTTCTTGTGCTAGAAAAGCATGTTGTTGTGATATATTCTTTGATAAATACCTGCTATTTAATAGGGTATGTTACATGAGGTATAGTTGAATGAGCACCAAACATTGGTTTTTGAGGAGTATGGGCCCTCATTGACTGGAATTTGGTGGCTCATTGATTTTTTACCTTGTTATAACATGTATAATATACCAAAATTTGATTCACGGAGAGTATGGGCCCTCACAGATAGAAATTTATAACTTAAATATTGGTTTTAGTTTTTTTTTGGGATTCAGAGTTGTTTTTGAGGCTTATTTTCTGGAAAAAAACTTAGAATATACGTCGTGTAATTATGATTGCATGCCGTTTACTGTTCTGTTTGGGAAGAAAAGAGAAATTTTTAAGTACACATCATGTACTATATGTACACACCGTGTAGTTTCTACAAGTGTCATAGGCCGTGTAGGCGGGAACATGGGATGGTAAAACCTGGGAGACAAAATCCATGTAGTTCTTATACATGTTTTGTTGTGTGGAACATGTGTCTACCATGTAACTAACAAATCGGTGGAGAAATCTGACCATATACACGTCGTGCCAATGATGGACATGTCGTGTAGTTCGACCTGGGGACCTGGACGTGTAACTAAAAAACACAGGTCGGTGTTACCTCTTCCTGTACACACTGTGTGAGGGTGTAACATGTCGTGTGCTTGCATCCAAGTAGCAGTCTGTGTCACTAACAACACGGGTCGGTGTCGTCTTTCCAAGTACACACAGTGTCCCTGTGGGACACGCCAATTAGTTTTGTTTTAGTATAGCTATGAGGCTTAAGCAGTGTAGAAGGACTCGGGAAAAGAAGAAGGATTCAAGTACATGTCGTGTTTGAAGACAACACGCCGTGTAGTTGGGGTGTTATATGACCAGTTTAAGATGGAGTATACTCCCATGAGATGGCTTGTGATAACAATCCATGTAGTATTTATAAACACTGTGAAGTCATGTTTTTTAAATATTGAATTCTTTCCTTCTCATGCTCCCTTATTGGTCTCCTTGTTTTCAGTCTTGGATAAATTTTGATCTTCGGTGTGCTTTGACCTTGTAGAGTCATGTCACCGAGACGACCACAGGAGGTTTTCCAAGAGGGCGGAAAAGGTTATACTCCTGAGATTGTAGGCCATGGGCTACCAATGGTTCCTCCAGCAGTGCCAGATGCGGCGCCAGCCGTTATAACAGACGCAGGTGCATAGGCGCATTTCAGTGAAGGCTCCATGCGGTTCATGCAGACCTTACCGGGAGCACAGCAGGTCACCAAATCTATGGAAGAGCTAACATGTATCTTCCACAGCAGCATCCGCCAACATTTTCAGGGGATGGCGGACCACAGGCTGCTGAGTCTTGGCTGGATTCGATGTAGACGATATTCGAGCATCTGGAGACACCTTCTATGAGGAGGGTCAAGCTCGCTACATACATGCTACGTGATTCCTCCAAGTGGTGGTGGGATGTTACCACCCAGTTTGAGAATTACTGAGACATGGCATGGGATGATTTTCAAGTAGCCTTATATGACTTCTTTCTAACATAGACAATATGGGAAAATCAATCTCGAGAGTTCATGAATCTGCATCAGGGCGCCATCTCAGTGATGGATTATTCTGCTCGCTCCAACGAGCTTTAGTATTTCGCACTCGTTCTGGTGGGTGATAAGGCATTGAGGGCTAGAAGCTTTTAGGATGGTCTTCGGAGTGACATCTGAGCGCTGGTGAACATTTTCACGTTGCCTACTATGAACGCTATTGTAAACCAGGCACTGATTTCAGTTTGGAACATGCGAGAAGCTAGTGGTGTGGGCAAGGGAGGTTAAACACCAGTTTCTGGTACTAATTTTTCTGATAAGAGGAAGAGACAGATGGATTTCTCTCATGGTGGTAGTACTAGCGAGAAGAATTCTACAGGTGTCCTAGTTATGTGCTACCACTGTGTCGGAGAGGGGCATAAGTGACCTTAGATTCCACGAGACCTAGTGGAGTGCCAAGCTTGCGGCAAGATGGGTCATCTACAACACTTTTGCAGGGAATTTATAGCAGTGGCTAGTGAGAGGGGTTCTGTGCAGACTTTTCATGCTGGAGCAGGACCAACATCTTTTTACCAGTCATCAAAATAAAATACATCATGGCGTGAATACAGTGAATCTGGTCACGGTGGTGGTAACCAGACACCAAGATCTCAGAGACAGCAGGGTGAGTCCGCTCAGGGTAGCCAGGCTGTGTCACAGGGCTGCGGCACTGGGCAGGCTTTTGTAGTTCAACAGACCCAACATGATCTGGATCCCAGACATTCTACTGTCATAGGTATTATTCTCACATCTTTTGCTTTATATTTTTTACATTTCAATACGGGTGCTACACATAGTATTATATCTTTGCCCGTTGTGGAAACCCTAGGGCTCCATGTTTCTTCTTCTTTTGATGTTATGATTCTAGAAACTTTGTTGGGAACTAGAACGGCTGGTGTGCGTCAGTGTAGGGAGTGCCCCCTAGAGGTTGGTGGGTCACTTTCTATGGGCCTTTATGTCTTGGAGATGACGAGCTATGATTTCATTCTCGGGATGGACTGGTTGGTACCCTTCTGAGCCTCTGTTGGTTGCTATCGTCGCAGGGTGAGTTTCACGTCACCAGAGGGTGGATAGTTTCTATAGAAGGGTGATTTGGATGTCCAGGTGAGCCGAGCTGGACCCGAGTATCGTGGGCGAGGTGGTGTGATAGCCCAAATTGCGAGTTTGTATCTAAATGATCGGGGGAATTTTCTGAAGTATTTTTACCTAATATTTGATCATTTCAGAGATGTTTTCCCGTACGACTTTTCATATCTTCCTCCATAGTGAGAGGTGGATTTCTCTATTAAGCTTGTGCCAGGAGCGACACCAGTGTCCATTCATCCTTATAGGATGGCCACACCTGAGTTGCCAGAGCTAAAGAGGTAGTTATAGGAGTTACAGGAAAAGGGTTTCATCCAACACAGTACTTGTCCTTGGGGATTGCAGGTCCTTTTTTTGAAGAAGGTGGATGGTGCCCTCAGACTTTGTGTGAATTATAGTAAGTTGAACTAGTTGACAGCCAAAAACCGATATCCTTTACCGAGGATTGATGATCTTTGTGATCAACTTCAAGGAGCATGAGTGTTCTTGAAGATTGACATGAGATTTCAATATCACCAGTTATGCGTTAGACCATCAGACATACCGCTTACAGCTTTTCGGAGCAGATATGGTCTATACGATTACTTGGTTATGCCGTTCGGACTCACAAATGTGCCAGCAGTTTTCATGGCTCTAATTAATCGTGTGTTCCATCCTTATCTGCATTCTTTTGTGGTAGTCATCGTGGACGATATCTTGGTGTACTCTCACACTCGACATGACCATGCCACCCATATTGAGATCATACTGAGTACACTGAGGGAGCATCGTCTATATGTTAAGCTCTCAATGTTCCACTTTTGGATGGACATGATTCACATACAGGGTCATATTATCTCATAGGCAGGAGTTGCGATGGACCCCGAGAAAGTGAGAGTAGTAGTTTCCTGGGAGCAGCCTAGGAACGTGTTTGAGATATGAAGTTTCGTTGGGATAGCTGGTTACTACAGGTGATTTATACAGAACTTCTCTTGCTTAGCCGCGACGTTGACGAGTTTGACTAAGAAGGGTGTGAAGTTCGTTTGGTCAAAATCATGCAAGACAACCTTTTAAGAGCTGAAGGGAAGGTTGATGTCACCCCCAGACTTCGACTAGAGGTACGAATTTAATTTTAATTTTTTATTTCATGAGTTAATTGCTTGTTTTCTTCCATTGGTTGGTTTTATTGTGGGGTGAACCCGATGTTGGTTTTCTGTTGTGGTGTCGGTGAGTGCGCGTTGGCCTTACCTCTCCTGGGGATCAGGTAAGGCAAGGGCGAAGCCGTGCGACTTCACTGGTTAACACGTGTGCCCGATGTGCAGACATTAAATAACCAGATAAAATTTCATTATGGTTTCCTTGGTTATTATTGTATTATTATTTTTATTATATTATTATTATCATTATTATTAGTAAAACATATTCTTTTTATTTTATTTTATTTTATTTTATTTTATTTTATTATCTTTCTATTTTTATTCAACTATATTATTTAGATTTATTTATTTATTTACATCACTTTGATTTTTATTGTTAATTTTATTTTTTTTACTCCTCCCCCTCTTAATCTCTACCCTAGAAACCCCCCCCCCCTTTCTTTTTTTCCCTACTCTTTATTCTTCCCCACATTCTCTCCCTTATCTCTTTCTTCTTCTCTTTCTCTCCTCCCTTCTCCTATCTTCCTCATTCGGCCGCGCATCCCCCTTCTCTCCCTTATCTCCTTTTTCTCCCACCTCTCACCCGTTACCTCTCTTCCCTGCTCGCCCCTCCCCTTGTCCCCCTTCTCTCCCCCTGCGGTCACCCTCTTCCCATGTCCCCTTCTCTCCCCCGCAGCCACCCTCTCCCCCTCCTTCTCCCCACGCGATCCCCCTCCCATCTACCCCCCTTAGCAGTCGCACCTCCCCTTCTTTCCTCCCTCCAACCACCGCACGTCCCTATTATCCCTCACTGTCAGACCCCTCTCCTCCATCTCCCAGCCTACTGTGCCCTGACCTGCCTCGCACCAGCCTCCCACTCACCCAGGACACGCCCTCTTCCTCTCTGCCTACTGCTTTCTGCTCTCCCTGACCGCCCGTTTCTCTCCCTCTGACCTTCCCCACTGTCCAGCCTCACTTCGGCCAAGTCGCACGCCAGTCCTTGGCCCGCCTTCATCAAGCCGAAAATCCTCGATCATCCTTGACTCTCCTCTATTCAGTTGAACATCAGCCAGTTTTTCTTTGTTGCCTCCCTCCTCTAGCCGGACAGCCACCGCAACCCGATTCGCCCTCATCGGACAGCTGTTGTGCCACCTCTAGGTCATCATTCCAATGATTTTCATGGTTAGAGGTTTGGTTTTAATTTATTTAATTTTTTTTTGATTTGTTTAATTGTTAATTAATTTATTTCATTTGATTATGTGTTAATCATTTTATTTGATTATTATTAAATTTTTTTAGTTTTCAATCAATTTATTTTACTGAATTTGTTTAATTTTTAATTAATTAATTTAATTATTATTGAATTTGTTCAACTATTTATTAAATTATTGAATTGATGATGTTTTTTTGACAGACCGCTGATGTTTTACTGGGTTGGCATTGATGTTACTTGGTCTACTATTTTAGGTCCTTTCTGACGAATCTGTACAGTGCGACCGTTGCGCAGCGGGAGTGTTTCATTGTATCACTTTTTCATAGCTACTTTGAGGTAGGTGGTTTCGCATGCTTAGGTAAACTGATAAATTATTCTGTTGGTTTAATTAAATTAATATGCAATTTTTTAATTCTTATTGTGAGTTGTTGGTTTTGGTTGGTAGAATTTGGTGTTTTATTTTCATCAGTGGGATGTTTAGGTTCTCTAGTTTGTACTGTGTTGTACCTTATCTTTTTGAACAAATGTAGCAGTTGAAATTTGATTCCTATTACAGTCTTAGTGTGCGTCAGAGTGAGTTTTGTCACTGATGATTGTGTTTTTTTTTTATTTTCTTTAAAACAACAAACTAATTTTTCAAATGTTGGATAAATTTTAGTTTGGTTCTTGGAATTGTGTAGTTTGTTAGAATGTGTAGTTCTTGCCCGTTGTGTTCTGTTTCTAAGGGTCTTTGTTGTGTGTAATACCTTTAATGGTTATTTGTTTATTTATTTATATTGAATGTGTAAGTGTGATGTTTGACTTAGTTGACATAATAGGTGTATGGTGTTTGACTTAGTTGACATCCAGGTGTGTTGTGTCTTCACCTTGATGGGTAGGGGTATCTTTGAACATTTAGCACAAAAGGGGAAGCTTGGGTACTAGGTGGGTAGACTAGACTAGAGTTATAGTGATTCAGGAGTGGCTCCGGCCCAGTATCACTTAGATGGATTGACTCTTACAAAACTAAATAAACATTGGATGATTTTTAGAGACCACTAGGTTATAGAGGTGTTTCCCTACTACTGGCTCGTGCATGGGAACATATGATATGGATTCTTTGCTACACTGTGATGTGAGGTTCTAGGTCCCCACACAACTTTAGTTCGTTAAGGGACTCTCCAACTTTTTTTTCCCCTATGCGATTATATACTCATCACTGGTTGATTGTGTTACTTCTATGGTGTAAATAGGTAAGAATGTTTTCATTTTCTTTTACTAAAAAAATCCACGTTACCTATTTAAAACATTCTTTCTTTAAAAAACTGTTTTCATTAAATTGTTAGTGAATTTATTTATTTTCTATAATTTAAACCTGCAAACTATTTTGGTCACCTAACCTTTACATGATGAATCTTTTCTCTGGTGCCAACCTATTGAGAGATTTCTCACACCCTACATACATCCTTGGGTGTATGTAGATATGATTATGTCTGATGCAGAGAAAGGAAAAGGTATTGAGAGTGGTGGTCCGAGTTGTTATCTGCTTCTTCTGACTTGGCATTAGTAGTGAAGGCCGGATGGTGGTATCCCTCCATCAGGAGACAGTTTCTGACTTGCTTTTTGGTCACCCCTTTTTAGAGTTAGTTCTGGTTGTGTTGTAGTGGTTTGTTTGACTCACATTTATGTTTAAAGACTTGCGGTTGCAACTTTTCTTTTGTGTTAAGTTTACTTGTGGTTATTCCTGGTTGTTTATAAGAGTAAACCGTTCCCAAAATTTCAATTTATACCTGGGCACTTGTGCCAGCCCGTGGGGATCAGGAATACCCTTCAGGCCTTGCCGTGGGCCGGTACTGGTGTTGGTTTGATGGCGACCCGACTCAGTTTAAGACAAAATGGTATCATGGGCCAGGTTTAGATCTTTTTTTATGTCATTTTGGATGAGTCTGGATAGACATGAGTTAGAACCATCGGGGCTCAGAATTTTGGTTGCGAGTATGGTGCATGGCCAGCACGCCTCGTGACAGATACTATGTCACCATGGGATGTCAGGATTCTTGTTGACTTCTTTTCCAGGTGGGACATACAGGGTGCAGATTGTGCATGGATACCAAGCGGATAAGTAGAGTTTTGACACAATGTTATTTTTTCAAGTTTGGTTGACTGATGATTATTTATGTTGATGAAAAATTGCTTTCTATTGTGATATGATGTATTGATGGTATTCTATTATGAATATTTCTCCTTGCTGCAAGATGCCTCTCCGGAGAGCTCACATGCACCCACGGGAGGAAGCCAGAGAGAGTTCTCCTGCGCCGCTTGATCAGAGATTGGTAGAGGTCATAGTTCGAGCTTTTCAAGCTTTAGGACAAGGGGTGACTCCTACTCCTACCCCTATTTTAGCAAGAGGGGATCAACCTGGCTCCAAGAAGGATGTAGCTCAAGAGTTTCTGAAAAATAAACCTCCTTCTTTATAAGGTATTTTAGAACCTCAGGAGGTAGAGGAATGGCTTGAAAAGATAGAACGCATGTTCGAATTCATTGGCATGCCTGAGGATGTCAGGGTAAAGTGTTACACTTTTCAGCTAGAGGGTTCTAGTTGAAAATGGGGGAATCAGTGATTCGGGCTGGAAACATGAGTATATGAGTTGGAAGGATTTCAAATTTTTCATCAATGAGCAGTACTGTCCAGAGGTCCTGGCCTATGATAGATCCCGGTAGTTCATGGATCTTTTACCATTGAAATGGAAAGTGATGGAGTATGTGAATCGCTTCGCTGAGGTACTGTGATACGCACCTAATATCATTTCAATTGAATACTTGAAAGATCAAAAGTTCGAGAAGGGCCTTCGACCAGAAATCTACTCTCATGTTTTCTTATTCAAGCTGGGGACTTATGCAGAGGTGGTCGATCGTGCTTGCACGGTTGAGATTGACCAGAGAAGAATTTCAGGGATTTCTGGATCAGTGTCAGGTTTCGACAGTGGCAGTTCTTCAGAGAAGAAGAGGAAGTGTGATGAGCAGTGGAAGAAGAGTGGTGGTCGCTCAGGCCATCCCTTTGGGCAAACTTCATCTGGGGCTTCCCATACGAGGTCTGTTGTGTGCCATTAGTGTGGAAGGGTAGGGAACTTCCGATCTGTATTTCCCACCCCTCCCAGTCCCTACTACCAGTGTGGGATCATGGGGCATGTACAATGCTTTTGCACAGTGACGCACCCTCACTAGACTGGGACTGGTTCTGTGGCTTATGGGGGAGTATCAGTGCAGTCAGAGCCGACCAGGATGTCAGGATCTCAGTTTGGTGGTCCTGGTGATAGGACTGGATCATCTTCAAGGCAGATATAGATTAGGTTAGAGCCACGTTCGAGAGGTTGTTCTCAGGAAGGGACCAGGCATCTGCATGTTGTGGGTCATGCACTAGCGGGATCTCACATTGGGCCTTCGACTGTTCGAGGTACCATTCTGCTTGCATCTTCTATAGATGAAGATTTATTTGATACCAGTGCTTCAGTATCTTTTATATCTGTCTGTCTTGTGAACTTTTTGCGACTTCCAACCAAGATTTTATCTGTTGTAATGGATTTAGTAACACCACTGGGTAAGAAAATAGAAGAAAGGTCTTAGGTGCCCATCATGCGCACTCTCTATGTCAGGAGTTGATATGGAGTGGGATTTCATGGTCCTTGATATGGACCTATTTGATATGATACTCAGCATGGACTGTCTGGTGTGCTTTCAAGTGCATATTGACTGTTATCGTCGCCGAGTTAGATTTACCGCACCAGATTGGAGTCCTCATTTATTTCATGGAGACTGGGATCCAAGGTCGGGTCGCGTGAGACCTCCAATCCCTGAGTTGGGGAATCTTGCTTATCATATGTCATCACTCTCACTAGAGGATGATGATGGTGATTATCAAGTCAGGTTACCTTATGTAGTGGATGAGTTCCTAGGGGTCTTCCCAGATGATTTTTCAGGCTTACCCCTGAAACGAGATGTGGAGTTCTCGATTGAGTTGGCGCTGGGAACATATCATATATCTCTTCCCTCATATCGCATGGCCCACCACCGAATCCAGGGAATTAAAGATACAGCTAGACGATTTGGAATCCAAAGGATTCATTCGCCCGACCGCCTCTCCTGGGGCCTCCCCACTTCTATTTTCGAATGAAGCCCGATGGAACCCTCTGGTTATGCATTGATTATAGGAAATTGAATAATGTGACCATCAAGAATTAATACCCGTTTCCATGGATTGACGATTTTTTTGACTAGATGAAGGGGGAAAAGTGGTTCTCCAAGATCGATTAGCGTTCGGGATACCATCAACTCAGGGTGAGAGAAGCGGATATTCTGAAGACGACTTTCTAAAACAGGTATGGTCACTTTGAGTATCTAGTCATTCCGTTTGGATTGACAAAGGTCCCTGCAGTTTTTATGGAACTCATGAATAAGGTGTTCCACTAATATCTCAACTCATTTCTTGTGGTATTTTTGGATGAAATACTTGTTTATTTGTGATCTGAGGAGGAGAATGAGCATCACCTAAGGATTGTTTTGGGCACTTTGTGATACCATCTCATATATGAAAAACTCTCTATGTGCACATTCTCGATTAGGGAAGTGATGTTTCTAGGGTATGTCGTCTCAGAACAAGGGGTTTCAGTCGATCTTGATAAGATCAGGGCAGTTATATCATGGGGTAAGCTGAGGAATGTATTTGAGATCAGGAGTTTTCTGGGCTTGGCAGGCTATTACAGGCATTTTTTTTGGGATTTCTCATGGCTCGCCTCCCCCATGACTGCACTCACCAGGAAAGGGGTGAAGTTTTATTGGAGCCCACAGTGTTAGGAATCCTTTGAAGAGTTTAAGCGGTAGTTGACCACGGCACCGGTGTTGACCATACCAGAATCTGGAAAGGGCTATTTTCTATATTTTGATGCTTCAGGTACAGGCCTAGAGTGTGTGCTCATACAGGATGACAATGTGGTGGCTTATGGTTCTCGCCAGCTCTGGCTGCATGAGAAGAATTATCTGACTCACAACATAGAGTTGGCAGCAGTGATGAATTATTTAAATACGTGGCGTCACTATCTCTTTGGGAAGAAATTTGTGGTCTATTCTGACCATCATAGTCTGGCCTATATTTTCTCTCAAAAGGATCTCAATATTAGGCAGCGTCGCTGGATCGAGTACCTACAAGATTTTGACTTTGACATCATCTATACCCCTAGAAAGATTAATTTCGTGGTCGACGCTTTGAGCAGGAAGGTACTAGTGCAGGCCTGGAGGAAATCTAGAGATGAGTGGACTTTGATCGGGCTCTTCACCCAGATGCACCTGGAGAGCAGGGAGCATGGTGGAGGTACTTTATTAGATAACATTCAGTTGACTCTTGCTCTTCTGGAGATGATTCAGTGGGAGCCTTCTGGTGAAGAGCTGTTTCAGCGATTTATGCAGTCATTTCATGGTGGGGAGACACCTTCTTATTGGTCTTTGTCTCTCGAGGGGATCTTGTTCTTAAATGGTTGTGTTGTGGTGCCATTGTCCTTACGGAAGGTGGTGATGTAGGATAGCCACCAGTCTTAGTGGGTTTTCCATCCTAGAACCACCAAGATGTATGGCGATGTTCGTCATCAGTTATGGTGTCCAGGTATGAGACGGGACATAGCCGACTTTCTGTCAAGGTGTTACACTTGTGATCAGGTAAAAGAAGAGCATCAGATGCCATCTGGCCTACTCTAGCCATTACCCATTCCTACATGGAAGTGGAACGAGGTCGCCATGGACTTCATCAGTGTATTTACTCGTACACCTCAGGGGAGGAATGCTATTTGGGTAGTGATTGATCATTTGACCAAGTCATGTCACTTTATCCCAATCAGAGATACAACGAAGGTAGATGAGGTGCGCCGCTTGTATGTTCAGGAGGTGGTCAGACACCATGGTGTGTCGTTGGCAGTTGTTTCTGATAGAGACCCACGCTTTACCTCTCGGTTTTGGTGAGGCCTATAGAAGTATTTGGGGATACAGATTAAGATGAGAACGTCTTATAACCCTCAGACGGATGGCCATATGGAGCGGGCGAATCAGATTCTAGAAGACATGCTCCGAGCCTGTGTGTTAGATTTTGGAAGCTCATGCGATAGCTATTTGGGATTGGTTGAGTTTACTTATAATAAAAGTTACTAATCCTCTATTATAATGGCACCCGTTGAGGCTCTCTATGGTTGGACTTGTCAGTATCCTTTGTGTTGGGATGAGGTAGGCGAGACCTCACTCTTGGGACATAGCCTTGTTTAGGCAACATCTGAGAATGTAAAGCAGATTAGGCAGCGGTTGTTGACAGATCAGAGTCGCCACAAATATTATGCAGACCAGAGGTGTCGGGATATTGAGTTTTTAATTGGGGACATAGTATTCTTGAAGGTGGCCCCTCGTTTGGGTCACCGCCGGTTGGGGAAGCAGGGGAAACTAACATGGAGGTATGTTGGGCCTTTCCCGATTACTGAGCGGATTGGCAAGGTGGATTACAGGTTATCTTTTCCTTCTTAGTTGACGTCAATTCACGATGTATTCCTTGTCTCCCAATTGAAAAAATATAATCCTGATACATCGCATGTTTTGAATTGGGAGGAGTTAGATATTGATCCAAACTTATCTATGATTGAGAGACCAGTGTGGGTAGTAGATTCTCAGGAGAAGGTGCTTTGAGGAAAGTCCATTCCTTTTGTTTTTGTTCTGTGGCAGCAAGGGAATGATGAGCACGAGACTAGGGAGAAGAAGTCATGGGTTGAGCATGAGTACCCTTTTCTTTCAATGATCAGGATTCGAGCTAACTTTCCGAAGGCGTAATTTTTTCATGGTGGGGAGAATTGTCACACCTAGACCTCGACTCGAGGTATGACTTTAACTTTAAATTTTTATTACATGAGTTAATTTCTTGTTTTCATCCATTAGATGGTTGTAGTGTGGGCTCAACCTGATGGTGGTTGACTGTCATGGCGTCCGTGAGTGCGTGTTGGCCTTACCTCACTCGGGGTGTCGGTAAGGCACGGGCGAAGCCGTGCGACTTTTCCGGTTAACGTGTGTGCCTGATTTGCGGACATTAAATAACCGGATAAAAATTTATTATGGTTTCTTTGGTTATTATTTTATTATTATTATTATTTCAATGTTATTATTATTAATAGTAAACCCTATTCTTTTTATTTTATTTTATTTTATTTTATTTTATTATCATTCTATTTTTATTCAACTTTCTTATTTTGATTTATTTATTTATTTACATCACATTTATTTTTACTTTTTTTATTTTTTTATTCCTCCCCCTCCCAATCTGAACTCTATCCTCTACCCCCTTTTTTTCTTTTCTTTTTTTCCCTACTCTTTCTTCATCCCCACATTCTCTCCCTCATCTCGTTCTTCTTCTCCTTATCTCCTCCCTTCTCCTATATTCCGCGTTAGGCCACGACTCCCCCTTCTCTAACTTCTCTCCTTCTTCTCCCACCTATCCCCCATTTCCGCTCTTACTCTCTTGCCTCTCCCCATGTCCCCCTTCTCTCCCCTACATCCACCCTCTTCCCATGTCCCCTTTTCTACCACGCGGCCAACCTCTCCCCCTTCTTTTAACCATGTGCTACCCCTCCCTTCTACCCCCTAGTCACTGTGCCTCCCCTTCTTCTCCTCCATCCATCCACCACGCTTCCCTATTCTCTCTCCCCATCAGACCCCTCTCCTCTATCTCTCGGCCTGTCATGCCCTGACCCACCTCGCAGCAGCCTCCTTCTCACCCAGGTTGCGCCCTCTTCCTCTACGCCTGCTGCTTTATGCTCACCCTGGCCACCCGTTTCTCTCTCTCTGACCTTTCCCACTGTCCAGCCTCACTTCAGCCAAGCTGCACACCAGTCCTCGGCCTGCCTTCATCAAGCTAGAACTCCCTAAGCATGCGTTAATCTCCTCTGTTCAGCCAAGAATATTTCAGCCTTCATTGTTGCCTCCCTCCGCTCGCCGTACAACAGCTACAACCCGATTCGTGCTCACCAGACAACTGTCGCTATGCCACATGGTCGTCATTTTGACGATTCCTGTGGTTTGATGTTTGGTTTTAATTTATTTAATTATTTGTTTATTTGTTTATTTGTTAATTAATTTATTACATTTGAGTAAGTGTTCATCAATTTATTTGATTATTATTAAAAAAAATTAGTTTTCAATCAATTTATTTAATTTAATTTATTTAATTGTTAATTAATTTCTTTAATTATAATTGAATTTGTTCAACTTTTTATTAAATTATTTAATTACTGATTTTTTTTCTTACAGATGGCTAATGTTTTACTGGGTTGGCATTGAGGAAATTTGGTCTACTGTTTTAGGACCTTTTTTGACATATCTGTGAGGTGCGACCGTTGCGCAACAGGAGTGTTGCACTGTATCTCTTTTTCATACCTACTTTGAGGTAGGTGGTTTCACATGCTTAGGTTACCTGATAAAATTATTCTGATGGTTTAATTATATTAAGATGCCTTTTATTTAATTTTTACCATTATTTATTGGTTTTTTTAGTATAATTTGGTGTTTTATTTTCATCAGTGGCATGTTTAGTTTTTCTTGTTTTTTCTGTTTTGTGCCTTTGGTTTTTGAACAAATGAATTAGATGAAATTTGATACATGTTATAGTATTAGTGTGCGTCTGAGTGAGTGTTGGCACTGGTGATTGTGTTTTTTTATTTTCTTTAAAACTACAAACCTATTTTTCAAATGTTTGATAAATTTTAGTTTGGTTCTTGGAATTGTGTAGTTTTTTGGACTATGTAGTTCTATCACGTTGTGTTCTGTTTCTGAGTATCTCCGTTTTGTTTATACCTTTAATGTATATTTGTTTATTCATTTATATTGAATGTGTACGTGTGATGGTTGACTTAGTCGAAATCCTAGGATTATGGAGTTTGAATTAGATGACATCCATGTTTGTTGGGAATTGACATTGATGAGTAGGGTGAACTTTTAACATTGAGCAGAAAAGGGGAAGCCTCGGTACTAGGTGGGCGGACTAGACCAGCGTTCTAATGATTTGGGAGTGGCTCCTTCCCAGTTTCACTTAGCTATATTGATGCTTACGACACTAACTAAACCATGGATGATGATTGGAGACCACTGGGTTATGGAGGTATTTCCCTAATAGTGGCTCATGCATGGGAATGTATGATATGGATTCTTTGGTACACCAAGACGTGAGGTTCTAGGGCCCCACACTGCTTTAGTCCCTTTAGGGCATCTACCACTTTTGTTGCACCTGTGCTATTATATACTCATCACTAGTTGAATGTGTGACTTCTGTGGTGTAAAAAGGTAAGAATGTTTTCATTTTCTTTTTGTACCAAAAACCACCGTTCCCTATTTAAAATTATCATTCCTTAAAAAAAATCATTAAATTGTTAGTGCGTTTATTTATTTTCTTTAATTTAAACCTCCAAACTATTTTTGTCACCTAACTATTACATGTGGAATCTTTTATCTGGTGCCAACCAATTGAGCGATTGATCACACCCTAATTACACCCTTGGGTGTAAGTAGATCTAATTATGTCTGATGCAGGGAAAGTCAATGGTCTTGAGAGTGGTGGTCTATGTTTTTAGCTTCTTATTCTAACTTGGTGTTAGTGGTGAAGGCCAAATGGTGGTATCCCTCCATCAGGTGATGGTTGCTGACTTGGTTTTTGGTCAACCCTTTTTGGAGTTAGTTGTGGATGGCTTGAAGTTGTTTTTGTGACTCACGTTTGTGTTTAAAGACTTGTGGTTGCAACATTGATTTTGTGTTCAATTTACTTGTAGTTATTCCGGGTTGTTTATCTGGGTAAATCATTCCAAAAATTAAAATTTATACTCAAGCACTTGTGCTAGGCCATGGGGATCAAAAACGCCCTTCGGGCCATGCCACAGGCTTGGTCGGGCATCGGGTTGATGGCGACCCGACTCGGCTTGTGACAGTTGACATCTGCACCAGTCCTGATACTTCTAGAGTAGGGGACGAGCTATATAGTTTACTGTGATGCATCATGTATTGGACTAGGAGAAGTGTTGATGCAGGGAGATTGAGTTGTTGGGTACAGGTCTCGGTAGTTGAGGCCACATGAGAGGAATTACCTGACGTGTGATCTCGAGTTGGCTGTAGTTGTTCATGAGTTACATTTTTGGAGACATTATCTCTTTGGGGAGAATTTCATGGTGTTTACAGACCACAAATGTCTCAAGTATATCTTTACCTAGCGTGATCTGAATTTGAGACAGCGAAGGTGGGTTGAATAACATTAGTCCTTCGACATTGAGCTTGCTTATACACCTGGTAAGGGTAACACAGTTAATGATGCACTGAGAAGAAAGACTCAGATATAGGCAGTTCAAGAGTCTAGTAGTGAGTGGCAGCTTATGGATTTGTTCTTTGAGATGCATTTGGAGGTCCTCGATAGTTAGGGGAAAACCTATCTTTCTTCCTTATATGTGACTTATACCCTCCTAGATAGAGTGAGGATGAGACAACTATCATATTCTGACGGCCTAGTTCTACAGGAGTCGATGGAAAGTGAGGACCCTCCTCCTGGATGGACGATAGATGATGATGAGGTACTGTGTTTCGATGGACAAGTATGAGTTCCTGGGGATTTACGTGAAGAGCTGATGCGGGAGTGTCATGCTTCAGCTTGGGAAGTTCATCCTGGGGTTACCAAAATGTAGCATGACTTGAGACGTTAGTATTAGAGGACGAGTATTAAAAGGGAGATAGCTGGTGTTGTTATGAGATGTTCCACCTGTCATTAGGGGAAGGCGGTGTATCCGAGGCCGACCGAACTGTTAAAGCAGTTACTCAATCCAGAGTAGAAATGGGAAGATGCCATGATGGACTTTGTGACCGGGTTGCCAAGGTCACGTAGAGGCAATGATGCAGTGTGGGTTTTTGTAGATAGACTTACGAAGGTAGCTAACTTTTATCCGATCAAGGAGACCTTAGGTGTTGACGAGCTCGGGAAGATGTATATCTGAGAGTTAGTACGTCTTCATGGGGTCCCCCATTATATCGTTTCAGATATGGACTCCCGCTTTACATCTCGTTTCTGGAAATATTTTTTGAGGGCACTGGATACACAGGTTATTCCGAGCACAGCATACCACCCTCAGACCGATCGTCAGTCAGAGCATACTATACAGGTGCATGAGGACATGTTGTGTGCATGCGTCCTAGACATTGGGGGAATTGAGAGAGGCACATACCCATGGTTTGTTTTTCCAACAATAATAGTCTTCAGGAAACTATTGATATGGCACCATACGAGGCTTTATATGGTAGGCCATGCCGATCACCTTTGTGCTAGATGGAGGCAGGTGAGGCTGCTTTACTAGGACCACGTCTAGTGCAGAAGACTTCTGAGTAAGTCTATTTGATTCATAAGTGGATGGCTACTACACAGTCTCTTCAGAAATCTTATGTTGATCCTCGTAGACAACCCTAAGAGTTTGTGGTTGGGGATCAGGTGTTTTTACGTGTTTTGCTGAGATTGGGACATAGGAGAATCAGGATACAGGGTAAACATTCACCGAGGTTTGTAGGGATGTTTGAGATTCTTGAGAGAGTTGGGTCGGTTGCCTATCGGTTGTAGTGACCACAGAGATATCGGGCTATGCCCGATGTATTCCAAGTATCTTAACTACGTTGTTATCTTTCAGACATGTCTCACATTTTTCTACCCGATGAGGTTGAGCTTCAGGACGATGCATCCTTTGAGGAGCATCTGATTCGTATTGATGATAGGAGCACGAAGGTTCTTCACGGTCGGTCAGTTCCTCTCGTACGGGTGCTATGGAAGCATGGCCGATTGTAGGATGAAACCTAGGAGCAGGAAACTGATGTACATGCTCTGTGGCTGGAGTTGTTCACAAATTTATCTTCACCACCCTTAGTAGGGAAATTCGGGAACAAATTTCTTTAAGGGGGGAAGATTGTAAGAACCCGGTTTTTCTTCTTGAGGTAAGGTTTTATCTTTTCCTCTTTCCTTAAGTGTTTTTTAGAAAATATGGAAAATTGGAAAAAAAATCCCAAATTTTATGGGTACACACCGTGTACTTTTCCCATGTGGTATGAGTACACAGGGTGTGTAGTCTTGTCGGCGATGAGGTTGAAAAAACCAACTACATGCCGTGTACTTTGAATTTACACGCCGTGTAATTAGTTGGTAGGTGAACAGTAAGGTGGTGGAGGCAGCCGCTAGTGGAGCAACAGTACAAGACATGTAATCAGGAATACATGACTTCTACTCATGTCGACGAATGAACAGTTCCGCAGTGGAAAGAATCCACCAGAGGAACAATTAAAAAAATGAAAATTACACGTTGTGTACTTGAGAGAACAGGTAGTGTAGTTTCTTTTTTTCGCATAAAACAGTTAGTAGCCTCTTCATTCGGTAGATGGGTCTTTGATTTTTTTTGGAGTGCGGGAGAGTTGGCTGGGTCATTGAAGTGCTCTCGACCGTACACCGAGAACCTGATTCCTACGTCGTCGATCTCCTTTGAACTGCACGGGTAAGCACATCCTTCTCCTTGAGTAGTTCTTAATAATTCTTTTTCGAGGGAATGTTATTTGAGTTTGAATGAGTGAACATTTATCCAAGATCTATGTGATTCATGGGAATTTCAAGAGACTTCGTTCATGTATACCGATAAGAGACGATCGAGGTAGGTGTTCTAGTGTTCATTCCAACTGTTGAGTTGATTTTTGTGTGTTGTTGTGCTAGGAACCCATGTTTGGGGTATCGTATGGCTGAGGCCTTTGTAGATAAGATATGTAGAATTTTATAGATAATCTAATGATAAATTAAAACTACTGTTTGGGATCACTGCTTGGACCCAGGTCCACCCCAGGGGTGTGTTCCTCTGTTTAGTCATTTGGCCTGGATACCCGAGGGTATACCGTGATTATTACCTTTTTAATGTTTTCTTGAGTGGAAATTTGTTATGGAATTGCTTGTTATGCATTGGGCTTGGCCCAGTTACTTGATCCTGAGGGCGGTGTTTTACTTTATCCTGAGGGCATGGTTCTGATTAGCCTGAGGGTGTGGTTATATTAGCCTAAGGCCGTGGTTATATTAACTAGAGGAAATGTTGTTAATTAGCATGAGGGCATGGTGATATTTTGCTTGATGGCATGACTGTGTTGGCCTGAGGGCATGGCTACATTTAGCCTGAGAAAAGGATTTTGATTAGGCTATGGGCATGGTTCTGGATAGCTCAGAATTAAATTATATTGAATTGTTAAAAGAATATTAAAAAGGAAATGAAACTTGTAGTGATATTTTCTTTTGATTAGTTACTAATTTAAGGCATTTACTTTCACCCACTTCTGTTTCATATTCTCACTAATAGTTGGGAACAGGCCTTTGGTGGGTGCCTACTGGGATTTATTTCTCACACCCTGTTTGGTTCATGTCTTCGGCCCAAATAGACTATTTTTTTCCTGGTGACGATAGGGGAAACGGTCCCTATATAGGTACATGATTATAGTAGAGGAGTAGGAGAACATGGGACCGAGCTTTGTCTTGTGATGCTTCTACATTTTGTTTACTCTTCTTGTTTTTCTTGGTTGTACCTTGTACATTGAGATGTATTGTATCGTATTGTAGTGTATCTTTTTCTGACTGATTTCATAGAATTAGTGACATGCTGCATCTTTATATATATAACTGCTGGTTCTTTTTTATTTCATTTGTTCGTTTCAGTTTTATATTGCTTACTGCTTCCATTGTTGTATGTTCTTTATATTTTCTGTTGTGATACACATTGACAAATGAGGGAATAGTTTCCCACTATCAAACCTAGGCCCTCACTGCTAGTCGGCAGCCTCTGGTGTTTGTGGAAATGCGCTTTAGTTCATGTGACCAACTGGGTTCGGGGCACTAGTTGAGTGGAACCTGGATCCGTGATGTTACATATGGGAAACGACTAAAGTAATAAATTAGTCCTTACAACCATATTGAGAATGCATTTAATTGAAATTCGATTCATTTGACATAATCTTTTGTGTCATATATTATTTCCCATAAGGAATTAATATCCATACTCAAATAGGAGTTATTAAAAAATATTCATAATTCTATTTACACATGAATTACATTGGAATGTTGAAATTGATTTCCCTATACATGTAGTTTATATTGGATCAATATAAGGAAAAATAATCCACATCCAATATATCATAATGATCGATCAAATAATTAAGGTCTATATTTTTTGGGAGATTCATCCCATGATTTTTAATTAGTGATGATTTTTATACTTGAGATGTAATTATTTTTCCATATTTAATGTTATATGATAGTTGGAACTCTATGTTTATATATATATATATATATCGTTATCCATCATTGATAAACATCACATTCTTTGTAATAGAATGATATGATGAAATTGTCTCACATAAAAAATTATATACATATATACATATAACTCAATTAATTCTTCAAAAATTAAGGGATTCGATATCCAACCATTCGAATATGTTTTTTCCACATAAATTACTCAACTATGATTGATCATTATTTTAAGGATTTCTAGACTCATCTTGGTTCATGTTATTATTCATAACATTATTTTATTGATCATGTACCATTATGTAGTCTTCGACCCCTTCTCCTATCATATTAGTCCTCTCGTTCATGAAATCCTTACATTTCAAATTGCATTTCTTATTGACACTCATCCCCATTTTATGAAACCATTTACTAAATAATTGAATACTAGTGATAAGAATACATTAACAAATAAACATATATGATATAAATTAAGAACATATAAATAATCATACAAGTAAATCATAATATATGAGTGTATAATTTTAAATCTAGGTTGTTTTGGGTGTCTTTTATATAATGTTAATTACCCCAACCACCAAAAATAGAGAGACCATTATCTAATAACAACTATACTGACTCATATATCTTACAAATAATATTATATAACTATTAAAATAAATATTAAAAAATTACACTATGAAGTATAGTGTTTTGGTATATTTGGGAGATTATATAAACCATAATAAATTTTAAAATGAACAATATAATTTTTATTTTCCATATTTAAACTTTTCCCCTAGAATAGATTGTTTTATTTTTTTATGTATGATAACTTGAAGACATATACAGAAGAAGGGGTATTCTAAAAATACTTTTATAGGGATAAAATTTAATGAACCTAGGGAGAAATATCATAATAGTTACTTTTAAAAACATGGAATCATAAAAGGAAATGATCATAAACTATTCCAGGGAAACATGGAATAAGAGATAATATATAATAATAGAAAGGTAATGTTGATAATTATACAATTGGGAACGAATATAATGCATTTAATTGTAATAATTAGTTTAAGCACACCATAAATACTTTATAGAATTATTGACAAAGCTAACTATATAATTCGCATATATAAAATAGTACCAAAAGATAAATGCACCATGTCTAAGTATTATAATGTCATTAAATATAAAGAAATTAAATAATAGATTAGATTTTTTATAATTCTTAGCCCACCCATAAACATAATATTTTATTAAAATGTATAACTAATATAAATTAGATATACATAAATCATAAAAATGATATAAACCCATGATAAAGAAATTGATAAAAAAATAAATCCATAAATAATTAATCATCAAGTTATTATATAAGATTATATGGAAAAAAACAAGGGATTAATGAATATTTTAATTTCATTATAAAATAAAGGATTATGTTTTAGGAAAATATATCCCAATATGAAGAGTAAAATTACATGAATATATGAAAAAGAAGTAAAAAAATTGATCACCTTTTTCAATCATTTAGGAGAACAGGGAAATAATATTAAAAATAAACAAATGCATAGAGGTTTCACAATGAAAAAAATAAAATGTCATATTTTATGTCAAAGTAATGATTTTATTTTAAATCATAAAAAGATGATAATTTTTTAATAGTGTAAGTTGAAAAGGAATTAGAAGGAAAAATATTCCATTTGTTGGGATTAAATTAATAAAAGGATAAAAAGGAAATATAGATATGTATGTATACTTGGAAACAATAAGGAGAACATAATGGAATACCTACAGGAAATATTTATAAATAAAATATAACAATTATAGGAGAATGGAAAAAATATTAAGATATGGAAATAAAGAGTGATAAAGAATAAACCCCATGAATGAGAATGATTCAAAAAGCCACCATACTTCATGTACTTCATTGATCTATTTTTTCCAATAACCTCTTGAATAGTAGAGTTACATTAATTAATGAATTTAAAATCATTTTAATATTTATATCACCTTAATAATTAATTTATTTCTATGTTTTATTCATTTTTACAATTAAAATTGTTAGAGAAAATTGTTTTGTTAATGTCCATTTCATGATTCCAAATAATCTTTGATTCAATGATAATTGTTTTTGGTACCATTATAATAGTACTAGAAGATCTATAAGTGTTTTGATGTTGTTTTTCTATCATATCATGTGTAACGTTCTTCAATATTTTAATATTTTTCTATATTTTTGGGAACATTTTTTTGTATGACTGTCTTAGATAGTTAGAATGACTATGATTATTCAACTTAAATTTCACTATTATCATGGATATTTCATCTTTTCAATATATAATAAATTATATTATTATATTATTATTATTATATTCAATCATGATTTCTGTTTATAAGAATATATAATAAATACATAATTAAAAAAAACTTCATCATTCACTAAAGTAAAATAAAATGACCATGGCTGAAAATAGTTTTTATAATAGCATAAATGTATGAAAATATATAATAAATTTTAATTTTTTTTTAAATTATTTTTATTAATTTCATATATTATTTAAATAGTATGAAGATGATTTAAATTTTGAGACATTGGTCTGCAATTCATTTTATTACTTTTTGACTCACCTCCCATAGATTGAGTTTAATGTATTTAGAGTAGAGTGTTATAGCTTATTTGATCCCATGGGAATATAGATAAAAATATTTATAAATGTATTTATGATTATATTGGAAAATATAAATCATTTTAAAATTGGCGATAATGTTATGGATGGTGGTTGTTTATATATCCACAGAGGAGGGGTACCTTTGAATTAAATATTTATTATCTTATTATTGAGGCTTAAGACTATGAATAACATTGATTAATATGTATCTTAACTTTTGATAATGAATTTATGGGTTTCATTGACCTTAATTCAAGCCTAAAACAATTTTCTTCATCAAGATATTTTATATCTAGTAAATAATTAAATATTTTTTTAAAATAAATATATATTTTAGTCTATAAAAATAAATTAATAGGTTCAAAATTAATTCTTATCATTTTCATATTCTATATTTTACCCCTTAAAAACATTTTAGTCCATGGAAAACAATTCATATATTACATATTCATATTTACATAATATTTAATTCATAAAATGTAAAGTATTTTTAAAAACTATATTTTTCAATATTCACATAAAAACATGTTTCTTATAAATATAAAAAAATTCACCAAAAGACAATATCAACATTTTGATTATAAAAATGAAATCAATACTATCAAAAGAAATTTCCACATTAGGTAAATCTAATTTTTAAATTTTAACAAGGAAATTTTTCTAACGTAATAAGTTGAAAGATATTTTATTTAAATGTATACATGCTATTGATTTAAGTTGAAATATATATATCTTTTTTAATAGTAATATTTATTTATTCAATTTAACTTAATTTACATATTAATATTTAGTAATTTTACTATTATTATATGAAATGTGGATATTTTAAAATATTATAATTTTTATACTTCCTTATAAACAACCTTTATTTAATTTTTTGTTAAGTCGCTAAATTTAAAAAAAATACCTTTGATATGAAAAATTATATTATTATTTTTAACTTTTTTATTTATTTATATTTGTTTCACAGTTTTGGTATCCTAAGGAGACCTCAATTCTCTATATTTTTAGATTCTAAATATGATATTTTATTTTTGTTTTTAACTCTTATTACTAATTTTAAATTCGATAGAACGAATTTTTTACTTCATAAATAATTTTATTTTATTAAGTAAATTAGAGTATTTTTTTCAGTATTTGTATGTGATTTTAATTTTAAATTATATATAAACATGAGGTAATACATTCCCATCTGGATGTGGTCATGAAGTTATTCATATATAGGGAATTTCTTGAACCCTTTCAACTATTTCTCCTGGGATTTGTTCGAGTAAATGGAAACACCCAATTCTCCATGCATACATGAAGGTCTACATACCTACATTCTAAAGGTGTGATCACTGGGAATTTTACCAATGATGTAACGCCCCGACCCCAGAATCCTAGATTCATTGCATTATTACATAACATTGGAATGATTATAATGAATCAAGTCCCAACGGATCGATCAGTTTAGCAGACTTGGAATATAGATTACATACATGAAGTTCAACATTACAACTTGAAAAGAAAAACAACTATAATTTATTCCATTAGAAACGTCCAAGCCTTCTAAATTAGGCCAAAAAGTCACTCATAACTATCTTCTTCATATCCTGGGAAAATAAAACATAAGAAAGGGGTGAGATCAGATACTTAAAAAGGGTAAATAATTTAGTGGAAGCTATAAACATTTAAGGAATGATTTGTAATAAAACAACAACCTTTTAAACATAAACTTATACATAATATCAAAAATATAAATCAAACATTACCATATAAACATTCACATGGATATTCTAATAGTCGAATAATCACATGTAATAATTATTTTTGGAATGAGTGAATGTATAATACCATACTTTAATTTCTGTGTCAAGGCCTCGTGCTTGGACCTATTGGCTAATTGTAACCAGACCCAAACCCAGAGAGCCTCTGTAACCGGACTCCATCCCGAAGAGCCTCTTTAACAGGACTCCAACCCAGATAGCCTCTATAACCGGACTCCAACACGGAGAGCCTCTGTAACCAGACTCAAACCCAGAGGGTCCGCTATAACCAGACCCCAACACGAAGGGCTTACATTTACTGGTCCCCAACCGGGAAAATACTAGTATAATACATTCAGCATAAGAAAATGCTGAAATATAACATAATAATTCTTATTAAAACTAGAAAAAAAATTCAATACTTTATCAACAAACCATGAATGGTATAAAAATAACACTTCCATAGTCAAACATATCACAAAAATTCAATACAATATGGAATATTCGTATCCGAATAAATCAACTTATAACAAATTTAAAATCAATCAATGGATGTTTATATAGATGAAATTTATTTTTAAAACTCATTGTGAGAAATATTCCTTTTTCAGAAAACCATTTAAAAGTCACAAAATTAAAAAAGGAAGGCATTTAAAGACATTTTGGAATCAAAGTGTCCCATATCACTATAAAACATTTGAAAGGAATTAAAATTTTTAAAAAATTCATTTCAATATAAATAAATCCATAAAACCAATGTTGAAAACATCGATATTAATGAGAATTATTTTGAAGAATAAATATCTAAAACATTTAAAATGATGTTTTAGTAAAAACATCCCTTAAAAAGAATCGTTTTGAAAACTAATTTATGAATCATGGAAATGGATAATAAATATGTGGATGTAGATACTTATGTAAAAAAAACCCACAGATAATAAAGAGATTGTGAAATTAACCCTTACCAATTTGGTAACTTATAAAACATACACCCCATGAAATAAGTACCATAAAATGAACATGTAAATACAGAAAAACCTCTTACCATGCACTTTCCTTTGGTCGAGGGTACGTTTAGCCTTATATATAATGGCCATTATATGTTATTAGATTATAACAGAACCATATTTATATATATTATATCATACATGATTCATTTATGAATTTTATACTACCCATTTAATAATGATTTTCCTGTTAAATTATCATTTCGTGTAATAATCGCTTTCTTTGTCGTACGTATTTTAACTTGTTATTCTTCACCGTATCATTTATATCATGATTTAAATACTTACATAATTCAAACCATGATTCATATATCATATATATTTAGAATATAAGTATTTATAATAGATATATATATATGAAATGGAATACACCATTTATGGAGATGGTAGGTCGTACGTATGCATTACGCTGTTTCTATTTTCATATCGTATTGAACGGAAGTAAGTGAATAAGATATATATAAGTAAATAAATACACACACACACACAGATATATATATATATCCAGTATAATTATTATGTCATATATGACATACTTATTAGTAATATATGTTTTTTATAATCATTGAGGAATGGTGAACGTGGAAATGAATCTCATCGCGTCATGGAGACGGTAATCCGTACGTACGCACGAGCAACAATATCATTTCTTTAAAGGTGTATAATTGGATGGAATATCATATATACATAATCATTATCATGATATATTTATTATTTACAACAATCACACATCATTATTATACCCATCCAAATAATAATTAATTGAATAATAAATACACCACGACGTGAATACGTTAAGTCGTACGTACGCACGTATGGTGACCTGTCATTCAAAGGATGGATAGAATAATTAATATAGTTGTACTATATTTATAATAACATAAAAGTAAATAGAATATATATTAGTTATTATTTTATAATTAAAACCACAAATAAATACGAAGTGGACGAAGAATGGAACATGAAAGAGGTGATGAAATATTTACCTCTTCTTAAGGTTCTTCCTTTTGATTTGATCAAATATAATTCTTAGGTTGGATTTCTGATCAAAATAAGGCCTCTAAGAGTAAGGGAGGAATGTTGGAAGGATATTTGGGTAGGGTTTGTTTGGGTGAAATGGAATTGATGGTGTGAATTAGAGAAAAGGGGGAGTTCCCTTTTATAAGAGGAGTGATGGGAACCTTAGGAAAAGAAAGAAATATTATTTAATAATAAAATCATTTTCAGATTCTAATGTCTCCTAAGTGGATTATATAAAGTATAAGGTGGGTATGGGTCTAAAACCACTCAACCAAAATGTTTTAGATAGGTTTGGGTCACTATATTAACCATATCATTTAGATTTAACTCTTTTTTATATAGTTTGAGATTTACCATGTCTCTTTGTATTTTTTTATTATATGGTTAATAAACATACTATAATCTTCCAACTGAACCCCAGGAGATCCATTAATGATAAAACTACCATTATATAAGTCTTTTGGACAAACCTTATATTTATAAGTATATAATATCAATTAATAATATAATATTTATTTTAAAAATTCTTTTTTTGTCAATTTTGACACTATTTGGTATTTTGTTTTTTCTAAATTTATAACAGCATTATTACTTCAAACACAATTCATAAAACCAACCCTAACATGTAATATTAAGCTAGAAAAGTAGTGAAATTCATAAAAATACTCAAATTACATTTATTTGGAAATTTATAATATCAATTATTTTAATATTTCATTAATTAGGTAATTACTGCATCATCATTTTGTCATAAATATATTTAATTATATAATGTCTAAAAATTATAAAGAAAATACCACGATTTAGAAAAACTTTTTAATTTTCAAAATTATATTTATAGTCGAAAAGATAACATATATAACCCCATGTAATAATTGATTTACTAAAAGATATTTGTTTATGTCATTTTTTCCATTAGTTTATGTTAATTAAAATAAAGTGTCATTATCATATATAAGTGGCTCCATTGGGACACAAAATCAACCCAAATAGTCCCATGGTGGCCATGACTCATCCAATAATTTTTGGACAACTGTTAGGTTAATTTTTTATTATTATGGTATTCTTTTTACCTTGAATTACCTTATATACCTTTAACTGTGGTAAATAAAAGTAAACAGTAACTATTCACAAAAAACAATTATCTTATTGAACTGCATTTTACACATCGATATTAATCGTTTATCTCTAATTTTTTAAATTCAACTCACAAATGCGGTAAAATTATGTTTTATGTAAATTTGCAAATACTCTTAGGAGGTAGGTAAAAGACGGTAAAAAGTTCGATAAAATTTTTATATATCTAAAATTATTATAAACAAACTCTAATGAATTAAATTAAACATATATTGGTATTATGAATCTATTTTGAAATAAAATAAATTTAAATAAAATAAATAATTATTTAAATAAAAATTCTGTTTTAAACAATAACTCAGTGTTTTTCACTATTCGTCAAAAATTGAATGTTTTCAGAAATATACCAAAATCTCACCCTAAGATAATATTGGTATTATGAATTCAAAAATTAAGCCTATTTTGTCAAATTCAAAACATAAAATTTTTATTTATTAATTTAAAATTAATTCCTGTTGTAAAAACCAAAAAGCGGGTTTTTAAGAAATAATAACTAACACAAGATTGATACTTTTTTTTGTTCAATTTCAAAGTGAAATTATTTAAAATGAATAACATTGGATTAAATGGTAAAAATATAATCCATTTATACTTAAAAAACATTAAAATGTATATTTTAAAACTAATAATTATTTTGATTAAAAATGTTGTTTTCAGTTTAAATATAGGATTTTTCATTATTCACTCAAATAAGAAAGTTAGCAGATAAACACAAAAAATTTATTAAAACTAAATTATTATGTCCCTAACCTAAATAATATGTTTATTTTGAAAAATTCAATTTATAAAAGTTTCAATTATTATATTTAAAAAGGGTTTTCCATTAAAAGGTGGTAAAATTGCATTCTTTGAAAAATCCTTCTTTTATTTGAAAAAAATTAATTTGTTCTTACATTATGTCTAAGATACTCATAATATGGATTCTAAAATTATATGAATTATATAAATACCAAAATTCTATTAATATTTTTCATAACAGCTTTTGAATGACTAGTTTGGTAAGTCATGGTGCGCTTGAACCTAGTGTTGCGTTTAGTGCAAGTTGTTGAATTACTTTGAAGAAATGATGTAATATAAAATATTGGGGTGTTCATTATTTCCTCCTTCAATAAATTTAAACCTCTCAATTTGAAATTGTTCTTCTAAAATAAAAGTTTTAAAATATAAAATACCTTTGTCAGAAAACCCAGATCGGAAATTGGGTTAATATAATTTAGTCTTAATAAGAGGAGAAGGGGAATGAAAAAGTCACCACCAAATTATGATCTTTTTTTCAAGAACATTGGTGTCAATTAGAAACACATAATTGGAGGAAAAAATGAAATATTTATAGGGATTAATTGAGGTCATCAATTACAAACAACTGTAGAATTGAGGGCCTCAAATCCATCAATCTGTGATGATTCAAAATATCATCGGTTCAACATAACATAAGGTATTAACATAACACTTTTTTAGTTTTAAGATCCCTTACCTAATGATTAAGAATTAATTTCATCATAGAATAAGAGAAAAAAATAGTTGACATATAGAGTTCCAACATTTTCTTCTTTTTCTTCCCATCAAATCCATATGACTTAGAGAATTATTTACTTATCTTATTAACACATGATATTATTTCTTCATATGTTGAGAATACAAGGGAGACTATTTCCATTCTAAATGTTGGATTATTAATGTTAAAGTTATTATCCTTCTTACTCTTTGGATCATACGTATTGTTGGAGTTCACATTTCTTCTACTAGACACCATTTCTATGAAATGGAATACACTCGGTGAATTTATTAATCGAAATGAATAATTCAAAACTTGTAAATTACCTAATTTAAATTTAACAGTTTATGGTTATAATCCATAATAATTAAAATATTTTCTTTTAGGAGGTATATACTAATAAATACTTCATAATTATTTGTAAATAAAATTAGAATTATCCTAAGCATATCCCTCGGGAGTGTCGTAACCAATGGTGCAGCAAGTCCCGTTGTCGTGCACCAGTTCATGTTCGAGTCTAGATCAAAGCGGTGTTTTTCGGATTTACACATAGGAACATTTGTGCCAGAGCTGCCTCTACCTACACGTATCTAGATAGGGATGTATTTCTTGGGAAACTGACAAAACCACTACATTATCAAAATTTTAGGAAGTTCATCTAAATATTCCTCAAATTCTAGCTAAGGGTAATGTGCTCTATTCAGAGTTTATCTAAATCTATTTTACTACGTTTTTTCTAATCTTCCTCTGATACCAACTGTAATTCCCAGACCCCAGATGCCTAGAGTCGGTGCATTATTATATAAAATTGGCATGATTAAAATGAATCAAGTCTTGAAGGACCGATATGTTTAGTAGTTTTGGAAAATATATTACATACAAGAAGTTAAACATTACAACTTGAAAAGAAAAAAACTATAATTTATTCCATTAGAAACTTCCAAGCATCCTTGATTATTCTTGAAAGTCACTCATAACTATCTTCATCATATACTGGGAAAACAAAACATAAGAAAGGGGTGAGCTCATATGCTCAGTAAGGGTAAATACTTTAGCGGAAGCTATAAACATTTAAGGAAAGATGTGTAATAAAACAACATCCTTTTAAATATAAATTTGAACATAATATGGAAAAAATAAATCAAACATTAGCATATAAACACGAACATGGATATTCTACTAGTCTAATAATCTCATGTAATAACTAATTTCATATTGGGGGAATGCATAATACCGGACATTAATTTCTGTGTCAAGGCCTCGTGCCAGGACCTATGGTCTAACTATAACCGGACCCAAACCCGGAGAGCCACTGTAACTGGACTCCATCCTGGAGAGCCTCTGTAACCGGACTCGAACCCGGAGAGCCTCTATAATCAGACTCCAACCTAGAGATCCTCTATAACCAGACTCTAACACTGAGGATCACTATAATCAGAACCCAACCCAGAGGGCTTACTTTTACCAGTCCCTAACCCAGAACATACTAGTCCAATACATTCATCCTAAGAAAAGGTTGAAATATAACATAAACATTCATATTAAAACTATCGTACAAAATGTCTATACTTTTTCCAGAAACCATGAATGGTAAAAAAACACATCCATAGTCAAACATATCACAAAACATTCAATAAAATATTTAATATTTTTATTATAATAAATCAACTTCAAACAATTTTAAAATAAATCAATGGATATTGATATAGATTAAAATGATTTGTAAAAATCATTGTTAGAAATATCCCTTTTTCATAAAAATATTTAAAAGTAACACAATTTAGAAAGGAATACATTTAAAGACATTTTTGAATAAAAGTTTCCAATACCACTTTGACACTTTTTAATGGAATAAATATTTTAAAAACATTCATGTCTATATAAATAAATCCTTAAAAACCATTTTGAAAACATGGACATTAAAGAGAATGATTTAGAAGAATAAATATTTAAAACATTTAAAATTATGTTTTAGTAAGAAATTATCTTAAAAATAATCCTTTTCAAAACTGCTTTATGAATCATGGACATGGACAATAAATATTTCCCAGTATATACTTACGTAAAAACAACTTCTGATAATAGTGAAATTGTGAAATTAACCCATACCAATTTGGTAACATATAAAACATACACAAAATGAAAGAGGTACCATACAATTAAGACGTAAATATAAATAAATTAATGTGTATTAAACAAAGAATACAATTATTGGTAGTACATACACATCACAAAAGTAAATAGTCGCGATATAGTATGAATCTCACAGGAATAGGGAGTGAGATGAAAACCCCTTACATTTCACATTCCTTTGGTCGAGGGTACATTTAACCTCATGTATAATGTCTATCATATGTTATTAGATTATACCAGAACCATATTAATATTTATTATATCAAACATGATTCATTTATGAATTTTATACTACCATTTTAATAATTATTTTCATTTTAAGTTACCATTTTGTGTAATAATCGTTTTCTTTATCATACGTATTTTAACTTGTTATTCTTGACTGTATCATTTAGATAATGATTTAAACACATCAAGAATAAAAATCATGATTTATATATAATATATATTTATAATATAAATATTTATAACTGATAGATATATGAAATTGAATACACTATTTATGGAGACGGTAGGTCTTACGTACGTATAAACGTTGTTTCTGTTTTCATATCATATTGAACGAAAGTAAGTGAATAAGATATATGTCAGTACATAAATACAAAAAATATATATCCAGTAGCATTAATATGTCATATATTACATAATTATTAGTAATATATATTTTTAAAATTGTCGATGAACGGTGAATGTGGAAATGAATCTCATCGCGTCGTGGAGTTGGTAATCCGTACATACACATTAGCGACAATATCATTTCCTTAAAGGGGTATAATTGGATGGTATATCATATAAATAGAATAATAATCATGTTCTATTTATTATTTACATCACTTACACATCGTTATTATACCCATCTAAATAATAATGTATTGAATAACAATTACACCACGACGTGGAGACAGTAAGCCGTATGTACGTACATATGGTGACATGTCATTAAAATGATGGATAGAATAATGAATATGGTTGTACCATATTTATAATAAAATCATAGTATATAGAAGATACTGGAGTTATTATTCTAGAATAAAAACAACACTGAAAGAGGAAGTGGAAGAAGAAACAAACATGAAAGAGGTGATGAAATACTTACCTCTTCTTCTGGTTCTTCCTTTTGATTTGATCAAATGGGATCCTTATGTTGGATTTATGCCCAAACGAAGGCCACTAGGATTAAGGGTGAAATGTTGGGAGGATATTTGTGTAGAAGTTTGGCTGACAAAAAAAGGCTTTGAAGGTGTGAATTAGAGATAAGGGGGAGTGCCCTTTTTTAAGAGGAGTGAGGGGGACCTTAAGAGAAGCTAGAAATATTATTTTATAATAAAATCATCTTCGGTTTCAAATGGCTCCAAAGTGGATTATTTAAATTATAAGGTAGGGATGGGTCAAAAACCTCTAAACCAATAGGTTTTATATAGGTTTGGGTCTCTATATTAACCATATCTTTTAGATTTAACTTGTAGTTAAATGTTTTGACATTTACCATGTATCTTTGAATTTTTATATTATATTGTTAATAAACATACTATAAACTTCCAAAAGATCCCAAAGTGGTTCATTAATGATAAAAATATCATTATATAAGTATTTTTTCCAAACCGTAGGTTTCTATGAATATAATATCAATTAATAATATAATATTAGTTTTAAAAACTGTTTTATGTCAATTTTGACACTATTTTGTATTTTTTTTTTCTAAAATTATAACAGATTTAATACTTTGATAAAAATTAATATAACCAACCCTAAAATGTCATATTATCCTATAAAAGTAGTTTAATTCATAAAAAGTATCATATTACATTTATTTGGATATATATAATATCAATTATTTTAATATTTCATTAATTAGGTTATTATTGTATCATCATTGTGTCACAAATAAATTTAATTAGGTAATGTATAAAAATTATTAAAAAAAATACCATGATGTTTTAAAACATTATATATTTCAAAATAATATTTATAGTCGAAATGATAACTTATATAACTCCATGTAAGAATTGATTTACTAAAAGATATTGTTTTATGTCATTTTTGCCTTTACTTTAAGTTAATTAAAATAAAGTGTCATTATCATTCACAAGTGCCTCCATGGGGACCCAAAATCGACCCAAAGATTACCATGGTCGGCCATGACTCATAAAATAAGGTTAGGAGATGTTTTTAGGTAATTTTTTATTATTATGATATTCTTTTTACCTTGAATTTCCTTACTTACCTTTAAGTTTGGTAAATAAAAGTAAAAAGTTACTACTCACCAAAAATTATTTTTATCTTATTGAACCACATTTTTCACATTGCTATTAACCATGTCACATGGATTTATTAAATTCAACTCACTGATGTGGTAAAATTATGTTTTATGTAAATTTTCAAATACACATAGGAGGTAGGTCAAAGACGGTAAAAAGTTCAATAAAATTTTTGTATATCTAAAATTATTATAAACTGACTCCAAAAAATTACATTGAATATATATAGGTATTATGTGTCTATTTTGACCTAAAATAAATTTAAATAAAATGATAATTATTTATATAAAAAGTCAGTTTAAAAAAATAACTCAGTGTTTTTCACAATTCATATAAAATTGAAAGTCTTCAGAAAAATACAAAAATTTCACCCTAAGCTAATATTGGTATTCTGAATTCGAAATTTTACCAAATTAAAAACATAGAAGTTTAATTTATTAATTTAAAATTAATTTCCATTGTAAAAACAAAAAAGCATGTTTGTATGAAATAATAACTAACAAAATATTTATACTTATTTATGTTCTATTTCAAAGTGAAATTATTTCCAATGAATAACATTGGATTAAAATGTACAGATATAATCTATTTATACTTCAAAGCCATTAAAATGTATAAATTAACACAAAAATTTATTTTGATTAAAAAATTTATTTTCTGTTAAAATATAGTATTTTTTTTATTCACCCAAATTTGAACGTTATCAGATAAACACCAACAATATTTTGAAACTGAATTATTATGTCGCGATTCTAAATAAAATGATTATTTTGTCAAATTAAATATATAAAATTTTAAAATATTATAATTAAAAAGGGATCCCCATTAAAGGGTGGTAAAATTTCATTTTTTGAAAAATACTTCTTTTATTTGAAAAATATGAATTTATTCTTACATTATGTCTAAGAAACTCATAATATGGATTCTAAAATTATAAGGATTATATAAAGTTAAAAATTTAGTAAATATTATTCACAACCACTTTTGGATGGCTAGTTTGGTAAGTCATACTGTGCTTGATATCAATTCTTCTTGTAGTGAAAGTTATTGAATTACTTTGAAGAAATAATGTACTATGAAATCTTGGGGTGTTAAAAATGATTCATGGGACCTTACTTCTGTGGGGATTATGGGCAGTATATCTCAACACATCCTTTTTAGGGAATTACTGCCCACTTTCAGTCTCACTTATAAATTTAAAACAATTTTTTAACCCTTTCATATCTAAATATATGTCTAGTCACCATTTACATTTTAAATCATTCATTTCCACATACATATAATAACATCTTGATGTTTTAAAGGTTCTTCATTATTTCATTTATTATTTTGTGATGTTGTTTTTATGAAATGTATTGGGTTCTCTAGAATATTTCATTATCCATGGAGACAAAAATTATCTTTATATTTGGATCAGGCCCTTAATTGGCTTCCATTGTAACCTTATGAAAGGAATTAGAACTCACATAGTTTTGGGGCACTTAATAAGATATAACATACCATTTAAGATTTTGATACAAGGACCAATCCATGAAATTTAACTTCATGTATGGATAATATCAATAAAAAGGATCCTATAAAATTTTCATTTAATTATTACACATTATTGTCCCCTTATATTTAATCCCATAGGGAATATGGACTTCTAGGATTTTGTTTATCTTATATGTATTATGCCCTTATGAACATAGATCTCATCATGAATATATTCCAATGAGTATGACATTAAAAGTACCTAGATAAAATGTTTCCTATTGGGTGGGGGAATCATCTTAAAGAAACTTTTTCCCAAATAATTTGGTAATGGATTGATAATGTTAGGTTTGAACTTCAAGGATGTACCCTACATATCCCGTCAAGACATGAATCAAATATAATCTAATTTAAATTTATTTTCTCTTATAGCTATGAAGTTGGAACAAATAATTTATATTAATTTTACTAATGACATGAAAATAAATAATCTATAAGACTATGTTAGTCGTGCTTAGTGTGAGTAAGAGAAGATAATAGAAGATATATCGTATCAAACAATCACATATGAATGGGACATGGACTAGAATAGGAAGCCCAAGGGTTGAACTTTATTCCTCCCCTACTGGTAAATGGTATAGGTTATATAGAATCAATAAAGGTAATAAGATCCTTAAATTAAGTCTAGGTCTTTACTCCAAGAGGCATTCCCATGAAAATTTAATTCTAGACTGCTAATGCATGAGGATGAGGCTATAACAGGGTAGTCTGGAATAAATAATTCTGGATTACTGTAGAATTAATTCCCATTTTTATCTTCTTTACTATTACTAAACTCATAATTTGGAATGAGATATACATTTATAAGAAAAAACATAATGGAAAATAACAAATTTTATTCACATTTTAGGTTGAATTCATAAGACAAATAAAAATGTATATTGTGAGAATATTCCAATTACTACCTCTGAGGTTGGAATCCTTATTAACAAGGTAATTAATCATCATGGAAATCTTAAAGACCCTAACTTCGTGGGAGGTTAAATGGGTGGATTTCATTTTCCAATTGAATTCAACATTGAATTCTATAGGATCTTTTCTCTAACCCATACCTCAACCATGTAATTCTCATGGTTTTCAGGATGGTATTAATGAGAACATTGTCAAATAAGTGTCTTTAGTAAAGTATTACTATAACATTTAAGAAAGAAAGGTCCTGAATTTGGTGCTTGAGGTTGGGTCTACCAGGAAGTATAAATATGGATTCAATGGATTCCTGAAAAATTATACTAGGATGAAATAATGAGGTATTTTCCCAAGTGAATGTTTGGAAATGTTAACAGGATATAACCTAATTGATACATGGGTAAAATTTTAGGAACATCACCCATATTGTACTTGGGATAACTAGAGAGTAGTTTTTTCAAGAGATGCTTGGGTTATATGATGAAAGATTCACCTATATTAGATTTTTTCATAGTAATTATTCATAAAAAATATTTGGGAAATCTGTCACCCAAATAATAATTGGTATCCTTTGATGATTTTAGAATAAATTTGTGCAGGTTTCAGGTTTTTTAAGAACACTTCAACTTAGTATTAATATAAATTGATTAAGTGGTTCATAATAATGGTCTTGTTGTTTTGAGACCTCTGGGAACCCAAGAACTAATTCTTTTATTAATTCCCTCTTATTTTAGAGCATTAAAATATACCTTTAGGGTTTATAGGCTTTGGAAAGTAAGTTGGGAAAGAAGAGATTCAGTTTTCCTCTCCTACTTCCCAAATGTGAAATTACTGATTCCAATGGTATTATTTATAAGTAAATTTGTGACCTTTGGAATGGATGGAGACTCAAGCATAATATATTCAAATTTTTAACGTTCGTGAGTTTTCGGTTTTCACATGTGAGCAAAAAATCTGAGACTTGCATGATATTATTTCCATGATAGTACCACATGAATGGTTAATATGGAAGAATATAAAGTGTATTAAGGGGATTTTAGCCACATTCCATTTTCCATTTTCCATCATTAATTTTTGGTAGTTTTCATTCAATATAATTTCATTTTAGTAAAGGGAACACAAATTCCCCTCCCTCCTATCGTTATATCTAATTATAATTTGGATGATTTAATCCTAATTTAGGTGTAACATTCACATGATATAATCTTCGAAGGTGGAAAATTATTTTCTATGATATTTTCTTCTCTAATGTTTTTAAACTTCACTGGAATATAGTGAATCAGGTTCTCATATATTTTTTTTACAAATACAAACACCAATGGGATTAATGTAACATGATACAGAGATATGAGTGGAGGAAAATTTAAAATTGTTTTAATTTAATAACTTTTGTAACATGACTTATGTAAATAGAATTTCACAATATTTATTGTGTGAGGCACTTGGGAGAGGTTACATTGCATGAGGAACATGGGAAAGAATACTTCATAGATACCTTAGGTGAGGGAATTTTTTTACTTTTATATATTTCATCCCATGTTTGAATAAACCACTTGTATGAGAATGATTTTAGACTCAGCCAATATTCCCCCCATGGTTTGGAGATCCAATCTTCCTATTAGATAGAATAATCTTTATTTATTTGAATGGTTGGATATTATTAAAAAAAAATATGTCTCTCAATAGAATTATCATATCTAAATAAATGGATCTCATTTAATATGATCTGATCTCCAATCACATCGGGGAGATACTAGACATCATTTGGGTGGCATAATACCACTCATGTAATGGTTCCCCACTGTCTCTTAGAAAAAATATAAAAAATTACAACTTATAATATCATGTTAATTTTTCAATATTGACATGGGGTTATAACAAACATCTGATTTCCAAGGATGAATAAATATATGAAATTATCTTGGTTTAGTGAATATAAAAACCATACATATCCAATATCTCTACAGAGGATCTTATAACAATGAATTATTGAAGAAGATTTCATTCCTTTTTTACAATAGAATGATCTCTTCATATCTATGAACTCATATTTTTTTAAATAAACTCAAATAGTTTCTTGTTTATTATCCACCCCTCAAGTAGTGATCAATCAAGAAGATGGAATGAATATCTGGACATTTATTCTAGAGGATAGTTAATCTAGAAAAGAAATTGTCTTACATGGTCTATAGTATGTGTACTTATTCTATAGTAAATATTAATGTTGTCACCATCTAGGAATTAATCTAGGTTTTTCTAATATATATTTAGAGAACCCTATATTTGCTCCCAGAATTTTTAATCTAATGGATCACTTAGACCATCACTTTCCATCTAACACATTGGGATGTAGGCATCGATTTTTTTTGTCAATAATGTTTTGGGGGAACCCTTCCTTAATTCCATTTATGATTATTTCACACCATTAATGTCAATATGGAATGAAATTAAATGGATTCCTTCTTTAGCCTATGATTTATTAAAAATAACTTATAAGGTTTCAAGGAATTTCCCTTTCTTAAGAGATTATCTTCATTTAGAGGTATGGATGAATGGTTTCCCAATGCCTCTGGGGAAGGGACCAATATAAAGGTGTCTATTAGGAGTCCAGTGATAGAAAATCATGAATTCATGGGGAATAATTGCATTATATTAGTTCAAGGTCAATATAATATGTGGGTTTAAAAAATTATATTGACATCCCTATAAAGGCTCATTTTATTATTTTTTTAAAAATGTTTTTGATCACCTATTTACTTCCAATTCTTTACTGTAATGGTTACTTGATGATGAAAATAGTTGTCGTGGTGTAAAAGATATCACATTGGTGTCATATTTAATTGGAAACCCATATCATAAAAAATATCCAGTAGTAGATAAAGCCTATTTATATAGGAAAGTCTCATTTATACTTTTGAAGTCCATTATATGTGTTTTGGGGATAGATAACTATACATTTCATCTCATATATGGTGACTATTGAAGTCGGTATTCCAAGATGTTGATTTTTCCCTTAATTCTTACCGTTTATGGGATCAGAAACCTTTCGTTAAAGTATCGGTCAACTCCAAGGATTTAATTTTTGTATATAGATTTATAAATCTTTATTCATAGTGACTTTACTAGATAAATTATTATTGACAATAGACTAAATGATTATCAATTGGAGTCCAAAAATATAGACATAAGGGATTTCATGTTGGAAGCACTAAAAGACAATGAGATTATTTGTTTCTCCTATGTGCCTCATTGATTTTCAAATCTATTTACATACCTAAAACATCCAACCATGTTACCTATCATGAACATTCAATCATAGAAAAATATAATGGTGGTTGGGATGTTATGGTTGATCATGGCCTAGAAAGTATCATAGGTGGTGATTAAGTTCCCTCCTCGAGGTGCATACATCAGGTTAACTCATTGATATACCAATTTTTCGATTTCAAAATTTCTAGAAGGTTTTTTAAAGAATATTATGCTTTATTTTGTCATTTATATAAATAATTTACAAGGAATGCATGGAAATACTGTCTGTTTAGTGGTTAAAAATAATGAACTCCAAACTATCCAAAACAAACACGATTATAGTATATATAAAGATATAGTAGAAAATACATTTATAGATTGAATCGTTACTATGATGATTTCATTTTAACCATTAGGATGAAACTTTGGATCTAGTGGATCATGCTTATAAGGTAGAACAACCTTAAATTTTTTTGAGTTCCTAGGATACCAAGTCCTTCTTAGAACTATTTTAGACGTCATCAAACTATGTATGGCCTAGGTTGGTCCATTTTTCGTAGAACATAAATTATGACAATTTGTACATAGAAGAGTTTATTAAAGAGGGAATACATATTCCTTAATATAAATATATAATGGAACCATAAACTTTTACTATTATTTAAATAGTTAAAAGGTGGAAAATATATTTTAAAGAGTGGGAGACTATTATTTAAATTAATTAAATATAAATATATGTAGCATGATTGGTGACTAAAATAATGGATTCGGGTCACACCAAAGGTGTTATTTATCAAACCACTAGGGAATGGGTTTAATGTTCTAATCACAATGATTAATTCCTATTAATGGACTCAACATTTTTTAATGGGGAATTTGTACTATGAAAACATGTAACTATGATTTGCGGATGGTGGAGAAGGAATCTCCATATATAGAATCACCATGATACATTGTTATTAGAAACCCCATCACGATTATGGAATAATATCATCCATATGCATGGGATGTATACCTAGGACAATGGCTTGCGAAAGAATAAATTAATTTAGCACATTATAACCCACCACCTAAAATAAAAATATTTTATAATATTAGTTCTAGTATCACATAATTTTATACAAAACATTGTTGGAATGAAAAATCATTTTCTAGAAATTTCTTTTGTCATTATTAGTTTTTACAAAAATAATAATCTCTTGGTCTATCCAACATGTCCGTCTGAACATACATATTTATTTTAGATCATGATTTCCTTTTCTACATTAAGATATTTAGTGTGGATGCTTTAGAATTTAGGCAAATTTCCTAGATGAAGAGAAGACCCTTATTAGAGAAACTCCGCCTTCATGGGCAGACACATTGAGGGACATTACCCCATATGTTTCTATTACCTACTTAGGGGAAGTGAATCATGGTAATGATGACTTTAAAAAATCTAATATTATGTAGTTATTTATCACTTTTTATGTGTTATATTTCCACATTCATAACATAAATTAGAGGATATTCTGAAAATAACTATCAGTTTTCCAAGTTCAAGAGGAGAATATATAGAGATTTGGTTATCTGATATAGGTAACAAATTTTATCCTGATTCAATGGAGAACATGGATAAAATAACAATTAATCTTAAGGAAATTACTCTCCAGATCATCATTTTTCAAGGGAAAAACAATTGATTTTTTATAAAAGTGTATGAAGGTACACTTATCATAAATCAATTTTTTAATAGACACTAAGAAATCAACCCTCAAAAAATATGACCCTCTTTCCATTTAAAAGGACACCTACAAGGACTAGAGGTGGGACTATAGTAGGTTAATTAATGACTTTGGGTCATTACCCTTGTCTCCAAAATGTCTCTAATAATGAATACGTGATGTGAATTGATTCATCATTTGAATATGTAATGGAAACGTTATAAATTCTCATATTGATCTATATCTGAGTCTCATTAATGTATTTTTGGTATATTGATAAGTAATTTAGAGGATAAAAGTATTTTTTTCTTGATAACATCTTTATTCCAATAGTGTTTATCATAACTCTTAACACATGAATGTTTTTATATTGAGAATCATTTCAATAAAATATATCAACATGGAGTAGAGGTTTCTCATGTTCATGTTCTAGAAGAATCAATAGCTCAATAACTAGAAAATAAATATTCCGAAGGAACATTTGACATGGTCCTTGGTAATACTCATGAAATTGTCCCCTTTAAAAGGTATCTACCCCAAAATTATATGAAGCATGGGATGTTGGGGTAGACTTGTACCCACTATATGATCAATCTATGGGTTAATACTTCTATATGTTATATTATCTTTTCTATGGAATTGCATTTAAATGTTTAGGACATTCGTTTGACCTTCAGTGACATCAGCTTCAACAATTGGTTAAGAAAGTTAAATTTCTACTCCTATTCAGCCAATGATGTAATGTATGAATAATATCACACTAAGGGAACTATAAGAATATATTTGCATAATTTATCAATTATATGTTATGTTTCTCCCCATGATAGTTTTTCTAAATGGAACATAGATTCTTTATAAACTTTTCTGGTATCTCACTGATATATTTAGAAATATATATCGAATCTAGATTCAAGGATACAGATTGAATTCATGACCTCACAAATATATTGAATCTATTGAATTTTTACTATGTTGGGTTCCATTTGGTTCATCTATTTTGAGATAAATTATATAATAAAGGAGATAATTTTATGATAGGAATAATAGAAAATGTCATAAATTTTCTTCCTTATAGTGATATTTCTTAACAAATCTAATCGACTCGGAGTTGAATTGTATTTGTAAAACATAATCATGGTAATATGATATAAGTATGTCTATGTAGAACTGATGATAAGGCCCTTTAATTGATAGGTCTCCATCAATACATGGATTCTTCCAAGGGGGAGATTTTATAGATTCACTGTTCAGTAAAGGATATTCTTGTTCAGGGAAATGATGTTTTTGTCCTTATAAAAGAATATATCATTATTTCTATAGAGGATTATGTCATATTGTTTTTTGGGAATCAAAAAACTATAGATAAGTATTGGGAATCAGACCAGTGGCATAAATACTATTTTTATAGAATATTTTAATTCTTAAATATAGAGAAGAGATACTCTGATTATGGATGCTCCCATCATTTTTTATATATAAATGGAAAGATAATATTGGTTATTGTTTTCCTCCATTATTACACTACCTTTTAGCATAACTCAGATTAAAATTCATTTAGTCATATTTTTCAATCATGCACATGGATTAGGGATGGATATACTCATAAGTACCAACACCATAAAACTATATTTAAAAATTTTTAAGGAAATATTTGGTATCATGAATTTGTTAAAAACTGAAATATATGAATTAAAATCGCAATAATGAATGAATGAAATGATATAACATTTTCTTCATCGACGGTCAAAGAGGGAATAGACTTACTATTAGATGAGATTCATGGTGTGCCTTCCAAGATATGTTTCGTTGGTTTCTTTGGACAAACGTTTCACAATATATAACAGGTAGAACACATAATAAGTGATAAATTAATTTTACTAAGGTATCATGTTATCGGTTCTCAACCAGAAAAGTTTTGAACGTTTTTATTCATTTTCTATTTCTTATGTTTTACCTAATATATGTGGGGTGAATTCCTAGTGAATAATGACTCAACTTTTACACTTGGTTCCCTTTTTAGGTTTTTGACATGGTGAATACTACATCCCCTCCCATTGGTATTTTAGGGTCTTGTACAACAAATCATCAAACTAATATTTATGTTCAATGTGAATTGGCCTTAAAATTAGATATTATATAGTTAAAAAATTGATAAAATAAAATGTGAAAGTTTATTTCAAGACCAATATATAAAAATCAGAATGAAATTAGGCATTCAGTTTAATGAAATAAATCATGGAACAATATTTTATTGATGTTTTTTGTTTAAAAACATCGACCAATTTTCGTGGTCCTGAGTGTGAGTTTAATATGAAAATATTGTATACTGTTTGAATGAAATTTACATCGATATTTATATTAGGGAATTTTTAAATCCTAACCCATGAATTTCTGCATTATTTTGAAACCAAGACTAGGGATAATATAATAATAATTACCAATAGATTGAACCTAATATCATGTACAGTCAATAGGGATAGGTGGTAGTTGGTTGGATGTTTCCACACTATTCCCATACCTATTAATTTTTTTATATAGAAAACCACATCAACCGATCAACTCGGGGTTTATCTGGTGTTGAATTAGACATCATACATATGATGTTGGTAGAAATTAGAATTCACCCCCCAATGTGATTATATCACTATAAATAGGGCATATAGTATAGATTGGAATATTTAATTTCAAAACAATACCATAAAGTGTTTGAATATAGTTTATGGTAATAGTTCATATAATTTTAAAATGGAAATAATAACCCAAATGGGGCCAATCAAGAAATTATTATCCACTGTCTATTGTCTTTGGGGGGAGACATTTTAATTCATAAACATGGGGATATTGAATCTGAGTTGATTTCATGATACAAGTATGTTAATAATGAATGTTTACTATATTCCAAATGAGTCTTCCATTGAAACAAGTTCATGGAATATGGAGATAAAAATTCTCTTAAGGATGAATATGCCTTTGGTTAAAGAGAAATATCAGTGCCACATATGAACATCAATATTAGGGGCATAGTTTGCATAATTAAAATAGAGTTTTCCTTCAGAGTCTGATTCTCATGTAACCATTAACCAAGAGAGTTTTTCAATGATATATTTCTTCTAATACATGATGTCAGATTTATAGAAATAATATTTCCACAATGTATGATGGAAGCGTTTAGACAAGAATTGACCATGACTAGTTGACTATAATCTATTTATTAAGACCAAACTGCATAGGTCTATATTAAAAATATATATTTATTAATTTTAGACATAACTTTTGGGAATGGGATAAGGAACCAAATGGTCACTATGTATCTAATTAAAAACAGAATTAACAAAGATGTTTTTCAGATAAAATTCATTACAGATATTTGTCTCATAGGCAATGAGAGAAAATGCACATGAGGAATTCCACTAAAACTGTTGTAATGTAAGGAAGGATAGAACAATGGTTGGATATTTTTTAATGTTGAATAGATTTGGCCTATGGTTATGGGGAAAACTACCAAAATAGGGATAATTGGACAATGATGCATTAACATATATTTAATGTGACAAGAGAAATTGTAATTCCTAATATTGGTTCTCTCATAACATAAGTGGTAGAATTGGATACGTACGTAAGTCATAAAAGTGGAAAATGTTCAAAAATCAGGTTATATTATGATGTTTCAAAGCTTCATAGAAAAAAAGGACATTCTATTATGGTAGAGGATTACAATTATTGATGAGCCATATCAGTAGCACATATATAGAGCTATATAATGAGAATACTATGAATAAACAAAATAGAAATTTTCTTCAGAGTCTGATGCTATTATCACAAATATCAAAGTAATGCTTATGAGGGTATGAGTCCTTTAGTTAATAATGAGTGTTTTTTTGAATAAAATATGATCTAAATTCATGATGTTTGTAATAAAACACATGATTTACATGGTTGGGTGATTGTGATTTCATTCAGATTCTAAGACCAGACGTCCAGTGGCTCATGAATGTGTTTACCAAGATAGTTATTTCTCATATAAATTTAATTGGTGAATTTTTATATTTTTTTTATTATGATTGGGTACATGACATGAATTCTATTCATCACTATATATCTCATAATAATGAGAATCAAGATAAATATAGTTCTCTGAATGATATTCCCCTACTAAAAAATGTATTGTATGTAGGGGAGAATTTTTTTAATTCAATACTAGGATTTGGTTAATGGATTCAAAAATCACTACATATCAGAAGATAATCAGAATCAATCAACATGTAGTTCAAAGGAAATACTATTCATAAATCTATTTTTATAAAATGAAAGATAAACCCATGAAAGCCAAGTCACATTAAGCAGTTTAAGGTAATGAAGGGTCGAAAAAACATTCCCTAACTCTAGTATTGGAGTGGTTTTATTATGAAAATTATAATAATAAATTATAATATAAACTATTACATGATTTGGGATCATTTTTTGAATCAAAAAGATAATTTAGGGTTGTCTAAATTTTATTAAACCACTATTTGATTATTTTTTCTGACATGAATGACAAGATATATTACATTATGGGGGATAATATTTCTGATAGTTTTAGGCCATTCATTTTAAATTAATGATTGAACATGCAATTAAACATCTTATGGTATGTTTTAATGGTTTTTCAATATTTTAGGGTAAAATATCATTGAATAATGATATGTGAGACTAATGAATAAGAAATAAAACCCTAACATGAATGATGGGACTCAGGTGTACCCAATGTTTGCATAAAAAATCATTGATATGAGAGAAGATTATGAAATCTATTGAATTTAGGTAATGTGAATACCTCTGTATCCCAATAATAGGAATCAAGTAACATGTAGATCTAATATATGGTGTAGTATCAAACCAAAACAAGTATTGGAGGTGCTTTTGTAATGCCCCAACCCCAGTCACTGAGACTCGGTGCATTATAACATCACCTTGGCGTGATACAAGGAATCATGTCTAGAAAGACTGATCAGTTTAGTATCCCTAGAAATACTACATAAATTCATTAGTTTTACATTACATCATTAAATAAAAACATCGACAACCTTTTTCCACTTTGGAACACACGTATATCCTTATCTTATCCCTACAGGTCAACCAAAAAACATTTCTTCACATATTAGGAAAAATAAAACATAGAAAGAGGTGAGCTCAGACCCTCAGTAAGGATAAAAATATAGTGGAAACTTTCATAAATAAGCATAAAAATTTAAGTCAATGTATAATACTAAAACAAAAGCCTTTTAAACTTAAAATTCTGTATAATATGGAAATGATAAAATCAAACAATTCCATTTACTAATTCAAATGGATATTATACATGTCGAATAATCACATGGAAAATCAATAGCCACATTCATAATGATGGAACGCATTATTCCAGACTTCATAACCACATTTTCAAGGCCATGTGCCAATACTAAAAATAAGATTTTTTCAAGGCCTTATGGCCAGACACTAGTTTGACTCATGAAACCTACTGATGCATCGAGGAGCTATAACGGGCTCCACCTGTCACTTACTAAGCCTAATGCATTCCTCGTATAAAAAGGTTTAAACATGACATAAACATTCATATTAATACTAGAATACTAATTGTCAATACATTGTCCATAAAACATAAATGGTGTAAAAATAACACATCCACTATCAAACATATCACAAAACCATCAATACAATTTGGAATATTTTTATCATAAAAAATCAACATAAAATAGGTATAAAATCTATAAAATATTGTTTCCATAGATGAAATCAAAACATTTTTATAGAAATATCTCATTCTATTTTAAAATCATTTAGAAGTCGTGTAATTATAAAAAAGATCATTTATTTTGAATACATTCTTATAAGATTTTAAGGTAATCATCAATGATGTTATAATGGTGGAAAATTTCATCACCCACCATATAAGTTAATAAAACATTCTTACCTTAATTTTGTCGAAAAGGACATAAAGTACCTTGTTTGGAAAATGATGGAATGATTCCTTTCAAAACATATATGGTCAAATAAGGTTATAATTGTCTTCAACCCATTTTTTAGTAAATAGTAAATTTTTTCTGAAATACATTTTTATGAAAACATGGATGTGGATGATATAGAGTTCCTTTTAGATACTTATGTAAAAACAAACTCAGATAATAAAGGGATTCTGAAATTAACCCTTACCGTGTAATTTTCCTTAGTCGATGGTATGTTAACCTCTTCTATCATAGTTAAAACATTATTATTAAATCTTTCAAGAACTATATACATAAATATTATATCATATATGATCTTATAATATTGCTTTGTTAATAATATTTTTGTAGTATCATTGACTCAGGTGTTAACTAATTTGTTTTCCTTTATATGCTTGGTTACGTAATCCATGTTTATTATGGATAGGATGTATTTGATTAATATATAGAATGATATTATGATATATGGAAATATACTTTTTTAATATACTTATAGAAATATTAAATTTATTATATAGGAGGTATGAATGTGTGCGAGCAATTCAATACATAAGGTAAGGGATTTTTAATCTCTCTTTTATTTCTAGGAGACATATAAAAATTAATGACAATTTTATTTTTTGTTCTGTATATACTTCCCTTTGACATGTTATAACATGAATATAGTTATTTTATTGATATTTAGTGTATAATTTTATGTAATTATTTATTGGTTCTTAAAATTCAAAAGATTACTAAAGTGGTAAGTGATTTCCATCCCACGTTAATTTTGTTAAGAGACACATTCCATATTCACCATGTGATTCTTTTATATAGTGTATAGAATTATAATGAATTTAATTGATGGATATTATCCAAAAGTTTTTGGAAATTTACATATCCTTTTTAGTATCACTCTTTTATGTGTTTTATGGTTCAAATTTTACGAAATCGGTATGGTATTTTTTTCTCAATTACCCTTATTTGAGACATAAGTTATATTATGAACCTAACTAATTTCTAAGGTGTATATATAGAATAATTAAATATAATATACTTAATTTATATATTCTCATAATTTTGTTTAGTTTTATTTAATTTTATTCATTCATGGGTCTTACAATTCAACATTTCTGATGTGAAAAATATTTTAGGTTACAATCTCATCATTTTTCAGAATTATTTATGATTGTTCATAAAATGATGATATATTATGGTATATCTTCCAAGATAATCATTTACATAAATACACACTAGATATTAATTTTTAATACATATTTCCCCATCATTTTACTCACATTATGTACTAAATATTTCAAAATAATTTTTTTTAAACATCTTTTTTTCCTTCTTAGGTTGATAACGCATTTTCATACAAATCCATGTTATCTAAAAAAATTAAAAAATTATTTTAACAATCCTAAAATTATCTACTAATGAAATTTTTATGCATGTTTTTCTATTAAAAAAATTAAAGGAATATTCATGTCATTTTCCAAGAAAAATGTTTGTTTGATTCTACCTAAAATGTGAAAGGAATATTTATTATAACATGTATGTATTGAAGGGAATTTACCACCATTACGAAAATTATTTTCTTAGATAAATACCTTATATGTTTTAATGTTTATTTTCAAGGAAAATTATTTTTATAAATTTTAATGAATTTTTAGTTTTGAAAAGTTATTTTCCACAACAAAATTTCCATGAGATCTTTCAAAATCATTTTTCTCTATGGTTATATCCTTTCAGGTAACTTCTTATTATCTAGGGATGTGATCCAAGGATACCAATTTTATTCATTCCCTGAATTTTTTATGTTTATGATGAAAATAGTTTTATTAAATTCATATCTTTTCCATTGGGTATTCTATGAGAAAATATTTTATCGAACATATTTATTTTCATAGATTATTATATGATTAATGTTCTATGACCAATAGCAAAAAATATGGATCAATTAATAGGTGGGAAATATATATCTATGAAATTATTTGGGTAATAATTAATGTTATATGATTTCAATGGTTATATAGGATGTTATCCTAATCCTAAAAGAGAGTATATGGGAGATCCTCCTAGGGCTGAATTTGGTAATTGAGTGGTTATCCCAAACCAAACATGTTATGAATGACTTACTGGGTAGCCTTAAAATGATATTTTCTATGTATATTTTTATGCCAAAAATCTATGTCTTATGAAAATGGTATGTACTCCTGGATCATTTTCAATTATTTTATTATGATTAATGCCTTATTAAATTATAATCATTATGATATGACTCAATATTGTGATCTTTGATAACAAGGGTATGGTTTGAAAATGTTATGCTCATATTCTCACACCCTTGTGTTCGTGTTCTGCTTTTGTATCTCCATTGGTTACCATAACTATTCATATGATGTCACCATTGCTTATGTTTTCCTTCCCTAGGTTGTGATGAAATGTATTATGTATGATATTTCTAAGAAGTATTAGAGTTAGAATGAAAATTTTTGGAGATGATGCACGTTCTTAAGAACCATTTTTTTTATTTTCCTTATTTCTAAAAGAATTATACCTTTATGGTCCTTAGGTTTATATTTCTGTAATGTAATAATTTTAATCAATAAATTATGTAACATCTTATTATAAAAAATTTGGGCTCACTATATAGTGTGTCTTTTCTAAATCTTGTAAGGGATATGTAAATTTGAATTGGGTGATAGTAACCAAAAATATGATATCCACATAATATTGCATTATAGTTTTTTATGGTAGACCTGTGTATCACTGTGTGTCTTCTCCTTAGAATATCCCTTAGTGGTGAACCATGTAAAATACTTACATGAATTTTACATAAATTCATAAAAAAATATACTTGGGAGATCAAGGATGAGATAATGTGAGATTGAATGTTTTCTTCATAATGAGGGAACAAGATCCATATGGGTAATGGGACTCTTAGTCTTCACCCTGATTTAACCCCCCCCCCCCCCCCCCCCGTCAATGTACCTACATTCAGTTTCTTCCCAATATAATTAAATATTCATATATGATGTGATTGATATTATTTTTTTCCTAAATATATAAGATATGGGTGAAATACTAAATAAGACTCAACGATTACTTGAAATGTGGATTTTATCATACTAGATTCAGATTAAAATTTGTCACCATTTTAATGGATTTATATTTAATAAAACCCATGTTAAATATTATTTGAATTGATAAGGGTATGGTCTATACTAATAGGTGAGTGTATCAATGTTGTTGACATTTTAATCTATTTTAAAACTTATCCATATTTTTATCTTCACTTAGTTCATGTATGGATAACATTCATCAATTTAACTATTCTATGGTGGTATATATGCATTTGATGAAATAAATAAAGTAGATACGAAGGCACTTAAAATTGTTTTAACATGTTTTCCCTCATTATAGGATGACTATATCCCCAATAAAATGTTATTATTATCCCACATACACAAATCTCATCTTATTATCAAGAATCACTAAATAAAGGGTATGTAATTATACTTATTACCTTGAAAAAAACTAAGTACACTATTATCACTAGCATGTTATTAGTTATCTATCATCATATAGGATATTAACTCACATATTATAGGATATTGATATCTACCTCTTAAATTAATATCATTGATCTTGTTCAAGTCTCACATTTTGACATCATCGTAATTGATCAACCATACTATATATATAGAAATTAGATTGATTAAATCAATAGGCTCTAGTAATAATGATATTGAAACATAATAGGATGGATGTCCCATGTATTTTTCTTCCATGGTAAATGGAATTCATTACCTAATAAATTTTTAACTATCTTCTTCTACTTCAGTGTAAAAATGTGCTATATTATTATTAATAATAAATCCCAAAATTTATAACATTCAAGATGTTCAATATGATTACAAAATAATATTTCTCTTCCCTTTGATACACATAACTTTATGGTGTAAACATGATTGATTATCCCTAAAAACATTTTTTATCCTTAAAAACATATATAAATAGCATGAAACGTCTATTTTCTCCATAATTCACATCGCATTAATTTCCAAAATTAATTATCTTTTGGAATCCTATAGTATTCCATGTTTTCTATGACATCCTTGATTTCTAGTCCCCTTCATTTAATATCCATAGTGTTGGAGACCTTCTCTTTATTTCATTCCACATAGAAACATATTACATTTCACTTTTATTTTTCTCCAAAAAATACAACACCTAATTAAAACAATTACATGTTCACATGCATCCTATAAAACCATGGCATGTACCATGTAAAGTAGTTCCTCCTTACGAGTCTCAGACAACCTCCAATGTCAATGAAATCTCAATAAAAATCCTAAATAATTGGACATATCCTTGTCCTTACTATTTTGACTCCCGATATTTAATTATTCATGATACCCCAAGCTAACCTCCATTGTATGTTCTATATCTTCATTCCATATAGGTGAATCTTAATCTCACCACAACCTCTACTATGTCATGGTATCCATTATCACTATATTTCTCATAGTTGGTTTACATACAAATCATGGTCACCATTATGGAATAGTTTTCTTTCATTCCATGTTTTTAAAACATGATGTATCCAATGAGTCTCATTATTCCTCATTGTGAATTAAAACTTCTAAAACACTAATCACTATGGGATATTTCATATATTCATATTATTTTATTATGATAATAAACTATACTACAAACTGTCCAACTTCATCTTCCCATTTTGATAGTCTTTTTTTCTCCTTCTTTGTGTGGCCACTCCTATTCTCTAAATTTCATACCCTTCTTCAGTTGGTCTTTCATTAACTTCCACTCATGCCACAATTTATTAAATTAATTTTGATGTATTTTCAATTGATTTAAGTAGATACTAACCATATAATTTAGATCTATTAATTAGAATATTTTTTTAAAATTTTCATACGTTCATAATTTTTAAAATTATATTGTCATACAAGATATGTTATAGAGTCAAAAAACAACACCTTTCAATGCCATACTAAAACACCTATACAAGGATTATACAAATAATTTTGGATTTATTACTTTTTTATTTTTATTTTAAATTCACTAATGTAATATTCACATCATAAAAAGTATTATTAAGTATGATTTTTTTATATTTTGGGAAATTTTTTATTTTAATCATCACCAAGAACTCTTTTAATAAAAAATAAATTTGTTTCAACCTTCTCAAAACCACATATAATTGTTATTATTCATTATAATAATCAGTATTTATGAATTCAAAACCATTGATTTTTACTTAAAACCGTATTTTTACCTTTTATATAAATTTTTATACAATGGAATCATATACTTTATCTTATTGATTTTCCTCAACATTTTTTTCACATGGACTCCATGCATATTTCATAACTCTTTTTTACATAAATAATGGAATCATGTCCAAATTTTATACCTTCATAATAGAAACAATGGTTGTAGAAACTCACATCACATCAATGGTTCATGTGTTATTCCTAGATCCTCATGTGGCGTTAATGAATTAGAAAATTATAACACCTTCACTTAGTTACTCTACCCCTACATGACATCAATATTCATGGGAAATACAACATTATCCAAGATTTTTTCTCCTATAAATATTTTATTATACAAAATTCTTCCATTATTGACATGAACACAAAATTATAAAAATAAAATAAAAAATAAATGTTGGATTTAATCATATCTATAATACTAATTTCTTCATTCCTGAATTCATTAATTCATTACTAGAGAATTAGATTCACATTCAATTCATGAAAATGAATAAAAAAATTAGAAAATATTATAGAATAATATGAACCATCATTTCTCATAAATTTTAATATAAAGTGTGAGAATATATCCTCTACCATTTATCCCTTTCCATTTTATCTCCCATAATTAATGGACTCTTAATTCTAGGTTCTTCATTTTATTGAATAATTTACTCAATATAAAGATGGATTCATTTTATATTATAACTAGTTTATTATGGGAAATCGTTTCTTCATGAACCAAAAAATAACTTGATTCACTTAGTGAAGACATATTCTTCTTGATAATTTCCTTCAAGACATTCAATATAGTAAAAATTCGCTTGGAAGTTCTTCCCTTCATCTAAAACAGTTAATATAGAAATTCTAAAATTCTTTTGCCATTTTTTTTGAGATTCTTTCATTATATTATGTTTCTTCATTTATATAATCTTAATTCCTATTTTTTATCACTTGATCTTTATCTAGTTTTTTTATTTAAAAATAATCATTCTATATAATCAAGAATTTGTGGAAACATGGTTGCCCTTTTTGGAATTTCTACATGGTTTCTCAAGATTACATTTCGCCATAATAGTCTTCATAACAGTAACATGGAAAAACATCTACTTTGTTTCTCAAGAAATAGTACAAGTTATATGATTTATGGGGCCTGATTATAGTAATCAATTGTGTGAAATAAATTTCTACAAAAGAAGTATTTTATTATTCTTCAGGAATCATTCTCAATGGTGTTCTTAGGTTTTCCTTTAATATAATTCTTCTCTTATTTATTCTCCAAGGTATATTCAGATTCTTTTTGTACGTTGAATGTTCTTCACATATTAATTTTTTAGTCATTTTCATAGACGATTTTAACAATAATGTCTCTTTTAAATGACCATGATGATATTATAGATTCCATGGTAATTGTTAATCCTTTAAAACATATTTTAAGTGAATATATTTCCACCATTATTTTGAATACTTTTTTTAATTATAGGTTTTTTTATACAATGATATAAAATCACATTGAACTCAATTTTTTCAACATATTCTTCCAAGAGTATATATCCTTCTTTAAAATTCTTCTATAACATAAGAAATGTCCAAAAAATCTGGATCTTACTATTTTTTATAGTAATCTATCCAGATATTATTTCCATAATTCTTTTCTTTCTTCTTACAAACACACTTCTTTAAGATAATATTTTCATGAATCCTTTTATTCATCAACCTTATATATAGGGGTGGGTTTCTCTTTTTTCCATTTTTCATTTTTTTAAAAGTATTTATTTGGAACCTATAATATTTTTAGAAACCATGTTAGAACAATTATTATTTTAAAACATGAATATATAATTTTTATAAGAGTATTCTATAGAAATATAATTATATTTTATTAGGTTTTTCTTACCATGATATATATTAATATTAGAATAAGAATAAAACATTTGTTAGGTTTTTTTAATGATATGGATTAAACTATTAATATATTTTCTTGTTTGATTATATGCTGAATAAATTTATTATTTTTTTTAATTTATCTCACCCTCCAATGAATTCACTCATTATCCATAATCCCTTCTCATATATTTACCATTATCTCTATTTATTGTATTCTTTTTTAGTAATAAATGTTCAATATCTTTAATCTTTGTTGGGTTTGATCTCTGAAAATTCTTGAAAATTATATATTTTTCTTCTCCTATATTGAATTAAACATCTACTAAATAATTTCTATAGATTTTTCAATCATTAAAATGGAATGGAGACCATATTTTACTAATTTTTAGTAAGAATAATTAGGCTTTGTGATGTTATAAGTCTTGATATTTCATTGGTTTGTGAGATTTATAGTAATTATCATCTTCTGTACAGGTGATCTCTCTATCTTCTCAACATATTCTTCTTCATCATGGAGGATTATCTATTAATATAAAAATATAAAATATCGACAAATAGAATATATAATTTATTTTCATGAATAATTAAGAATATAATTTAGTGAAGTTATTGACCCATTTTTTGAAACATTAGTACTATGATCTTCCCCACTTTTTGCATTCATCCTTTGGATAATTTTGATAATAATACTTAGAGCTATAATATTCATGTAGTTATTTTAAACTATAATAGGTATAATGTTTTCCTAATTTATTTATTTGTGGGTTAAAAAACAATATATTCCTTCACAATAAAATATTTATCATTAAATTTTTCACAGTTTAGTAAAGATTCATAAACACAATTTTTAAATCAAATGTATTCTATTTTTATCTTCATCAACTCCATCTTTATATTCCCCACCGTATAGGATGAGATTTAAATATAACCTATTTCTGATAAAAATCATGCCATTTTAAATCCATTCTCTCTTTAGAATCAAAATCTATAAATCAAAATTATTTAAATTATAATATAATCAGAATATAATAATAGTTATAACCACACTCTGATTCCAATTGTTAAAATTGTCCAGGGAATGGTAAACACTATGATGGTGTGAATAATTTTTTATGGATTGTTTTTACTATTTCAATTATTTACCTTTTTTAAAACTTCACTTCTTCAATTTATGGATCTCTTTATTTATTTTATATAATCATAGATGGTATATATTCATGTTATAAAAGAAATGGTTATATAATAAGAAACAAAATTTCTTTAGAAATGTTTACTTACTTATAAGATGATGACATCCCAATTTACATGTTTTTATTATCCCAAATGCATAGTTTTCCTCTTATTATCATGAAGAACTCAGGAAATAGTATGGAATTAGACATTTTGTCCTGGAACTGACTAAGTATAATGCATGTAACAAATTTTTATTTTCCATTTTTAATCCGCTTGGTTATCATATCAATGTTTATAAGATACCACACTATAACTCATTATGAAATATCACTGACTTGGTTCAAGTATCTCTTATGGAATGTAATGTATTTAATATTATTTCCTTTGTGTAGTGATTATAATAATTGCATCAATCTTCTTTAGAAATTACTATATCAATACATCATTGGATGGATCACTCAAAAAAATGTGTTCATAAACTTGCATAATATCTTCTAGAATCAAATCAAGAAACTGTTATTAACTTTCATTAAATAATGATAATTTCAAAATTTTAGTATTTGAGGACTCTATTTTTAACATTTAGGATGTTCAATATAACTGGAAAAAATCTCTTTTATCTTGAATACAAAGATACCACTAATTTATATAATTTTGGTTCTCCCTTACTCAGTTTTTTTACCTAATCAATATATATATATATTATAAAATTTTTGATCTTCAAAAAAATTAATGTTATTAATATTTCAACAATTATCAGCCTTCAAGATTCCTAGAATATCTCATATAGAATTAGTTTTCATTATTTTCATATTACCATCCTTTTAACTACCTAAATACTTTGATCCTTTTTATTTATTTATATAATATATTTACACATTCAATCTCTCTATTTCACATTACTTCAAAAAACTATTCCTATAAGTTTATCTAATTCCATGTAAGAATACATCATGCTACACTATAGTATGTCCAATGGATTGAAGTCCCTCCTATAGTGTCATAAAAAACATTGATTGTAAACATTATATCAAATTATTTATCAATAATATACCATCGTATAGTCCTTTCTATTTTGACTCCCAATCGTTACTTATTCATGAGTCACCATGACCTCCTCCATGAAAAGTTCAAGATCTGTATTTCTCACAAGTAAATTAAAATTTAGCCACTCTAATTTATTATGGGGTTCACTGTCTCATAATTTCTCAAAGGGAGTTTTCATACTCACCTTGGTCATTTTTATGGTTTGGTTTCCTATCATTCTATGTTTTTCACACACAATAGATCAAAAAATATCATTATTTTTCATTGGTAAAATACTCAAAAGAAACATTTATTATAATTGAATACTGATCATCTTATTCATATTTTCCAATCACACAAAATTTAATAAATAATATCATGAATTATATATCTATTTTCATAGTTTTTTTCTTCTGATCCTCAGTGTCTTTTATCCTCTTCTCATAGTATGAGTCCCATTATCCATTTATTTATAACTATATATATATATACAAAAGTAGGATGTTTTTTGGACACATTTCTTCTTCCTATGAAGCCACGTCACCCAGTACTTCATATCCTTTAACCAAACCTGAAAACCCCTCCTTCCCCTGATCGGGATTTACCCTCTCTTCACCCCCACTACCTAATTCTCCTCTACACTCTCTAGGGTTCCCACTCCCCCCTAAATCCCCCCCCCCAAACCTTCTCGACCTCCCTTCTTCCAATACTCGCTACCTCCGCGACTCTGCCTCTGCTACACCGCCTTCGCGCCTCCACCTCTGCGCCTCCGCCTCCACACGATCTGCCTATGGCTACTCCGCCTTCGCCTCCTCCACCATCACCTCATCTGCATTCACCTCCTCCACCTTAGGCTACTCCACATTCGGCTCCACTACCTTCAACTCGTCCACCTTCAGCTCCTCTGCCTTTGGCTCCACCACGTTTAGCTCCTCTGCCTTCGTCTCCACCGCCTTCGGCTCCTCCACCTTCAGTTCCTCCACCTTCGACTCCTCCACCTTCGGTTCCTCCGTCTTCGACTCCTTCATCTCTGACTCCTCTAATTCGTGATTTCCGTCAGGCCTTTCTATGGTACCAACTATGTCTTTTTTTTGTTTTATCCTCTTTCCTTGAATTTAATTATTTATCAGTATGGTTTCCAACATTGACTAATTGTTTTCCTAAATTTATCATTTTTTTAGGGAATTCGATTGAATATAAGGCTGCAACCATTAAATATGGAGGAATTTGAGATTCCATGAAATTTGGTAGAATGTAACACCATTTGAAGGATAGTTCTGTTTTTATTTTCAGGTAAAGGATTATTATCAATTTTTTTTGCTGTAGCCACTTCTTGTGAAGCTTAATATGGGTAAACATTACAGTAAATTCATTTTCATAATATGGGATATCATGGTTAATTTCTTTATCTATGAGTCTCAGGAAAATTGTTAGTGATATGTATAGATCGGTGCAAGAAGGGGAAGATGCATAGAGATAGAAGAACTCAATACATTTATTGAATTATTCTATCCCCCACCCATCCAGAAACAGTATGAATTCAGGTATAAGGAGTTTCTTTACTGTTTTATTTGAAAATGCATATTTGTATTGATTCCATAAAACATACATTCTTATACGTTGTTCAAACATAATTTTTTCCAGATTGTTTACATGTAAGTAACTCCCAATTACTCATGCATAAGTATTTATGGATTGTTTGTTGAATGGTTCAAAATTGATTGTACATAGTGTTCTTTCATATTTCATTTCTTTCCCAAATCCATGTGTGACCGCTTCATCACCAATATAGCTTATTTTGCAGATGCATTATTTAGTCGCGGTCCTTGATTTTCCCTATGGTAACCCATTAATTCCTATGTATTGGATATGATCTATTTCAATACATATATACTTAGTTTATCTCTTCTGTTTTTAGTATGTCTCTTTGTTTAATAAATTTTATTATGTCATTAAAATACTTTTATACTTCCAATTCACCAATTACTACATCTATTTCAATTTGTTTGGTTGTTTGACATCCATATTTGGTTGATACATTATTCTTATGCATCCTCTAGGAAAACATTGTCTCATGTACTTTTTGATATGTATATTTTATTCAATTTTTGTCTATTTTCTTTTCATGTATTCTTATTTCGAAGGGGGGATATTATTTGGTCAGGTTTATCAAGCTAGAGAAGCAATCAGCCCTAGACATTCGTCTAAGAATTATGTTTTATGTCGGTGCTAAAAGGAATTTTGCATAATTTTGAACATTTTTAATATGTAAAATATATTAATGTGTTTTAATTCAAAAGAAATGATTTTTAATTTATTTCATTACAAAGTACTTGGGTTTCCTTGTTTGGCTGAAATATGTCCGAGGATCAGTTTTAAAGCAGATAATGGTCCTTTCAAGGTTAGTTTCGCAACATATAATGGCCCATTCAACAAATTTTTCTATAATATATTTTCTTTGTGAATTATTTTTTTCACAATTTTGTAATCTTTGTGTATATTGATCTGTGTTGGTCATTTAACAATCTTTTTTGGGTATTTATTATCTTTTCTATGAATTTTTAGTATACCTGCTTAGATGTTTTTTCGAAACTCTAGGGTTTCCCCAACTCTTCTCCAGTAGTCACACAACAACTAGAACACTCTCCATGTGTATTTTATTTTCCTCAAGAAAAAAATATATGCCTTCGGGTGTTAATGATTTTCTTATTGGATAAGTATTTACTAAATATTTTTTGGTAGTTAATGCAAGAATCATATATGGGTTAGAAATGAACACTCATGAGGGGTTCGCTTCATAAAAATGTTGAGCATTGGGGAAATGAATACTAATTTTTATTCTCTTGATGACCATGTGATACGTTTTTCACAGATTTATAGATGATTCTATAAGGACTCGGCCTTAAACATTACATAATATTGTATTAAATGAATAATTCACATTGAGGATCTTTTCAAGTTTAGAGTTTTTGAGAATTAGCACTTAACTATTACATCTCAAAAGATTACAAGGTAGAAATATCTACACAGTTTCAATTTTTTCATAAAATATATGCTCGTAAAAAAAGAGTCATGAATAGTTCCATGTTTTATACATCATGACTTTTTCTTAATCCCATCCTTGACCCAATTCATCTTTATGTCCTGTGAAAACATTTCAAAACATGGGATGAGCATAAAAAGCTTAGTAAGGGATATAAATCAAACAATGAAAAAAAAAATCATAAATACATACAAAAAATTAATACTTTTACTTGCCTCATGAAATAATAAGATTTATGAAAGACACATATGAATCATTAATCATAAAGATAATGTGTGGAATCCATATCATACTTATATTGTAGCTATAACAGCTACATAGGGAGTTACTTTGGAATACCCACCACATTATATTACCTAAATATCTTAGGAGACACATTCATGTTTATCTCCGTCATGTTACTCAATGCATTGGAGAGATATATCGGGCTCACCCACCCTAGGTTTATCATGGAACCACTCGTATACGTAAATAATGCCCAAGAACCGTAACATGATCATAACACCTAACATAAGTATAAAGGAAAGATAAAATTTTCACATTGCAATAATAAAATATCATTTCAAGATATTGAATCAATAAATACATTCTCAAAATAATTTTCAAAATCAAAATACATAAAAAGAGTATATGGTATTTATTTTTCCTTTTAAAAACATTCCGGCTTGTTAATGAATCCAAAGATCAAATAATACCCATAGCGGTGGAAAGGTCATTGTCACAATTTATGTAAAAAAAACATTCCTTTTTGTCGTTTAGTAAAACTCTTCGTAGAAAAATATTCCCTTCCAAAAGTCAATGGTGTTTATACTGTGTATAAAATAAAGTCGTGTATTAAAACAAAATATTCTTCAACGAAATGAGATTGAGACGAAGTCCCTTACCCCGTGTCTGACTTGAGTCGATCGTTCTTTAATATCCGGAATAATAAACTAAAGTTAATTTATACTTTATTAAGAACCTTTTTCAAGTTTATAATTACTTTTATATAACTTTTTACCATGTTATAAGCATTATGTAATCATTTAAGTTAATAACGTTCATTTAAGTTAATAACGTTCATTCCTGTAAATACAATGGCTAAGAGTTAACTACCATTTAAAATAATAATATTATATTATTAGTGTGAAACGTAAGATTACAAAGAAACCCATTGATGCGTATCGGGTACACGATCGAACATAGTAACCCCTTTAAAGTAAAATTAATATTTAATTCAAAAATATTAATAAATATGAAATATGTCTTATTCTTCATTTACTTGGGATGTTACATCCTTCCTCCCTTTTGGAAATTGCGTCCTCGAAATTTTTATTCACTTATCAAAATAAGTGGGGGTATTTATCCCTCATTGAATTTTCAGATTCCCAGGTTGCCTCTTCAACCATACGGGTTTTCCAAAAAACCTTTACCCAGTGAATAACCTTATTCCACAACACATGCTCTCTAAGGTCAGGAATCTAGAAAGGTTCTTCTTTATAAGAGATATTTTGTTCCAACTAAACTACCTCTGGGCTCAAAACATGAGATGGATTTGGTATATACTTTCTCAACATCAAAACATGAAAAAAATTGTGTACCTGGGATAAACATGGTGGTAATGCCACTTTTACGCAACTGATCCAACTTTTCTAGAATTTCATAAGGTCCAGAAAACCTCGAACTCAACTTTCCTTTCTTACTAAAATTCATCACACTTTTCCATGAAGAAACTTTGAGAAAGACATGATCACCTACCTTAAAATAATGATCCTTCCTCCAGTTATCGACACAACTTTTCTATCTGCTCTAAGCTATTCTCATGTGCTTCTGAATCTACTGAACTTTTTCTGCCATCTCTTCTACCAATTCTGGTCCCATCAGCTTCCTCTCACCTACTTCATCCCAAAAAGCTGATGTTCGAAAACTCTTTCCATATGTGTCAAATAGAGCCATATGTATGCTTGAATTAAAACTGATATTATATGAAAATTCAACCAATGAAAGATATTCATCCCAACTTCCTTGGTAATCTATCGAGCAAGAACGTAACATATTCTCCTAGGTCTGAATTGTTCATTATGACTTCCCACCTTATTGAGGATGAAAAGTTGTACAAAAATTTAATTCAGTACCCAATGACATCTAAAGGCCTTTCTAAAAGTTAGAAGTAAACTTGGGATCACGATCAGATACAATGGAGAGGGGAACTCCATGCAACTTGTTGATCTCATTAACATACAACCGAGAGAGTTGATCTAGAGACAAAGTATCTCTAATAGGAAATAAATGAGCAGATTTAGTCAATCGATCAACTATAACCTAGATTGAAGTATTACCTTGAGATGTCCTTGGTAATCCCACAAGAAAGTCCATGGATATATTTTCCCATTTCCACTCTGGAATCAGTAAATGCTGAAGCATTACTTTCAGTAACTATCGCTCTACTTTAATCTGCTGACAAGTTAAACACTTCACAGAAATATCAGCAATATCTCTTTTCATTCCATCCCACCATTAATATTCACAGATATCTTTGTACCTCTTAGTACTGCCAGGATTAACTGAAAATGGAGAACTATGCTCTTCACATAAAAACTCATTCTTAAACTATGAATCACAAGGTACACATAATCTCTTCTCAAACCTCAATACAGAATCATTATCGAGATTAAAATCAGGCAACATACCCATCTAAACCAACATAACCTTTTTCCACAACTCACTATCTTCCTTCTGTGCTTTCTTAATTCTGTCTAATAGAAATGATTTCACTAACACCTGAAACAAAACAGAATAATTTCCAGCACCAACAACTTCTATGCCATAATTCGTCAAATTAAAAACCAAAAGATCTCATTCCAAATGTATCAAGGTTAATGTAGTATTACTTTTTCATCTTAAAGCATCATCCACTTTATTTGATTTTCCCAGATGGTAATGGATCGTGAAATCATAATCCTTTATTAATTCCAACCATCTCCTCTGTCTCATGTTCAATTCATTATGATTGTATATATACTTTAAACTTTTTTGGTCAGTATATATTTCACATTTTACTCCATAAAAATGATTCCTCCAAATATTTAAAGAAAAAACAACAGTAGCTAATTCAAAATCATGTGTATGGTAATTTAACTCGTGAGGTTTCAACTAACGTGAAGCATAAGAAATTACCTGATTATATTGCATTAAGAAACAACCAAGTCCTTTCAATGAAGGATCATTGTAGATAACAAACTCACCATTTCTAGAAGGTAGTTGTGAAACTGGAGCATTCACCAATCTCCTTTTCAATTCCTGAAAACAATCATCACATTCTTTTGTCCAGATGAACATAACACCTTTTCGAGTTAACATAGTCATTGGACAAGATAACCGTGAAACATTTTCAAAAAACCTCTAGTAATAACCTACCAAACAAAGAAAATATTGGATCTCGGTTATATTTGTGGGTCTTGGCCATTCTTCAACAACTTTTGTTTCAGCAGGATCAACAGTTATGCCATTTTTTGAAACAATGTGACCAAGGAGAGAAATTTTTTGTAACCAAAACTCACATTTACTGAATTTCCCAAATAGTTTCTTTTCTTTTAAGGTTTGAAAGAAAACCCTTAAATGACTTTCATGTTCCTCCTTACATTTGGAATAAACAAAAATATCATCAATGAACACAACCACAAACTTATCCAAGAACTCGTGTAAAATTATATTCATAAGATCCATGATTACAGCATGTGCATTGGTTGACCCAAAAGTCATAACTATACATTCATAATTACCATATCTAGTATGAAACGTGGTCTTCGAAATTTCTACATCCTTTACTTTCAACTGATGGTACCCCGACCTCAAGTGAATCTTCAAAACATATTGCGCTCCCTGGAGCTGATCAAACAAAGCATCGATATGAGGAAAATGATACTTATTCTTAATAGTGATTTTATTCAATGCTCTATAATCTATGCAAGGTCTCCTTGAACCATCTTTATTTTTAACAAATAAGACAGGATAACCCCATGGTGAAGTGCTAGGCTAAATAAAACATTTATCTAATAACTCCTGCAATTGCTTCTTTAAATCTAAAAGTTCAATTTGATCTATTTGATAAGGGTTTTTGACATTGTGTTACCATTAGGAACTAAGTCAACACTAAATTAAACTTCCCGATCAGGTATAATACCAGGAAAGGCATTAGTAAAAACATCATTGTACTCATTTACCACTGGCACATCATTAATCTGAACAGTTCCTTTGTTTTCAACAATATTTGCAAGGTAAAATTCATTTCCCTCTTTTACTAGTTTCTCAGCTTCTGGATATGTTATTAACAACAAGGGTTCATTTTTGTATAAAACTGAAAATCATTCTGAAAAGAAACCTCTTTAGCTCAGCAGTCAATCTTAGCATGATAAACAAAAAGCCAATCCATTCCCAACAAAACATCAACCTCTACGAGAGGCAAAAAAATAAGGTTTCCAGTTAGATTATTTCCACACACAAAGACAGGAATGTTCTTATGTTTTCTTTTTGTCTCTAAATTTCCTCCCAGAATTTTTAACGTAAGTTCAATATTCACATCAGAAGATGGAATTCCCAATTTACTAGAAAACTTCTTTGAAATGAAAGAGTGTGTAGACCGTGAATCAAACAACACATTGGCATAATCTGAACAATCAAACAGTGTACCAGATACATCTTCATTTGATGGCCCAACATCTGCTAAAGTAGTTGCAAAGGATTTCACCAACCCTTTCTACTTGTAGTCTGGATGATTTTCTTCGGTTGAGTTCTTTATCGGACACTCATTTGCATAATGACTCATTTCACTACACTTAAAACATTTTACTGACTTTAAATCAGATTTTGTCTTACCATTACCCTGATCTTTTTCAGTGTAGTTACTAGACTTTTGTCCCATTTTACCACATCTGTAGCACTTACTAGAATTCAAAATTCATTCCCCAAAATGCATTTTACCACAATTTTCACAAACTATAAACTTAAGTATCTGACTATCAGACCTCTTTGAAGAGTTATTCCCTTTCGCCTGCCACCTTGACCTCTTATTCTCTTGTTTGTCAAAAAATACCTGATCATCGGAAAACACTATTTCAACCTTCTCTGCAAAATGAATAATTTTTTTTCATGACTTTTGAACTCACGAGATGCTAATGCCCTTCAATACTTTGGCATTAATCCTGAGTAAAAATGGTTGATTTTACTATCAAGATCTCGTATGAAATTTGGAGTATACCTTGCCAGTCGAGTGAAGTATTCTTCATAAGCAGCCACTGATTCATCCTCCTACCTCAACTCTATGAATTTTTTTCCCATCCTAAGAAAAACCACCTTTGGAAAATATTTTTCAAGAAACATACCTTTCAATTCATACCAATCAAGAGCATCAATCTCCTCACTATCCCTCATATTTTTCACCATCGACCACCACTGATCAGCTTCACCTTCAAAACGGTAAACAACGAGACTAACCTTTTGATGTTCTGAACAACCCATGACATCAAAAATCTTCTCCAGTGCTTTAATCCACCCTCTAGCTTGCACAGGGTCAGATGATCCTCAAAATTATGGGGTATGTTGCCTCATGAAATTCTTCACTACTGACATGTTCATTTGCTGTTGATCTGGCTGATCTCCTGCATAGATACCACCACCATTTATAACCTGATTCAATTGTGCCATCACTGCAACAAACTGTTCAGTTACGATTCCAACCATCTCATGTTTCTGATTTGGAAGGTTGTCTTCCTCCTGATGGCATCCCAATATAGATGCCATGTTTCCTCTGGGGAAAACCATTCTAAACACAAAAACATCTTAGGCGAAACAACATGGTAAACTGGAAATGCTATATGATTTCAATATTGACATAAATTACGTTGTGGATATTAATTTAACAATACCCTAATTCCTAAAGTTATCTAAACTGACCTTTGATACCAACTATAATGACCCGGACTTAAACAGTACATAATATTGAATTAAATGAATAATTCCATTAAGGATCCTTTTCAGTTTAGAGATTTAGAGAATTAGAACATAACTATTACATATCAAAAGATTAAATGGTAGACATATCTACATGGTTTCCTTTATTACATAAAATAAAACTCTTAAAAAAAGTGTCTTTTCTAGTTCCATGTTTTAGACAGCATGACTTTTCCTTGTTCCCATCCTTGACCCTATTCATCTTTAAGTCCATTGAAAACATTTCAAAACATGGGATGATCATAAAAAGCTCAGTAAGGGTTAGAAATCAAAGAATGAAAACATTTGTTCATAAATACATACAAAACATGAAATCTTTTACTTAACACGTGAAATCATATGATTTATGAAATACACATAGAAATCATTAATCATAAAGTTTACTTGTGGCATCCATATCATAATTAAATTGTAGATATCACAGCTACATAGGGAGTTACTTTGGAATACCCATCACAATATATTCCATAAATATCTTAGGAGAAACATTCAAGTTTAACTCTTTCATGTTACCCAATTCATTGTAGAGATGTCTCGGGCTCACCCGCCATAGGTTTATCACGGAACCACCAGTATATGTAAATAATGCCCAAGAACCATAACATGATCATAACACATAATATAAGCATAAAGTAAAGATAACATTTCATATTGCAATTATAAAATATCACTTCAAGATATTGAAATAATTAATCCATTCTCAAAATCATTTTCAATACCAAAATATATAAGAAGAGTATATGGTATTTATTTTTCCTTCTAAAAACATTTCGTCTAGTTAAGGAAGCCAAAGATCAAATAATACTCACGGCAGCGGAAAGGTCATTGCCACCATTTTTGTAAAAAACATTCCTTTTTGTAATTTTGTAAAATTCTTCGTAGAAAAAGGTTCCCTTTGAAAATTAAACGGTGTTTATACAACGTATAAAAGAAAGTCGTGTATTAAAACAAAATATTCCTCAATGAAAGGAGATTGAGACGAAGTCCCTTACCTCGTGTCCTACTTGACTCGATCGTCCTTTAATATCTAGAATAATAAAGTAAAATTAATTTCTACTTGCTTAAGAACCTTTTACAAGTTTATTATTCCTTATATATCACTTATTACCATGTTATAAACATTATGTAATCATTTAAGTTAATAACATTCATTTTGTCGTTATTTGGTACTTGAGTAAAAAATGAACACCTTATATTTACAAGATGTCCATGTGGTAAAATTTCCATTATATATTGAATTATTTTTATTATTTGGATATCATATATATCATATATATCCAGTAAATACATGTTTTTATAATAGTAAATAACATTTAGAAGTAAGAAATGCAATTCACCGTTCATGGAGACGGTAAGCTATACGTACGCATGAATTCTACTTTCATTTATATTTATTATTTTAATGGAAATAAAACATAATTATACATAGTTATATTATAATTCTAGTGTAATATCATATATAATATCGTTAACTCCATCCTTTATACATCCTACATAAGGCATTTTTGAATCAAATCACTTTGAGGGGGTGGTAGTCCGCACTTCCTCAAATGAGATTATCGTATTTACCCACTATGGAAACTATAACGGCATGATATAAATGGAAATTACAGAAGCATAAGGAAATCATAAACATAATATATATCATATATAAATAATGTTCCATAATAATGTCCCCCATGAGAGTCGGTAAGATGTAATTGAACAATCATTGTTTCGTGAGGCCTTAGTTTTCCATCCATAGAAACATTATGTTCTTCATCCATTAGATGGAGGTTTGTGTAAATTTAGTTTGAATACTTCCCATAAAAACATCCTAATATATTGAGGATACTGGTTTTGTTACAAAATAAAGGAATAAAAAGATTTTACGGGTTGGATAAGTAAAATAAAACAAAACAAATTAAGAGAAACGGTTACCTTTAATTTGGGTAACTTCCTTTGGTTTGAACCAAAAGAACATCATTAAGTGCCTTATGTCTAAGGTAAGACTTCTCGAGGGAGTATAGGGATGTAGGGAGCTTAATTGGATTGAGGTTGGACGAGCACAATGGCTTGAGAGGTGTGAGGAAATTGATAGAAATGGTCTCCTTTTTTAAGTGAGAAGAGGGGCTCTTTAGGAAAGTGTGAAAATATTATTTTATTATATAAAGAGAGTCAGTTTATAATGGTCCAAAAATCATTAAAGATTAAGATAAGATTAATAATGGTATAAATAAAATCATCCAATAGGAATTGGATAGGTTTTGGATAATAGTTTAATCATTATATTCTTATTTATTTAAATCATTTATTAATGAGGTAAATACTGCATCATTACGGTGTCATAAATAATCTAATTTATTTAATGATTAAAAATTATAAAAAAAATACTATCATGTAGGAAATCTATTTATCTTTCCTATGAATATTAATAGTCTATAATAGGACTTATATAACACCACATAAAAATTAATTACGAAAAGATTTTTGTTAATGTCAATTTTGTCTTTACATTAAATTAATTAATATAAATTGTCATGATCACTCCCAAGTGGCTCAATGGGGTCCCAAAATCGACCCAAAGATGACCATGGTCGTAAATGACTCAAAAAATAAGGTTTGGACATGTTTTAAGGTAATTTTTGTTATTATAATATTCTTTTAACCTTGAATTACCATGTTTACATTTAATCACGGAAAAAAAAGTCAAAAGATACTATTCACCAAAAGTTATTTTCATCTTATTGAAAAAAAATTCACTTCTTGATAACTACCATGTATGTCGTATTTTCTAAATTCAATTCACATAATTTGTAAAATTTTCATTTAAATGAAAAAGTCAGTTTTTTAACTACTACTTAGTGGTTTCACTATTCATCAAAATTGAAGTTTTTCAGAAAAATACCAAAAAAATCAGCCGAAGAATTATTTGATATTCTAAATTCAACATTAATGTCTATTTTTCCAAATTCAAATCATAGAAGCGGCATTAATTAATTTTAAAATCAATTCCCATTGTTAAAACAAATAGCGTGTTTTAAAAAAACAATAACTATCAAAAGATTGATACTTGTTTATGTCAAATTTCAAAGTGAAATTAATTCCAATGACCAACAATGTATTAAGTTGTGAAAATATATTTTAATTTCACTTTAAAACCAACTAAAATGATAATCTAAAAATATAAATGAATTAGATTAAATGTCACTTTTGAATTAAAATGTAATATTTTTCACAATTCATTAAAAAATGAACTTTATCGAAAAAATTCCAATAATTTACACAAATTAAAATTTGATGTCCCCATTCTAAAGAATTATTTTATTTGGTAAATTTGAGTATATTAATGTGACAAAAACTATATTTAATGAGGGTTCTCCACTAAAAGGTGATAAATCAGCCTTTTAATGTAAATTATGTTTAAAATTAGATTCATTCACATTTTAAGCCTCTAACTTTTTGTTGGATAATGTAAATACATTTACAAAACATGTATAATCATATTGTATTTAGTTTCTTTTATTCCTGCCAATACAACAGCTAGGAGTTAACTACCATTTAAAATAATAATATTATATTATTAGTGTGCAACGTAAGATTCCAAAGAAACTCATTGTTGTGTATCAGGTACGCTATCGAACATAGCAACCCCATTAAAGTAAAATTAATATTTAATTCAGAAATATTAATAAATATGAAATATGTCTTATCCTTCATTTACCTGGGATGTTACATTCTTCCCCATTTTGGGAATTGCGTCCTCACCATTTTTATTCACTTATCAAAATAAGTGTGGGTATTTATCCCTCATAGCATTTTTAGATTCTCAGGTTGTCACTTCACCATATGGTTTTTCCACAAAACCTTTACATGGTAAATCACCTTATTCCGCAACACTTTCTCTCTACGGTCAAGAATCTGAACTGGTTGTTTTTCATAAGAGAGATTCTCTTCCAACTGAACTACCACTGGGATCAAAACATGAGATGGATCTGGTATATACTTTCTCAACATTGAAACATGAAAAACATTGTGTACCTGGGATAAACATGGAGGTAATGCCACTTTGTACTCAACTGATCCAACTTTCTCTAGAATTTCATAAGGTCCAATGAACATCAGACTCAACTTTCCTTTCTTAGAAAAACGCATCACACTTTTCCATGGAGAAACGTTGAGAATGACATGATCACCTACCTCAAAAGAATGATCCTTCCTCTGGTTCTCGACCTAACTTTTCTGTCTTCTCTGAGCTGTTCTCATGTGCTTTTGAATCAACTCAACATTTTCTACCATCTCTTCTACCAATTCTAGTCCCATCAGCTTCCTCTCACCTAGTTCATCCCAAAAAGCTAGAGTTTGACATTGCTTTCCATATAATCCCTCAAATTGAGTCATCTGTATAATGGAATGAAAACTGTTATTATATGAAAATTAAACCAAAAAAATATGTTAGTCCCAACTTCCTTGGTAATCCATCGAGCAAGCACGTAACATATCCTCCAAAGTCTAAATTGTTCATTCTGACTTCCCATCTGATTGAGGATGAAAAGATTTCCTAAAATTTAATTCAGTACCCATTGACTTCTGAAGGCCTTTCCAAACATTAGAAGTGAACCTAGGATCACGATCAGATACAATGGAGAGGGGAACTCCATGAAACCTGACTATCTCTATAACATACAACCGAGAAAGTTGATCTAGAGAAAAAGTATCTCTAATGGGAAGGAAATGAGAATATTTAGTCAATCGATCAACTATAACCCAGGTTGCATTATTATCTCGAGATGTCTTTGGTAATCCCACAACAAAGTCCATATATATATATATTCCCATTTCCACTCTGGCACCGATAAAGACTGATGCATTATTTTCGGTAACTGTCACACTACATTAACCTACTAACAAGTCAAACACTTCAAAATAAAATCAGCAATATCTCTTTTCATTCCGTCCCACCAGTAATACTCATTGAGATCTCTGTACATCTTAGTACTTCCAGGATGAACTGAAAATAGAGAACTTTGAGCTTCAGATAACAACTCGTTCTTAAACTGTGAATCAAAAGGTACACATAATCTCTTCCCAAACCTCAATACACAATCATTATCGAGATTAAAATCAAGAAAATTACCCTTCTGAACCAAAAAAAAACTTTTTCTGCAACTCACTGTCTTCCTTCTGCGCTTGTTTAATTCTGTCTAATAGATATGATTTCACTGACACCTGAAACAAACCAGAATAATTTCCTTCACCAAAAACTTCTATTCCATAATTCATCAAATAAAAACCCAATGGATATCGTTCCAAACATAACATGGTTATAGAAGTAATACTTTTTCAACTCAAAGAATCAGTTACTTTATTTGATTTCCCCATATGGTAACAGATCGTGTAATCTTAATCCTTGATTAATTTCAAATATCTCCTCTATATCATGTTCAATTATTTCTGAGGGACTATAAAATTTAAACTTTTATGGTCAGTATATATTTCACATTTTAATCCATACAAATGATGCCTCCAAAATATTAAAGAAAAAACAACAGCAGCTAATTCTAAATCATGTGTTGGGTAATTTTACTTGTGAGGTTTCAACGGACATGAAGCATAAGCAATTACCTTATCATTTTTCATTAGGACACAACCAAGTCCTTTCAACGAAGCATCATTGTAGATAAAAAAACTCACCATTTTTGGAAGGCAGTACCAAAACTGGATCATTCACCAATCACTTTTTCAATTCTTGAAAACAATCATCATATTCTTTTGTCCATATGAACTTAACACATTTTCGAGTTAACTTAGTCATTGGAATAGATAATCATGCAAAATTTTCAACAAACCTCTAGTAATGACCTTCCAAACAAAGAAAACTACATATATCCGATATATTTGTTGGTCTTGGCCATTCTTCAACAACTTTCGTTTTAGAAGGATCAATAGTTATGCCATTTTTTGAAACAATGTGACCAATGAAAGAAATTTATTGCAACCAAAACTCACACTTTCTGAATTTCCCAAATAGTTTTTTTTTCTTTTATGGTTTACAATACAACACATAAATGACTTTCATGTTCCTACTTAATTTTGGAATAAACCAAAATATCATCAATGAACACAACCAAAAACTTATCCAAGAACTCACGGAAAATTCTATTCATAAGATCCATGAATACAGCAAGTGCATTGGTTAACACAAAAGGGATAACTACAAATTCATAATGGCCATATCTAGTACAAAACTCGTTCTTCAGAACGCTTAATTCCTTTACGTTCAACTGATGCTACCACGACCTCAAGTCAATCTTCGAAACATACTGATCTCCCTAGAGCTGATCAAACAAATCATCAATATGTGGAAAGGATACTTATTATTAACAGTAATGTTATTCAATGCTCTATAATCTATGCAAAGTCTCATTGAACCATTTTTATTTTTAACAAACAAGATAGGAGCACCCCATGGTGATGTGCTAGGTCGAATGAATCTTTTATCTAATAACTCCAGCAATTGCTTATTTAACTCTAAAAGTTTAATTTGAGCCATTCGATAAAGGGGGTTTTGAAATTGGCTTAGCATCAGGAACTAAGCCAACACTAAATGCAACTTTCCGGTCAGGTATAATACCAGGAAACACATCAGGAAAAGCATCAATGAACTTATTTACCACTGGCACATCATTAATCTGAACAGTTCCTTTGTTTTCAACAATATTTGCAAGGTAACATTCATTTCTGCCTTTTACTAGTTTCTCAGCTTCCTAATATGTTATCAACAGCAAGGGTTCATTTTTGTATAAAAACTGAAAATCATTCTGAAAAGAAACCTCTTTAGATCTGCAGTCAATCTTAGCATGATAAACAGAAAGCCAATCAATGCACAATATAACATCAAACTCTACCAGTGGAAAAACAATAAGGTTTGCAGGTAGATTCTTTCTGCACACAATGATAGAAATGTTCTTATGTTTTCTTTTTGTCTCTACATTTCCTCTCGGTGTTTTTACCGTATGTTCAATATTCATATCATGATATGGAATTCCCAATTTACTAGAAAACATATCAGAAATGAAAGAGTGTGTAGACCCTGAATCAAACAACACATTGGCATAATCTGAACAAACAAACAACTTACCGGATACGACTTCATTTGAAGGCCCAACATCTGTTGAAGTAGTTGCAAAGGATTTCACCACCCATTTCTGCTTGTAGTCTGGTTGCTTTCCTTCGGTTGAGTTCTTTTTTGGACACCCATTTTCATAATGACCCATTTCATTTCACAAAAAACATTTTAATGACTGTAAATCAGATTTGGTCTTACCATTACCCTAATCTTTTTCAGTGCAATTACGAGCCTTATGTCCCATTTTACCACATCGGTAGCACTTACCAGAATACAATAGAAATTCCCAAGCAAGATTTTTACCAAAATTTTCACAAACTGTAAACTTAAGTTTCTTACTATCAGACTATTTTGAAGAGTTCTTCTCATTCACCTGCCACCTCAACCTCTTATTCTGTTGTTTGCCAAAAAATACTTGATCATCGGCAAACTCTATTTCCACCTACTCCTCACAACGAACAATTTTTTTCATAACTTTTAAAATCATGAGAATCTAATGTCCTTCGATACATTGGCTTTAATCCTGAGTAAAAATGGTTGATTTTACTATCAAGATCTCGTATGAAATTTGGAGCATACCTTGCCAGTCGAGTGAATTTTTCTTCATAAGAAGCCACTGAGTCATCATCCTGCCTCAATTCCTGGAATTTTTTTCCCATCCTAAGATGAACCACCTTAGGAAAATATTTCTCAAGAAACATACATTTTAATTCATCCAAATCAAGAGCATCAATCTCCTCACTATCCCTCATTTTTTCACCATCAACCACCACTGATTAGATTCACCTTCAAAATAGTAAATAGAGAGACTAACCTTTTGATGTTCTGAACAACCCATGACATCAAAAATATTCTCCAGTGCTTTAATTCATCCGTCATCTTGCAGAGGGTCATATGATCCTCCGAATGATGGGGGATGTTGCCTCATGAAATGCTCCACTACTGACATGTTCCACGGCGGTTGATCAGGATGATCTCGTGCATGGATACTACCACCATTTATAGCCTGAGTCAACTGTTCCATACCTATAACAAAGTGTTCAATTCTGATTCTGAATATCTCAGGTATCTGATTTGGAAGGTTGTCTTCCCTTTGATGTTGTCCCAACATAGCTTCCCTGTTTCCTCTGCGGAATTCAATTCTAAGCACAAAAATATCTTAGGCAATGCAACATGGTAATCTGGAAATGCTATATGATTTAAATATTGAAATAAATTTATTTATGGATATTAATTTAACAATACCCTACCTCCGAAAGTCATCAAAAACGGCTGTTGATACCAACTATAAGGACTCGGCCTTAAACATTACATAATATTGAATTAAATGAATAATTAACATTGAAGATCTTTTTAGGTTTAGAGTATTACAGAATTAGGACATAATTATTACATCTCAGAAGATTAAAAGGTAGACATATCTACATAGTTTCCATATTATTCATAAAATATAAAATATTAAAAAAATGTCATGTCTAGTTCCATGTTTTAGACATCATGACTTTTCCTTGATCCCATCCTTGACCCTATTCATCTTTAATCCTTGTGAAAACATTTCCAAACATGGGATGAGCAAAAAAAGCTCAGTAAAAGTTATAAATCAAAGAATGAAAACATTTGTTCATTAATACATACAAAAAAAAGAAATATTTTACTTACCTCCTGAAATCATAAGATTTATGAAAGACACAAAGAAATCATAAATCATAATGGTAACTTGTGGCATCCATATCAAACATACATTGTAGCTATCACATCTACATAGGGAGTTACTTTGGGATACCCATCAAAATATATTCCCTAAATCTCTTATGAAAACATTCATATTTACCTCCTTCACTTTACCCAATGCATTGGAGATCTATCTCGGTCTCACCCGCCCTAGGTTTATCACATAACAACTGGTATACGTAAATAACATCCAAGAACCATAACATGATCATAACACATAGAATAAGAATAAAGGAAAGATAAAGTTTCGATATTGCAATAATAAAATATCATTTCAAGATATTGCAATAATAAATCCCTTCCCAAAATAATTTTCAATACCAGAATACATAAAAAGAGTATATGGTATTTATTTTTCATTTTAAAAACACTCCATCCAGTTAAGGAAGCCAAAGATCAAATAATACACGTGGCATCGGAAAGGACGTTGTCACCATTTATGTAAAAAAACATTCATTTTTGTTGTTTAGTAAAATGCTTCATAGAAAAAGATTCCCTTTGAAAATTCAATGGTGTTTATACAGTGTATAAAATAAGGTCATGTATTAAAACAAAATATTCCTCAATGAAATGAGATTAAGATGAAGTCCCTTACCTCATGTCTGACTTGACTCGATCATTCTTTAATATCATGAATAATAAACTAAAGTTAATTTCTACTTGCTGAAGAACCTTTTTCATGTTTATTATTCCTTTTGTATCACTTATTTCCATGTTATAAACATTATGTAATCATTTAAGTTAATAACGTTCATTTTGTCGATATTTGGTACTTGAGTAAAAAATGAACACCTTATATTTACAAGTTGTCCATGTGGTAAAAGGTTAATTATATCCAGAATGATATTCATGATTTGGATATCATATATATCATATATATCTATTATATACATGTTTTTGTAATAGTATATAACATTTAAAGGTAACAAATGAAATGCATTGTTCATGGAGATAGTAAGTCGTACGTACGCATAGATGCTACTTTCATTTATATTTATTATTTTAATGGAAATAAAACATAATGATACATAGGTTTATTATAATTCCAGTATAATATAATATATAATATCGCCAACTCCTTCTATTTTTCATCCCACAGAAGGGATTAATGAATCAAATCACTTTTAGGGGGCGGTAGTCCACCCTTCCTCAAATGAGATTATCGTATTTACCCACTATAGAAACCATAAAGGTGTGCTACAAGTGGGAATTACAGAATCATAAGGAAATACTAAACATTATATATATCATATATCAATATAGTTCCATCATAATGTCCACAGAGAGAGGTGGTAAGATGTAATTGAACAATCATCATTACATGATGCCTTAGTTTTCCATCCACAGAAACATTATGTTCTTCATCCATTAGATAGAGGTGTGTGTAAGTGTAGTTAGAATACATCCCATAACAACATCCCAGTATATTGAGGATACTGGTGTTGTTACAAAATAAAGTAATAAAAAGAGTTTAGGGGATGGAGAAGTAAAATAACAAAAAACAAATTAAGAGAAAGTGTTACCTTTAATTTGGGTAGCTTTCATTGTTTTGAACCAAAAGCTCTTCTTTAAGTGCCTTATGTCTACGGTAAGTCTTCTAGGGGTAGTCTAGGGATGTAGGGAACATAATTGGGTAGATTTTGGACGAGCCAAATGGCCTGAGAGATGTGAGGAATTGGATAGAAATGGTCTCCTTTTATAAGGGAGAAGAGGGGGTCTTTAGAAAAGTGTGAAAATATTATTTTATTATATAATGATATTAAATTTCTAATGGTCCAGAAGTCATTAAAGATGTATATAAGATGACTCATGGTCGAAATAAAATCATCCAATAGTAATTGGACAGGTTTTGGATAATATTTTAATCATTATATTCTTATTTATTTATATCATTTATTAATGATGTAAATACTGCATCATTATGGTGTCATAAATAATTTATTTCATTTGATGTCTAAAAATTATAAAACAACTACTATAATGTAGGAAATAATTTGATATTTCCAATTAATATTTATAGTCTAAAATAGGACTTATATAAAAAAAATAAAAATTAATTACGAAATGATTTTTGTTAATGTCAATTTTGTCTTTACATTAAATTAATTAAATTAAATTGTCATGATCACTCCAAAGTGGCCCAATGGGGTCCTAAAATCGACCCAAAGATTTCTATTGTCTTAAATGACTCAACAAATAAGGATTGTATAAGTGTTAAGGTAATTTTGAATTATTATAATATTCTTTTAACCTTGAATTACCCTATTTACATTTAACTATGGTAATAAAAGTCAAAAGTTATTATTCACCAAAAATTATTTTCATCTTGTTGAACCACATATTACTTCTTGATAAAAACCCTGTATGTTGGATTTTCAAAATTCAATTCACAGAAGTGGTAAAATTTTCATTTAAATTAAACTCAGTTTTTTAACTACTACTAAGTGGTTTCACTATTCATCAAAATTTGAAGTTTTTCAGAAAAATACCAAAAATTCAGAATAAGCATTATTTGATATTCCGAATTCAAAATTGATGTATATTTTTCTAAATTAAAAACATAAAAGTGGAATTAATTAATTTAAAAATTAATTCTTGTTGTTAAAACAAATTACGCATTTTTAAGAAACAATAACTATCAAAAGATTGATACTTGTTTATGTCCAATTTCAAAGTGAAATTAATTCCAATGAAAAACATTGGATTAAATGGAAAAAATATATTTTTATTTCACTTTAAAACCAACTAAAAATATAATCTAACCACATAAATAAATTATATTAAAATACACTTGAATTAAAATGCAATATTTTTCACTATTCATTAAAAATGAACTTTATTGGAAAAATTCCAAGATTTTACACAAATTAAATTTTGATGTCCCCATTCTAAAGAAGGATTTTATCTGGTCAATTAGAATGTATTAAAGTGATCAAAATGATATTTAAAGAGGGTTTTCCATTAAAAGGTGATAAATCATCCTTTTAATGTAAATTATGCTTAAAATTAGATTCATTCCCATTTTAAGCCTCTAAATTTTTGTTGGATAATGTAAATACATTTAAAAAACATGTATAATCATATTGTAGTTAGTTTAATTCATTCTTGTCAATATAATGGCTAGGAGTTAACTACCATTTAAAATAATAATATTATATTATTAGTGTGTAACGTAAGATTCCAACAAAACTCGTTGTTGGCTATCGGGTACACTATCGAACATAGAAACCCCTTAAAATTAAAATTAATATTTAATTCACAAATATTAATAAATATGAAATATGTCTTATTCGTCATTTACATGGGATGTCACATCCATCCCCCTTTTGGGAATTGCATCCTCGCAATTTTTATTGACATATCAAAATAATTGGGGGTATTTATCCCTCATAGAATTTTCAGATTCCCTGGTTGCCTCTTAAACCATATGGTTTTTCCACAAAACCTTTACACGGTGAATGACCTTATTCCACAACACTTTCTCTCTACAGTCAGGAATATGGACTGGTTGTTCTTCATAAGAGATATTCTCTTCCAACTGAACTACCTCTCGGCTCAAAACATGAGATGGATTTGGTATATATTTTCTCAACATCAAAACATGAAAAAAATTGTGTACATAGGATAAACACGGGGGTAAAGCCACTTTGTATGAAACTAATCCAACATTATCTATAATTTCATAAGGTCCAATAAGCCTCATAATCAAGTTTCCTTTCTTACCAAAATGCATCACACTTTTCCATGGAGAAACTTTGAGAAAGACATGATCACCTACCTCAAAAGAATGATCCTTCCTCCAGTTATCGACAAAACTTTTCTATCTTCTCTAAGGTGTTCTCATGTGCTTCTGAATCAACTAAACTTTTTCAGCCAACTCTTCTACCAATTCAGGTCCCATCAACTTCCTCTCACCTACTTCATCCCAAAAATCTAGTGTTCGACAACGCTTTCCATATAAGGCCTCAAATGGAGCCATCTGTATACTCGAATAAAAACTGTTATTATATGAAAATTCAACCAAAGAAAGATGTTTGCCCCAAATTCACTGGTAATCCATCAATCAAGCACGTAACATATCCTCTAATGTATGAATTGTTCATCTTGACTACCCATCTTATTGAGGATGAAAAGCTGTACTAATATTTAATTCAATACCCAATTACTTCTGAAATCCTTTCCAAAAGTTAGAAGTGAACCTGGGATCACGATCAGATACAATGGAGAGGGGAACTCAATAAAACCTGTCGATCTCTTTAACATACGACTGAGCAAGATGATCTAGAGACAGAGTATCTCTAATAGGAATGAAATGAGCAGATTTAGTCAATCGATAAACTATAACCCATATTGAATTATTACCTCGAGATGTATTTGGTAATCCCACAACAAAGTCTATGGATATATTTTCCCATTTCCACTCTGGCTCCAGTAAAGGTTGAAGAATTCCTTTCAGTAACTGTCTCTCTGCTTTAACCTGTTGACAAGTCAAACACTTCACAAAAAAATCAGCAATATCTCTTTTCACTCCATCCCATCAGTAATACTCATGGAGATCTCTGTACATCTTAGTACCGCCAGGATGAACTGAAAATAGAGAACCATGAGCTTCACATAACAACTCATTCTTCAACTCTGAATCATAAGGTACACATAATCTCTTCCAAAACCTCAATACATAATCATTATCGAGATTAAAATCAGGAAAACTACCCAGATGAACCGACACAACCTTTTTCTGCAACTCACTGTCTTCCTTCTATACTTTCTTAATTCTGCCTAATAGATATAATTTCACTAACACCTTCAACAAAACAGAAAAATTTCCTGCACCAACAACTTCTATGCCATAATTTGTCAAATAAAAAACCAAAGGATCTCGTTCCAAATGTATCATGGTTAATTAAGTATTTCTTTTTCGACTCAAATCATCAGCCACTTTATTTGCTTTTACCAGATGGTGATGGATCATGGAATCATAATCCTTTATTAATTCTAACCATCTCCTCTATCTCATGTTCAATTAATTCTGAGTGAATATATACTTTAAACATTTTTGGTCAGTATATATTTCACATTTTACTCCATACAAATGATTCTTACAAATTTTTAAAGTAAAAACAATAGTAGATAATTCCAAATCATATATAGGGTCATTTAACTCGTGTTTTTCAACTATCGTGAAGCATAAGAAATTACCTGATCATTTTTCATTAGGACACAACCAAGTCCTTTCAACGAAGCATCACCATAGATAACAAACTCACCATTTCTGAAAGGCAGTGCCAATACTGTAGCATTCACCAATCTCCTTTTTAATTCCTAAAAAACAATCATCACATTCTTTTGTATAGATGAACTTAACACCTTTTCGAGTTAACATAGTCATTGGACTAGATAACAGTGAAATTTTTCAACAATCCTCTGGTAATAACCTGCCAAACCAAGAAAACTATGGATATTGGTTATATTTTTGGGTCTTTTCCATTCTTCAACAACTTTCATTTTAGCAGGCTCAACAGTTATGACATTATTTGAAACAATGTGACTAAGGAAAGAAATTTACTGTAAACAAAACTCGTACTTTCTAAATTTACAAAATAGTTTCTCTTCTTTTATGGTTTGCAAGACAACCCTTAAATGGATTTCATGTTCCTTCTTACTTTTGGAAAAAACAAAAATATCATCAATGGACACAACCACAAAATAATCCAATAACTCATTAAAAATTCTATTCATAAGATCCATGAATACAGCATGTTCATTGGTTAACCCAAAAGGCATAACTATAAATTTATAATGATCATATCTAGTATGAAACATGGTCTTTGAAATGTTTGCTTCTTTACTTTCAACTGATGGTACCCCAACCTCAAGTTAATCTTCAAAACATATTGTGCTCCCTAGAGCTCACCAAACAAATCATCGATATGAGGAAAAGGATAATTATTCTTAACAGTGATGTTATTTAGAGCTCTATAATCTATACCAAGTCTCATTGAACTATCTTTATTTTAACAAACAAGACAAGAGCACCCCGTGGTGATGTGCTAGGTCGAAGGAAACCTTTATCTAATAACTCTAGAAATTTCTTCATTAACTCTAAATGTTCAATTTGAGCCACTTGATAAGGGCTTTTTGAAATTTTCTTGCTATCAGGAACTAAGTCAACACTAAATTCAACTTCTAGGTTAGGTATAATACCAGGTAACTCATCAGGAAAAACATCAATGTAGTCATTTACCACTGTCACATCATTAATCTGAACAGTTCCTTTGTTTTCAACAATATTTGCAAGGTAAAATTCATTTCCATATTTTACTAGTTTCTCAGCTTCCTGATCTGTTATCAACAACAAGTGTTCATTTTTGTATACAAAATGAAAATCATTCTGAAAAGAAACCTATTTAGCTCTGCAGTCAATATTAGCATGATAAACAGAAATCCAATCCATTCCCAATATAACATCAAACTCTACGAGAGGCAGATCAATAAGGTTTCCATGTAGATTCTTTCCGCACACAAGGACTGGAATGTTCTTATGTTTTCTTTTTGCCTCTAAGTTTCCTCCTAGTGTTTTTATCATAAGTTCAATGTTCATATCATGAGATGGAATTCCCAATTTACTAGAAAACTTCATAGAAATTAAAGAGTGTGTAGACCCTGATTCAAACAACACATTGGCATAATTTAAACAAACAAACAGTGTACCGGATACAACTTCATTTGATGGCACAGCATCTGCTGAAGTAGTTGCAAAGGATTTCACCACCCCTTTCTGCTTGTACTCTGGATTCTTTTCTTCGGTTGAGTTCTCTGTTGGACACTCATTTTCACAATGACACATTTCATTGCACATAAAACATTTTACTGACTTTAAATCATATTTTGTCTTACCATTACCATGATCTTTTTCAGTGCAATTACGAGCCTTATATCCAATTTTACCACATTAGTAGCACTTACTAGAATTCAAAAGACATTCCCCGACATTATTTTTACCACAATTTTCACAAACTGTAAACTTAAGTATCTAACTATCATACTTTTTTGAAGAGTTCTTCCCTTTTCCTGCCACCTCGACCTCTTATTCTGTTGTTTGTCAAAAAATACCTGATCATCGGAAAACTCCATTTCCACCTTCTCCTCACAATGAACAATTTTTTTAGAACTTCTAAACTCACAAGAATATAAATCCCTTTGATACTTTGGCATTAATCCTGAGTAAAAATGGTTGATTTTACTTTCAAGATCTCACATGAAATTTGGAGCATACCTTGCCAGTCGAGTGAATTTTACTTCATAAGTGGCCACATAGTCATCCTCCTGACTCAATTCTAGGAATTGTTTTCCCATCCTAAGACAAACCACCTGAGGAAAATATTTCTCAAGAAACATACCTTTGAATTCATCCCAATCAAGAGCATCAATCTCTTCACTATCCCTCATATTTTTCACCATCGACCACTACTGATCAGATTCACATTCAAAACAGTAAACAACGAGACTAACCTTTTGATGTTCTGAACAACCCATGACATAAAAAATCTTCTCCAGTGCTTTAATCCACCCTTCAGCTTGCACAGGGTTAGATGATCCCTTAAATGATGGGGGATGTCACCTCATGAAATGCTCCACTACTGAAATGTTCCTCTGAGGTTGATCTGGCTGATCTCATGCCTGGATACCCCCACCATTTATAGCCTGAGTCATTTGTTCCATCACTACAACAAATTGTTCTGTTCCTATTATGATCGTCTCATGTTGCTGATTTAGAAGGTTTTCTTCCCCCTGATGTTGTCCCAACAAAGATTCCCTATTTCCTCTATGGAAAACCATTCTGAACACAAAAATATCTTAGGCAAAGCAATATGGTAATCTAGAAATTCTATATGATTTCAATATTTACACAAATTACTTTATTTATATTAATTTAACAACACCCTAACTCCTAAAGTTATCTAAACCATCCTTTGATACCAACTATAAGGACATGGCCTTAAACATTACATAATATTTAATTAAATGAATAATTTACAATGAGGATCTTTTCCAGTTTAGAGTTTTAGAGAATTAGAACATAACTATTAAATCTCAAAAGATTAAAGGGTAGAAATATCTACAAAGTTTCCATTTTTTTCATTAAATAAAAATCTTTAAAAAAGAGTCATGTCTAGTTCCATGTTTTAGATAGCATAAATTTTCCTTGATCCCATCCTTGACCCTATTAATCTTTATGTCCAGTGAAAACATTTCAAAACATGGGATGAGCATAAAAAGCTCAGTAAGGGTTATAAAGCAAATAATTAAAACATTTTCTCATAAATACATACAAAACATGAAATCTTTTACTTAACTCATGAAAACATAATATTTATGAAAGACACATAGAAATCATTAATCATAAAGGTAACTTGTGGCTTCCATGTCATACTTACATTGTAGCTATCACAGCTACATAGGGAGTTACTTTGGAATACACATCATAGTATGTTCCATAAATATCTTAAGAGAAACATTCAGGTTTACCTCTGTCAATTTACCCAATTCATTGGAGAGGTATATCGGTCTCACCCGCCCTAGGTTTATCACGGAACCACCCGTATATGTAAATAATGCCCAAGAACCATAACATGATCATAACATATAATATAAGCATAAAGGAAAGATAACCTTTCACATTGCAATAATAAAATATCATTTCAAGATATTGAAATAATAAATCCATTCTCAAAATCATTATTAATACCAAAATGCATAAAAAGAGTATATGGTATTTATTTTTCCTTTTAAAAACATTCTGAATAGATAAGGAAGCCAAAGATCAAATAATACTCATGGTGGTGGAAAGGTCGTTGTCGCTATTTATATAAAAAACATTCCTTTTTTCGTTTAGTAAAATTCTTCGTAGAAAAATATTCCCTTTGAAAATTCAAGGGTGTTTATATAGTGTATAAAAGAAAGTCGTGTATTAAAACAAAATATGCCTCAATCAAAGGAGATTGAGGCAAAATCCCTTACATCGTGTCCGACTTGACTCGATCTTTCTTTATTATCCAAAATAATAAATTAAAATTAATTTCTACTTACATAAGAACCTTTTTCAATTTTATTATTCCTTTTATATTACTTATTACCATGTTATAAACATTATGTAATCATTTTAGTTAATAACGTTCATTTTGTCGATATTTGGTACTTGAGTAAAAAATGAACAACTTATATTTACAAGTTATCCATGTGGTAAAACGTTCATTATATCTAAAATGATATTCATGATTTGAATATCATATATATCATATATATCCAGTAAATACATGTTCTTATAATAGTAAATAACATTTAGACGTAAGAAATGAAATGTGTCATTCATGGAGACGGTAAGCCTTACGTACGCATGAACGCTAATTTCATTTCTATTTATTATTTTAATGGAAATAAAACATAATGATACATAGGTATATTATAATTCCAGTATAATATCATATATAATACCATTAACTCCATCATTTATACCTCCCACATAATGCATTTATGAATCAAATCACTTTGAGGGGGCGGTTGTCCGCACTTCCTCAAATGAGATTATCGTATTTACCCACTATAGAAACCATAAAGGCATGATATAAATGGAAAATACAGAATAATAAGGAAATAATAAACATAATATATATCAAATATAAATACAGTTCCATCATAATGGCCACCATGAGAGGTGGTAAGATGTAATTGAACAATAATCATTTCGTGAGGCCTTAGTTTTCCATCCACAGAAACATTACGTTCTTCATCCATTGGATGGAGGTGTGTGTAAGTGTAGTTCGAATACTTCCCATTAACACATCCTAGTATATTGAGGATATAGTTTTTGTCACTAATAAAGGAATAAAAAGAGTTTAGGGGTTGGAGAAGTAAAATAAAATAAAAAAATTAAGAGAAACGGTTGCCTTTGATTTGGGTAACTTCCTTTGGTTAGAACCAAAAGGACTTCTTTAAGGCCTTATATCTAAGTTAAGACTTCTAGGGGAGTAGAGGGATGTAGGGAGATTAATTGGATAGAGGTTGGGCAAGCCAAATGGCTTGAGATTGTGAGAAATTGGATAGAAATGGTCTCCTTTTATAAGGGAGAAGAGGGGCTCTTTAAGAAAGTGTGAAAATATTATTTTATTATATAATGATATTTGGTTTCTAATGGACCAAAAATAATTAAAGATGAAGATGATATGAATCATGGTCCAAATAAAATCATCCTATAGTAATTAGACAGGTTTTGGATAATATTTTAATCATTATATACTTTATTTATTTAAATCATTTATTAATGAGGTAAATAATGCATCATTATGGTGTCATAAATAATTTAAAATTTTGAATGTTTAAAATTTATAAAACAAATACTATCATGTATGAAATATTTTTAGATTTTCAATGAATATTTATAGTCGAAAATAGGACTTATATAACACCATATAAAAATTAATTACGAAATTTGTTTTGTTAATGACAATTTTGTCTTTACATTAAATTAATTAATATAAATTGGCATGATCACTCCCAAGTGGCTAAATGGGGTCCCAAAATCGACCCAAAGATGACCATGGTCGTAAATGACTCAACCAATAAGTTTTGGACAAGTTATAAGGTGATTTGAAATTATTATAATATTCTTTTAACCATGAATTACCCTATTTACCTTCAACCGCTGTAAATAAAAGTCAAAAGATACTATTCACCAAAATTTATTTTCATCTTATTTAACCAAATTTTACTTCTTGATAACAACCATGTATGTCTAATTTTTTAAATTCAATTCACAGAAGTGGTAAAATTTTCATTTAAATCAAAAAGTCAGTTTTTTAACTACTACAAAGTGGTTTCACTATTCATCAAAAATTTATGTTTTTTAGAAAAATACCCAAATTTCAGACTAAGCATTATTTTATATTCTGAATTCAAAATTGCTTTCTATTTTACCAAATTCAAAACATAGAAGTGGCATTAATTAATTTAAAAATTAATTCTCGTTGTTAAAACAAATAGCATGTTTTAAAAAAACAATAACTATCAAAAGATTAATACTTGTTTAAGTCCAATTTCAAAGTGAAATTAATTCCAATGACCAAAATTGGATTAAATTGTAAAAATATATTTTAATTTCACTTTAAAAACAACTAAAATGATAATCTAACCATATAAATGAATTAGATTAAAAGGAACTTTGGAATTAAAATGCAATATTTTTCACTATTCATTAAAAATGAACTTTATCGAAAAAATTCCACAAATTTACAAAAATTAAAATATTATGTCCCCATTATAAAGAAGGGTTTTATTTGGTAAATTTTAATGTATTAATGTGAGCAAAACTATATTTAAAGAGGGTTCACCATTAAAAGGCGATAAATCGGCCTTTTAATTTAAATTATGCTTAAAATTAGATTCATTCAAATTTTAAGCCTCTAACGTTTTTGTAGGATAACGTAAATACATTTAAAAAACATGTATAATCATATTGTTGTTAGTTTCATTCATTCTCGTCAATAAAATGGCTAGGAGTTAACTACCATTTAAAATAATAATATTATAGTATTAGTGTGCAACATAAGATTCCAAAGAAACCCGTTATTGCGTATCGGGTACGCTATCGAACATAGCAACCCCTTTAAAATGAAATTAATTTTTTGGTCAAAAATATTAATAAATATGAAATATGTCTTATTCTTCATTTACCTAAGATGTTACATATTCGGCCTTCCATTTTTGGTATGTGTTGTAATATGTGTTGAATTCAAACATTTTATCCTATGAAAATTCCAAGAAACACATGTATCTTGAAAAAAAACATTAACAGTGAGTTTGGTAGCACTTAATAGAAAACCTGATAAGATCCCAAAAAAGAAGCCTCTGAAACAAATGGATCCTAATATAATTAATAGTGTCCTACTTCTCATTTTACTGAATTTTTTATAGCAATTAGTACTGATAAATCATTTCAAAAAGTTTATGTTTCATTCTCTAAATTTAGATGGTAATTTTTCTCATTATAATAAATTTAGTCCATTTTATTATCAATGTTTACGAATGTATGATCTATCTCAACACAATACATATGTATGACAGCAATATACACATTCCATATGAGTTGAATCTATTGTGATTATAATTCATTTGAGGATAATCCATATGAATATAATACAATGCAATATAGTACCACAATATTTTATCCAAATGAGTATAGTATATTTTGAAATACTGGGCATATTTTAGCTTGAAATAAATTAATTTATTACTATTGGCCATCCCACACATTATCTGTTGTGTCAGATCACTTTTCATTTCACTGTACACTAATCATTATCTTCTTTACTTTTTTAAATTCTTATTTACTATCTTATTTGATCCACCAGATCAAAATATGTTGTTGTTTGGGTAACAGAAACTGATTTTTTACATTCTTATTTCTGATCACTTTTCATTTTAATGTACAATACTCCTTAGTTTTTGAGATTCCAGGTGATGAAAGATAATATGAATAGAGTGAAACCTGAGACTGAAGGGCTGTGCAAGGGAGTTACTATGGTGCACTATTCTATGACTACTTGGTTTATATAACTGAAAAATAATCACATTATGTGTTTTGTATGTTTTACGGTATTTCTCAACTAAGAGAATTAAATTTTTTTAAAATTATGAAATAATTTTGTTGTATTAGAATAAATAGAGATTATTTTTGGTTACGCACTGTTTCATACATTTTTTTTACCCAGCTATTATTCCAATGTTTTTTTTACATATTTTTAGTTTCAAATATTCATTACATATCTAATACATGAATTCATGTTTAACCAGATTTTATTTCAATATTTATTATGTACATGAAAAATACAAATATTCTGCAGTGTATATGTTCAGATACATGAATCACATTTTAGATCATGTATTAACCATGTCAATTCATGCAAACCAGCAACCCATATGCATTTGTTTTACATATTGCTAAAAATATAAACATATTTATGTGTTGTACATAACATTTTAACAATTAGCACTTAACCATGCATAAATTGATTAAATCATATAATTGAACATTACACCAACCTTTCTTCTCATTGATCCTCTATTTGTTTGTACATGTACTCCAGCTTCCTCAATTTGATTCTCCATTGATTTTAATAGAATCCCATAATTTCGATACTTCATTTTAATTTTTTTATACTAAATACATTTTTTAATGGAAAAAGTAAATTTGGAATGTTGTTGTTGGGTTTCCACCAAGGAATTATATTTAAATCCTTGTAGTAGAAAATTAAAATTTATTCAAGAATATAATCCTACTTTTCATTTTTCATTTATGTGTTCACCATACCTATTACATTTTAACATGTTCCTATTTAAGCCTTTTTTCCAGGCTCTAACATACATTTCAGGGACCCTATGTTTCATCATTAAACAAATGTTAATGAAATTGATGATGGTTCACACTACCAAGTATGTTATTGAGCTGTTTGACATGCTACATTGTTTGATCATTTGTCGAAAAATATATACTTTAATTCATAGTAGTATATTGATATATTTCCAAAGTATTATCTAGATTTTTGTTTAGAAACATTGTTTACTATAAATTCACGAAACTCCTGTGATTTGTGTGTAACACCCCAGGTAAATAAAGAGTATGAAATTTTCACATTTATCCATATTTGTGAATAAAATATTAATATTACTTTAATGGGAACGCTATGCTCGATAGCGTACCCAATATGAAACAACAAGTTCCTTTGAAATCATACGTTGCACTCTAATAATAAAATAATATTATTTTAAAAGGTAGTTAACACATAGCCGTTGTATTGACAGGAATGAATATAAATAACTAATTTATGATTAAATATGTTTGTTAAATGTTTTTACTTTTATCCAATAAATTTTAGAGACTTAAAATACAAATGAATCCAATCTTAAGCATTGAATACACTAGTATTTTTAAAAGATTGTTTTACTACCCTTTTGAAGGAAAAACCTTTCTAAATAAAACTTTTGACAATTTTATGAGCTCTATTTTTCAAAATAAACATATTATTTATGATTGAGACATTGATATTTACATTGGGTTAATTTTTGGTATTTTTCTGACAATGTTCATTTTTCAATGAATAGTGAACAATACTGCATTTTACAGCAAAACTGCTTTTTCATATAATTTAATTATATGGTTACATTATTTTTTTAATTTGTTTTAAAGTGTAATTATAATATATTATTACCATGTAATCCAATTATGGTCATTGGGATTAATTTCACTTTTTAATTGGGCATAAACAAGTGCAAAACTTTTCATAAATATTGTTTCCAAAAAACCCGCTATTTGTTTTGACAACGGGAAGTTTTTTTAAATTAATTATTGAAAATTATGTGTTTGGAATTTGGTAAAATGGATTACATATTTGGAATCATAAGGTCCAAATTATGTAATTAAGACTCTTTTTTTTGGACATTATGTATAGTAACGACGGTAGTTATCTTTATTTATCTTGATTAATGAGCAATCGGGTAGTTAAAGATAATAAGATAATATCATAATAATACAAAATGACCACAACATGTGTCCTAAGGCTACTAGTTGCCTCATGGCCGACCATGGGATACCTTCTGCCAAACTTGGGGGCCCCATGGAATCTCTTTTATGAGAAAGTGTCTTTTTATCTTTTTATTTTTTAACGAATGTTAAATGTAACAAAGAATGTATCACCTAAGTAAAATATTTTTAATTTTGCCTAAATAAATGAAATTTTGGAATATAAATGTTAATTAGAAAGGTAAAAATATTTCCTACATCATGATAGTTTTTTTATAATTTTTAGATAGTAAAGTTATTAAATTATTTATTACATCATGATGATGCAGCGATTACCTCATTAATAAAGGATTTAAAAAAAATAGAAAGATAATGTAAAATATAAGACCTACACATGTCCAAAACCTATTGGATGGGTGTATTGAAAACCCTTATCACCTTATCCTCGAAACATATCAATTTTTTACCATTAAAATCCGAAACTCATTTGAAAATAAAGTTACATTTTATACCTTTCCAAGAGTGCCCCTCCTCTCTTCTTATAAAAGGCCCCCACCTCTACATCCTTACCCACACTTCCAAAGCTTTTGGCTCGGCCAAACCCTACCCATATTTTCTCTCCACATCCCTATCTAACTTCTTGAATCCTCACTTTGGGCAGAATCCTTTCCAAGGAATCCTTTGAGCTCAAATCAATGGAAGTTACCCGATTTTAAGGTAATGTCTTAACTTGAGTCCTTTTGTTTTATTTTGCTTCTCCAAACCCCTAAACTCTTTTTATTCATTTATTTTGTAGCAAATACAGTATCTTAAATATAATAGGATGTTTTGATAATATGGATTCGAGCTACACTTACACACACCTACATTTAATGGTTAAAGAACATACTGTTTCTGTGGATGGCGAATTTCTGCCTCCCGAAATGATGATTGTTCAAAATTATTTTAACACATTAAAAGGTGTCCATTAAGATGTCACTATATTTATATATGATATATAATATTTTTACATTTTTCTTAAGCTTCTGTATTTTTTATTTATGGTATACCTTTATGGTTTCGATTATGGGTAAACGCGGTATCTTCATTTTAGGAAGTGCGGACTACCGCCCCCTCAAAGTGATTTGATTCGTTAATACCATATGTGGGACGTATAAATTATATATTTAATGATATTATATTTGATACCATACTGGAATTAAAATAATATTATGTATCATTATGTTTTAATTCCATTAAATATGAAATAGAAATGGAAGTAGTGTTCATGCGTACGTACGGCTTACCGTCTCCAAGAACGGTACATTTCATTTCTTATCTCAAAATGTTATGTACTATTATAAGTACATATATATAATGGATATATATGTAATATATTACACCTAAATTATGGATATAATTCTGGAATTATAACATATATATATATATATATATATATCTCATTTTGTTTTAATTCCATTAATATGACAAAAAATGAAAGTAGCGTTCATGCATACGTACGGCCTACCGTCTCCATGAACGGTGCCTTTAATTTTTATCTCCAAATGCTAAGGAATAGTATAAAATGAATATATACTGCATATATATGATATTTAAAACATCAATACTATTCTGGATATGATGTACCCATATCTAAATGGAAAATTATTTTCCAACAAGTTCAATTTTTGACTCATGTACCAAACATCGAAAAAAACGTATGATATGAACTCATATTATTAACCAATTATTATAACATTAAAATATGTGATATGAACTGAATAATAATCTTTATAGGAGGTCCTTAAGAAATTATAAATTGGCCAAATTTTATTATTCAGGAATATAATGAAACGAACAGGACAAGTTGGACTTGAGTTAAGGGATCCTACTCCTCTCTATCTTTTTAAGTACACTCTTTTATGTCATTCCTTTTAAAGCTCATAATTATTGTTATTGGGATGTTCTTTTATATTCATCTTACCGTAATTTTTATGTTCATGGGATGAGAGACCCTATTCTCTCTCATCCATCCATTTTGGATGTTTTGAGTGGTGTCGTTAGGCTACCGAATTTTCGTAAGAGATCTAACCTCTCTCTTTCTTTTTAAGTACTCTCATTTATGTCACTTATTTTAAGATCTTCTTTGTTATGTTGGGGGATGTTCTTTTATATTCCACTTTCTATAAACTTTATGTTAATATGATGAGATACCCTATTTGATCTCATCAATCCATTTTTGTAAGTTTTCTGTGGCGTCGTTAGGCTGTCGAGTTGTCGTAAGGGATTTTTCATCTCACTTTTATTCCCGTGATATTTATGCTACATTTGCCACAATTTACATTGAGTGTTTTATGTACTTTGAATTATTTTACTCATTTAGTAATATACTTTCTTTTATGATTATTTACATCAATGCTGTATTGTCATTCTTTCACGAGGTGTATGTTTCGAAAGATACCCATGTCGGTAAGGGAACTGTTCACCCTCCTCTTTTTAAATGACTTCTTTTGTTGGGTCTTTTAATTTACATATTGTTATGTTGGGATATGTTCTCATATATCCTTATTGATTTAAATTTTATGTCCAAGTGATGAGATACCCTTTTTTTATCTCTCATCAACTCATTTTGATGTGACACCATTAGGCTGTCAAGGAAACTTCTTAACCCAATTTCGATTTCTTTGGGTTCAACATGTAGTTATTGAATATGTCATCCTTTGAATATGTGTGAATGACCTTTGATTATTTTACACTTAATATCCACTTATATTTGGTGTATTCGTTTGTCACACATAATTATGTAATTGATTTATCCTTAAACCAAGGATACCATCTTTGTAAGGGACTTCCTCTCAATATCCATTCATAGAGACATATTTTGTTTAATACACAACCTTCTTTTATACGGTGTATAAACCCCTTTGAATTTTACGTTTATCCAAAAGGAATCTTTTTATACGAATCATTTTACAAAATGACAAAAGGTAATGTTTTTGTCATATGTATGCAGCGATAATGACTTCTCTGCCACCGTGACCATTATTTGAGTTTCGGCTTCCTCTACAAGCCATACCTTATTTTTAAAAGAAAAATAAATTCCATGTTTTACTTTCTTTTATTTTGGTATTGAAAATGGTTTTCATAATGTTTTTTAATATCAAGGTTTTTTATTGATATCGTGTGATTGAAATGTTGAAATGTTATGTTTCCTTTATGCATGTATTATGTGGTACGATTATATTATGGTTCTTGGGCATTGTTATGAAGACGGGTGATTCTGTGATAAATTAAGGGCGGGTGAGCCCGATATAGCTCTCTAGTGCATTGGGTAACGTGAAGGAGTGAAACGTTAAGGTTTCTCCAAAGATATTTAGGGAATATACTGTGGTGGGTATTCCAAATGTAACCAAGAGGGTTACTCCCTACGTAAGAATGTTATGAATGCCTCATGTTACCTTTTATGTCTTATGATTTCTATGATTTATTCATGATTTAATGAGGTATGTTAAAGTGCATATGTTTTATGGTTAAAGTATGATTTCATTCTTATGTATATATGAACTCATGTTTCCTTTCCATATTTTTATAACCCTTACTGAGCTTTTTATACTCATCCCAAGTTTTTGAAATTTTTTTCACAGGACAAGGGAAAGGTACATGATGTGATGATAGTGTCAAGGATGTGTCAAGAAAGAAACCATGTTTTATTTTAAATATGTTTCCATTGATGGGAAGAATGAATATTGTCTTTTATGTAACCACTTTTTTTTAAAATGTGGAATGTAATGCAAGTTTCATGATCTAATTTTCTAAAACTCTAAACCTGAAAAGATCCTCAATGTTTAACCTTGTAATAACTCAAGATTAAGTAAGGTTTAAGGTTGTGGCCTTATAGTTGGTATCAGAGGTCGGTTTAGATAACATTAGAGGTTTGGGTATTTGTTAAGCATAAGTGACATTACCATAATGGTTAGGAATTCAGAAAGAGTCCTAGTTTTAGATAAAGTGAATGAGTAATAATATCTTAGTGTTTATCTTCCTCATTTGTACATGATGGTTTTGTTGATATACTCACACTGACATTTTTGGTTTTAGTAAACGGTTGGATCTAATAGGCACCAAAGTAACAGTGGATGTGAAGGAAACTGTGACAGTTTTTTGAGCAAGCAACTAAATGATATGGGAGCTGCAATGAGAACTCTTGTGATTATCCTCAACTAACTATCTGGAGTCATGATTGACAACCTAAACCTTGGTGATTTCTCTAAGGCATCATATATGCGAGAAACAAATCCCTACGGAAGTACAGGTAATAATCATTAAGGTAAGTGTGTTCAAAAACCTATGTGTCAAAGATGAGGAAAGAAACACCTAGGAAAATGTTTCAAAGGAACAGAAATATGCTATAGATGTGGAAATGAAGGTCATAAAGCATGAACCTTCCATGGAAAAAGGAAGCATCTAGTTAACTCGAAGAAAGGGAAAGAAGTTCTTTCTGAGGGATCAATTGAATGTTTTAAATGTGGTGTGCATGGTCATTATGCAAACACATGTCCTATAAATAAGTTTCGTGAATGGGATCACCAAGATCATACAAATGTTCGTTTACCAATACTGAATGCCATTCCGATTGAGGATGAAGAAAAAACTGACAATGACCAATCAAAGGTATGGATTATTTCAAAACTATTGTTTTCCTATTTTTGAATCTTATGGTATGATTCATGATTTTTTTTAGGAAACAAGTATTTCAGAATAAGTTGGAAAGGAATGGTTAATGGATCATGAAGAATGTTGAATGAGTAAGAAGTCAACATATAAGGGCTTCAAGAGTTATGGCGAAATTCTTAAGAGTATTAAGTCTCTTTTGATGATGGGGTAACATTAGAAGAATTTTTATAGTATGTGTAACCCTGATGTTTAATATATGAAAATTTTATTCAAGGAATAGTTATCTGTTCTTTTGTAGACATAGTTATAAAGAACCATTTGGGTTTATATGATCTTTACTTTTGAGGTAATTATGGGTTACTATATATTATGATGGAAGTGAAAGGCATGAGATAAACTTGAGGTTAAAATATGTTATGTTTATTTTTGAATATTTTATCTCTTTTTGGGAAATGTTTTGAGAATTATATAGTTTTGGAAAAAGGACAACACCCAGACCATGTTACAACCCATCGCGTTGGACAAAGCTGCGGGAATCAAACCCACAACCAAAGTGCAACTGGTATTTATCGCCTACCACTAGACTACGTGTAGTACCTGGTTAGTTTGACTGATTTTTTTTAGTTAGATGATTTTATGAATTAAGATTAAGTTGATTTTGGGTTATCTATGGAAATTAGTTAACCTATCATGGAGGATAAGTGATTAGTATTAATTACTTTTCAATACGAGACTTTAAGAGCAACTGATGTTGTTTGGAGATAAATGTTACGATTTAACTTGAAAGACTATGTGACTAAATTCTTCAAATATTCAGGTTTCAATCTTAGTTTGGTTTACTTTGAAAGAATTTTATGGAAAATTGATTATCAAATGGTCCTCGTTGAACATTGGGTTTTGTTGGACAAATTTTGATGATTAATCATAGATTTTCTTTTTTGTAAAGGGGTTATCCTTTACTGGATTATCTGATCTTGTACTAACCTTTTTGGTTTGGTTTTGGTTAATGTCTAAATACATGGGATGTATATAGTTCTCTTTGGTGGATTAGGTGATTCTCTAGAAGTTGATTATAGTACTCTTAATGCGAACAAGACTTCTTAAAAACTCGTCTTTTGGAGAAAATATGAGTTTGATTAAAGAATCTAATAAAATTTGAAAGTCAACATGATAAGTAACTATGTTTACTTATGAATAAATTCCTTAATAAAAAGTAACTTAGAACAAAAATTTCGTCTATTAACTTTTCCTACAGAGGAATCTAATACCGTTCAACCCATCACAAGTTTGTGATTTTCTTCTGGTTTACTTTCTCATAAACATGTTTTTTATCACTCTCTATCAGAACATGACTCAATGTTTTCTCCTCCATGTTCATATTTTCATACGTGGAATCCTAGTATGGGTTAGATAGGGAAAACGTTGGTACTTATATTCCTTTATTTTAAAGTGATTGTTTTACCGACTCTTGTTCCGATGTGGGACTTTCAAGGATGTTTCCAAGCTCAATTTTAAAAATGCGAGGACGCAATTCCCAAAAGGGGGGAAGTATGTAACACCCCAGGTAAATAAAGATTATGAAATTTTAACATTTATCCATATTTTTGAATAAAATAATAATATTAATTTAAAGGGAACGCTATGCTCGATGGCGTACCCAATGTGTAACAACAAGTTCCTTTGAAATCATACGTTGCACTCTAATAATAAAATAATATTATTTTAAATGGTAGTTAACACATAGCCATTGCATTGACAGGAATGAATATAAATAACTAATTTATGATTAAATATGTTTGTTAAATGTTTTTAATTTTATCCAATAAATTTTAGAGGCTTAAAATACAAATGAATCCAATCTTAAGCATTGAATACACTAGTATTTTTAAAAGATTGTTTTACTACCCTTTTGATGGAAAACCATTTCTAAATAAAACATTTGACAATTTTATGAGATCTATTTTTCAAAATAAACATATTATATATTATTGGGACCTTGAAATTTAAATTGGGTTAATTTTTGGTATTTTTCTGACAATGTTTATTTTTCAATGAATAGTGAAAAATACTGCACTTTACATCAAAAATGATTTTTCATATAATTTAATTATATGGTTACATTATCTTTTTAATTTGTTTTAAAGTGTAATTAGAATATATTTTTACCATGTAATCCAATAATGGTCATTGGGATTAATTTCACTTTTTAATTGGGCATAAACAAGTGCAAAACTTTTCACAAATATTGTTTCTAAAAAACCCGCTATTTGTTTTGACAATGGGAAGTTTTTTGAAATTTATTATTGCAAATTATGTGTTTGGAATTTGGTAAAATGGATTAAATATTTGGAATCAGAAGGTCCAAATTATGTAATTAAGACTCTGGTTTTTGGACATTATGAATAGTAACGACGGTAGTTATCTTTAATTATTTTGATTAATGAGTAATCGGGTAGTTAAAGATAATAATATAATATCATAATAATAAAAAATGACCACAACATGTGTCCTAAGGCTACTAGTTGTCTCATGGCCGACCATGGGATTCCTTGTGCCAATCTTGGGGGCCCCATGGAATCACTTTTGTGAGAAAGTGACTTATTATCTTTTTATTTTTTAAAGAATGTTAAATGTAACAAAGAATGTATCACTTGAGTAAAATATTTTTAATTTTTTCTAAATAAATGATATTTTGGACTATAAATATTCATTCGAACGATAAAACTATTTCCTACATCAGGATATTTGTTTTATAATTTTTAGACATTAAATTTATAAAATTATTTATGACATCATGATGATAAAGCGATTACCTCATTAATAAATGATTTAAATAAAATTGAAAGACACTGTAAAATCTAAGACCTAAAAATGTCCAAAACTTATCGGATGGGTGAATTTAGAACCCTTATCACCTTAACCTAGAAACAAATCAATTTTGGACCATTAAAATCCGAATCTCATTTGAAAATAAAGTTATATTTTATACCTTTCCAAGAGTGCCCCTCCTCTCCTCTTATAAAAGGCCCCCACCTCTACCTCCTTACCCACACATCCAAAGCCATTGGCTCGGCCAAACCCTACCCATTTTGTCTCTATACATCCCTCTCTAACTCCTTGAAGCCTAACTTTGTGAATAATCCTTTCCAAGGAAGCCTTTGAGCTCAAATCAAAGAAAGCTACCCGATTTTAAGGTAATGTCTTCGCTTGAGTCCTTTTGTTTTATTTTGCTTCTCCAACCCCCTAAACACTTTTTATTCATTTATTTTTCAACAAATCCAGTATATTAAATATACTATTATGTTTTTAAAAGAAGGATTCGAGCTACACTTACACACACCTACATCTAATGGTTAAAGAACATATTGTTTCTGTGGATGGAGAATGTCTGCCTCCTGAAACGATGATTGGTCAACATTCTTTTAACACCTTAAAAGGTGGAAATTAATATGACACTATATTTATATATGATATATAATATGTTTATGTTTTCCTTACGCTTCTTTATTTTTAATTTATGGCATACCTTTATGGTTTCCATTATGGGTAAACGCGATATCTTCATTTTAGGAAGTGCGGACTACCGCCCCCTCAAAGTGATTTGATTCGTTAATTCCATATGTGGGATGTATAAAGGATATATTTAATGATATTATATATGATACAATACAAGAATTCAAATACTATTTTGTATCATTATGTTTTAATTCCATTAAATATGAAATAGAAATGGAAGTAGCGTTCATGCGTACGTACGACTTACCATCTCCATGAACGGTACATTTCATTTCTTATCTCAAAATGTTATGTACTATTATAAGTACATATATATAATGGATATATATGTAATATATTGCATCTAAATTATGGATATCATTCTGGAATTATAACATATATATATCTCATTTTGTTTTAATTCCATTAATATGACAAAAAAAAAATGTAGCGTTCATGCGTACGTACGGCCTACCGTCTCCATGAACAGTGCTTTTAATTTTTATCTCCAAATGCTATGGAATAGTATAAAATGAATATATACTGGATATATATGATATTTAAAACATCAATACTATTATTGATATGATGTACCTATATCTAAATGGAAAAATATTTTCCAACAAATTCAATTTTGGACTCATGTACCAAACATCGAAAAAAACGTCTGATATGAACTCATATTATTAACCAATTATTATAACATTAAAATATGTTTTATTAACTGAATAATAATATTTATAGGAGGTCCGTAAGAAATTATAAATTGACCAATTTTTATTATTCAGGAATATAAAGAAACGAAGAAGACAAGTTGGACTTGAGGTAAGGGATCCTACTCCTCTCTTTCTTTTTACGTACACTCTTTTATGTCATTCCTTTTAAAGCTCATAATTATTGTTCTTGGGATGTTATTTTATATTAATCTTACTGTAATTTTTATGTTCATGTGATTAGAGACCCTATTCTCTCTCATCAATCCATGTTTGAAGTTTTGAGTGGCGTCGTTAGGCTGTAGAATTTTTGTAAGAGATCTAACCTCTCTCTTTCTTTTTTAAGTACTCTCCTTTATGTCACTTCTTTTAAGCTCCTCTTTGTTATGTTGGGGATGTTATTTTATATTCCTCTCTCTATAAACTTTATGTTAATATGATTAGATACCCTATTTGATCTCATCAATCCATTTTTGTAAGTTTTATGTGGCGCTGTTAGGCTGCCGAGTTTTCGTAAGGGATTTTTCATCTCACTTTTATTCCCGTGAGATTTATGCTACATTTGCCACAATTTCCTTTGAGTGGTGTATGTACTTCCCATTATTTTACTCATTGTGTAATATAATTTCTTTTATGAGTATTTACATCAATTTTTTATTGTCCTTCTTTCACGAGGTGTATGTTTCGAAAGATATCCATGTCGGTAAGGGAACCTTTCACCCTCCTCTTTTTAAAAGACTTATTTTGTTAGGTCTTTTAATTTACATATTGTTATGTTGGTATATGTTCTCATATATCCTTATTGATGTAAATTTTATGTCCAATTGATGAGATACCCTTTTTTTATCTCTCATCAACTCATTTTGATATGATGTTGTTAGGCTGTCAAGGAAACTTCTTAACCCAATTTTGATTTCTTTGGATTCAACATGTAGTTATTGAATATGTCATCCTTTGAATATGTGTGAATGACCTTTGATTATTTTACACTTCATATCCACTTATATTTTATGTATTCATTTGTCACAGATAATTATGTAATTGATTTATCCTTAAACAAAGGATACCATCTTTGTAAGGGACTTCATCTCAATCTCCATTCATTGAGGCATATTTTGTTTTATACACAACCTTCTTTTATACGGTGTGTAAACCGCTTTGACTTTTACGTTTATCCAAGAGGAATCTTTTTATATGAAGCATTTTACAAAATGACTAAAGGGAATGTTTTTGTCATACGTATGCGGCGATAACGACTTCTCCGCCGCCGTGACCATTATTTGAGTTTCGGCTTCCTCTACAAGCCATACCTTATTTTTAAAAAAAAAATTAATATCATGTTTTACTTTTCTTTTATTTTGGTATTGAAAATAGTTTTAATAATGTTTTTTAATATCAAGTTGTTTTATTGATATCGTGTGATTGAAATGTGGAAATTTTATCTTTCCTTTATGCATGTATTATGTGGTACGATTATGTTATGGTTCTTGGGAATTGTTATGAAGATGGGTGGTTCCGTGATAAACTAAGAGTGGGTGAGCCCAATATAGCTCTCCAATGCATTGGGTAACGTGAAGGAGGGAAACGTTAAGAATTCTCCTAAGAGATTTTGGGAATATATTGTGGTGGGTATTCCAAAGGTAACCAAGAGGGTTACTCCCTACGTACGAATGTTATGAATGCCTAAAGTTACCTTTTATGTCTTATGATTTCTATGTTTTATTCATTATTTGATGAGTTATGTTAAAGTGCCTATGTTTTATGGGTAAAGTATGATTTCATTCTTATGTATATATGAACTCATGTTTTCTTTCCATATTTTTATAACCCTTACTGAGTTTTTTATGCTCATCCAATGTTTTTGAAATGTTTTTCACAGGTCAAGGGAAAGGTACATGATGTGATGATAGTGTTAAGGATGTGTCAAGAAAGAATCCATGTTTTATTTTAAATATGATTCCGTTGATGGGAAGAATGAATACTGTCTTTTATGTAACAACATTTTTTTAAATGTGGAATGTAATGCAAGTTTCATGATCTAATTCTCTAAACCTCTAAAACTGAAAAGATCCTCAATGTGTAATCTTGTAATAACTCAAGATTAAGTAAGGTTTAAGGATGGGGCCTTATATTGTGCTTAATGCATTAATACTTTAGGTAGTAGTGAATGTAAAAACTCCATCAATTAATAGAACAAACACCATTATGATTTGGGCATTATATAGATTTAGTCATTTTCTAAATGACAGACCCAAATAATCATGCTGTTTGTTTTGAAATTTATGGAATGATGTTTTTCATCTTTTTAATAATAGAATACAATACTATCATTCTGTTATAAAATCCTCATTTATTTTATTATAACACTACTACAAACATAGATTTAATCCATTATTTTTAATACATTACCTTTATTATTTTTTTCTGTATAGGTATGTACTGTATAAAAATATTTCCTTCATTCATCATTAATTTAAATGATTTAATATTTAATTTTCATTACAAAAAAATTACTTTTTACTATAATTTCTCACTACTAACTTGTAGAAACAATGAGTATATACATATTTTATCACCAATTATATACATATTTCATCACCTTCTGATGGAATTATGCTCAGTTACTAAAAATTGATTACAAAACTCATTACATACTATAAGAAGATAGAAAAAATAATGGTTTTTAGTATTTTTATTGGGACCATGATAACAGATTTGGCTAAGTTGGTTCTTGAGAAATTCTACCATGAACCCAAGAAATCAGGTCCCCTACCATGAACCCCAAATATTAGGCCCCTTTGCAATTTCATTTTTTTTGGTTTTTTGATCTGCTTATATGGAAACTATGAGTTAGGAATAATTGATGGTTTTCTCTGGTGCAGGTAGAGTCTAACATAGTAACAGATTACTAGGTGGTGGAAATTATGTGACTGTGGTGATTGGGTAGGAATTGAATATGTAGCTCTAATTACGGCAGCTATGTTTTGGGTGATCTGTTTCTTGACTCTGGTGGTTGTGCAATTTTCCCGTTGTTTTTTTTGGTTTTTGGTGAATTTTTCTATAGTTGTTCTATTCAATTATTATCATTATTTCAATGCATGATCCTATAAAAATTGAGTTCTGAGATTTTTATCCCTTGGATATTTCACAAGATTATTTTATCATATTCCCTGCTATCCCATCATCAATGGCCTCATGACTTCCAGGTGTCGTTCAATGTCTCCCCATGCTGATTTCTCCATGTTTTATGAAATTTAGTGATTATAGGTTTCTAAAGGTAACATTGTTTGAATTATGGGCTACAAAACGTATGTTCTATTTTCATATATTATAATATGAAATTCAAAATCATATTTTCCTTTATTTATTGATGATATTTATTTTTTGAATAGGTTAATATCATTTACAGTTTCTTGACGATGCTTCATCTCCATGTGTTATTGATTTTGATTCTCCTACTTCGATAAGTGATGTTTAAAGATATGTTTATTGATCAAACATTATTAGTTTTCCAGTTGGTGTTATACTCTACTTTCAAAAAAAAGTTCTCTTTATTAGTGTTATATATCTCAATTTTCAACTGTTTTATCATTTTGTGAATGCATTTGATAGTTATATTTATATCATGTTTTCCATAAACTAAAATACATTTTCAGTTTAGACCACCTTCTATTTCTCTAAACATGTTTCTCCATTTACTTTTTCATAGAGAATTATAACATTCCTTGAGATACCAATATAGCATGTTGAACATATGCCATCAAATAGGAAGATTTATTTAATTTTTTTTAATTCACACACCTTATTTTGCGAAAATACATAAAATTCATTACATATGAATCAAAAGGGGGAGTACAATAGGAATTTAATTTATCTATAATTGTAACTTTTATGGGTTGTTATTCTCATGTATTTATAACATTTCAGACCCCTATTAGTTTTATAACATGTAGAAGACCTTTTTGTATTAAAATAGATGCTTAAATTTTCAAGAATAGTATGGTATAACAGAATTACACTTCATAGGTTGTGCGGTAAAACACATGTATGGTAATTCTAATCATTCTATCATAAACCATTCCATTGTGGATTTATGTGAAACAAATCACATCTTCAAGAGAGCTCATACATATACTTAAGGGCTTTATATGGGTGCAATTAAGGTGATAAATTCATTGAATGCTTTATTTCTAATGCTACTAAACCAGTAGGTTATCTGTTTTAGATTTTTGTAATTTATATGTCAAGGTAATTTCTTTTTTTAAATAGTGGAATAATTTTATTTGATTAGAAGCAATATAGTTTTTTTATTATTCACATAAACATACATTTGAGTTTTCAAATATTTTATTTCAGTATATTTTAATAGTTTTTTAGTTTTCCATATGTAATTCACATCCATAACAAAAATAAGTTCACCCATATTTTATTTCAAAATTTTTTATGTACTTTTATCCTTAAAATATTATGAAGTGCAAGGTTTTATCCTTGAAATTGGTTTTTTATATTATAGTTTAATATTCTCAATTAGATTTATTTTAAAAATTATCATTTATAGTTTTTAGATTACATTTCTTAATTGTAGGAATCTATTTCATATTTTCTAAATTTTGATTCATATATATAGTAAATAGAATGTATGCATTTGAATAATGAGTTAATTTTTTTAGTAATATATAAAAATATTATAGAAGTTCTAATACATAGATTTTAGAAACATAATCAGAGTATAATGTATGCATTTGATTACATCCCACATCCATTTGTTGACAGGTGCACTAAATTTGGAGGTTCTATTACAGTTTCATTTTCCTAATTAGATTTATTTTAAAAATTATTTTTTACAGTTTTTGGATTACATTTCTTGATTGTAGGAATCAGTTTCATATTTTCTGAATTTTGATTCATATATATAAGAAATATAATGTATGCATTTAAATCAAGGGTGTGTTATAATATTTTCATCATAATTTAAAATTTATTTATGATGATGGTAGTTGAAAAATATAAACTTCCAGCTATATTTTCATTCAAAGAAACCACACCAAACGTAATCATGATTCTTACTAATCTTCACTCCAACATCTTATAAAGACCATAAAATATTTTAAAAATATATAAACCATTAAACTCTCTCTAGGATGTCTTCCACCATTTATCACAATCTTGCCTCTTTCCTCCAACTTCTCATTCACCTCCACCTTCTGTTTCATCTATGTCTCTAATCTCTAACTCTTCTATTCCATCATGTTCCATCTTCACCACAATTAGTCTTCACCTTATTTCCTCCTGCCACGATCACCCCATTCATTTTATTAGCATGATTTTATTCTAAACATTATATTGAGTACAACGACATTAAAATTTTTTTTGAATGGCGTAGAACCAGAATATTTGAAAGAAAATTGAATAGACTCGTGCATTTGCATGGGTGGAGTACTAGTTTAAATACAAATTAAATAACAATTAATCAAATAAATTATTATTTTTTTCCCTGAATATCAATATAAAAACATTATCTTATTTAGATCTATTAACTAGAATAAGTTATCATGGAAACAATCAGAAAATTAAATTTCTCAAAAAATATAGTATCATACATTATTGGATAAATAGTTATTTATTGTCACCTCTCAAAGTATTCAAGATGAATTATGGAAATATTATTCTCATAAGGGTTGCTTCATGAATTTTTCATTTATCCTCTCAAGACAATAACGTCAAAAAATATTTTCAAAAAATATTATAAATAAGAATGTCAATTTTAAATCTTTATGAATAAAATATATTGATGAGAACCACATCAATATAAAAGAAGGCCTCTTTTACCTTTTCAAAAATATATCCAATGGTTATAATCCACTATAAATAGTTGTATAAATTCTTTCACAACATCAAATGGTTAATAAAATATAGTTTTTTCCCATTTAACTTCATGTATATCAAATAAAATAAACTACGTAATCTTATTATATATACTTTATAAGATTCTTTATATGAGCACCCACTAGATTTTATTTATCATTAAAATAGGAAATTAGTTTTTTATCTCATCATTGTATTCCATTTCCACTGAAAAAATGATAGAAAAAATAATCAATGTATCTATGATTCATGTGATTCTTCTAAGTCATAAAGTAGTAATAAAGACTCAACACATTATTACACATTATCTTGGTAACTTTCTGCTTCATGCATACTATTTTTTTGCTATACATGTTGATAATATGAAAAATTATTCCCCCATTGACATATACACTTTTTGATAAATTAGAACACTAACACAATGTTAGTTCAACAACTACACATAAAATAGGATACTCATATAATGAAATATAATATTATATAAAAAATAATATCATTACAAAACATGTCATTCTATCAAATATTATTAATGGAGAATAAAAATAAGATTAATTTTATTTGACTTAAATAAAATAAATTAATTGTTCCCAATAAAAAATAAAAAAAATTTTGGGAAAATTCATTATTAAATAATAGACTTTTAATGCATCTCAATATAATGTTCAAAAAATATGTTTTGGATCTCAAGATTCTCATGAGTTAATTTAATTAATATAATAAATATGGGGTAATAGAAATATTATATATTAAATTCCATCAAATAAATTATGATTACTCTTTATATATTATCCTATGGTATTCACCTTGGGATGGATATTTGGATTGAATTAAAGAATTTATTATTTCCAAAATTTTAATAAATAAATTATTTAATTAATTTCAATATTTTGGTTCAATTTAATGTTTTATAAATAAATTAATATATCTATTAATTTGATTCTTATATTTATAAAACATAGCGGTAGTATTTCTTAGGTAACAATGTTTTATTTAATGTATAAATAATTTCATGTTTAACATTAGGCATGACCTAGACCAAACCATGACCAAATTTTCTATAAATAGAAGTATATCTCATTTAATCCTCACATTGAAATGATTTTAGATATATAAATAATATATATATTCATAGAGGGATATAGTTCCCTGTCGATGGTAGGATTTTCAAACAAATATTGAAGTATTAATAGATCTTCATTATTATTAAATTTTATTAATTTTTTTCAATGAAAACTAGTGTTGGTAAACCATTACTTTTCTTTCATTCCATCTCTCTGGTGTCTTATTTCATGATTTGTTTTCCTATTCAATCCATGATGAATTATAAAAGTTGAATTGGCTAATTGATGTTGATATCTTGGGTATGAATATAAAATTATTTAATCATAGAGATATGATAATAATAATGTTGAAATAGATTTATTGGAATGATTATTCATCTTGGTATTATTGGACTTTTGTTTCCATATTTACTAGGTACATTATGTGAGGAGGTGGTAGTAATGGTCCAGGTTAGGAAAATTGAATTCCATAGGGTGGAACTAAAAAATGAGAAGGGGAAAGTGATTGGGACTTCTAGTAAAGTTTGGTTTTACTTTTCTATTTGTTTGATATTATAAAGTGATCACAATTCCAAGAGATAGTAAATGAAGTATGATCCCTATATGTGGTGTTTCTCTTGACTAATCTAGTTTTGGATTAGTCTTGCATAAGAAAAGGGGAACACATATCATGTAACTGGAGTAAGAGAGGATAAATTTTGTAGAAATTAGGATTTGGTGGATAAATAATGAAAGTTATAGAATAATGTAATATAATGAAACCATTAATAGACTTATATGTATATCTTATTATAAAGAAATAAATAAAATAATTATAGGGTAAGAGTGGGTGTATGACCAACCTAACTAATTTTTTTATGACCATAAAACAAATGGAGACTCTTCTAGGAACCATGATAATTAGAATAATTATTGTGAATTATATTAGTTAGTGATTCACAAGTTTATTTTAGTTAAATTATGTTGTTCATGACATAGAGTGTGGAAATAAATTCAAGATTTTTTATGGACTGAGAGATGATAGTGTGAGAATATATAAATATTTATGATCTGACATGAGAAGTGAGAGTGTGATAATTATAAAATTATATTAATGATGATGTGAACTTTTAGTGAATACAATTTGGAATAAATTTCATGTTTAATTATATATTATCCTGTTAATAGTGTGTGACTATTTTGAAGTATGATTTAATGTATTTTCTTTAATCATTGGTTATGTATTGATACGATAGTGCACACTTATGTATTCATTATTTTTCATCTTCCACATTATAGAATGTTAAATAATGTGGAATATGGTTTCCTGGTAAAATGAATATGTTCGCACTTCATTGTATATAATAGTTTCAAGATAATAAATTTTATAAGAAACAAGAACATCTTTTTACTGATCAAAATATTTCAATGAAAATTGTTAGATTATGGAATTTCATTTTCTAATATACTCTTTATGAGAATATTTAGACTATATGTGAGGATTTAGTGTTTTTGGTTTTCCCAAAATCCATCAACAAAGGTGGTGGATAGTGTCATGATTACTAATAGGGGTATAATGTTATTAAGATCAGCACATGTTAATAGAATGTGATGATGAAAATAGTATAAGGATGACATATTATTGTTCCTCTTTTGTAGGTATATGATTGATCAAGATATTTCAAATTATTTTTTTATGATACTTTATTAATGAGAGTTTAATCTTATACACAACCAACCACATAGGATGTTTTTCCCATGTATAAACCAAAAACTTGATTAACAACCTTTCATCCAACACCCCCACCACCTAGACAGGGATAAGGTCATGTATTTTTAGTTTTTTAGTAATTTTGGTGGATGAAAAATATAGTGGGTGTAATTTTTTATGGGTTTCCATTTGTAAGAGTAAATATTTTAGACGCAAATTAGATTTATAATTTTCAATTTCAATATCATTTTTATAGTTTGATATGTGAATGATTTATGCCTAACTTGACTGTATTATTACTTCTTCTTGTACTACATAAGATAAATTTCATTGATAATTTATTACATAAAAATACTTTATCAAATCTAATATATAATGTGATCCTAAAAATATTATCATTGTTTTATTAATATTATTTTTTTGGATCAAGATATATTAATCATATAAAAAGGGATGATTTCTGACTATTAGGTATTTTAGATCATAATAATTGATAATTATTATCAGTAATTTTAAATATTGTGATATCTATAATATTATTTCATTATGAATCACCCACCAATAAGAACACCACATGTTTTAGTGTAAATTCATTTTCCTATCTAGGAGAATTTGTATCGGTCTCTTGACTTTAGATATCTATCAATATAAACTTTAAATCAAATAAATTGAAACATTATGAATATAAATATAGTTTATATTTGTAGTGATAAATCTTTTATTGAGTGTGGATTTAGGGGTCTACCATTGATAAAATTATCAATATTGTATTTTTCACTTGTGGGTATAGTAATAATATGTCTCTTATGCTTTTACTTGTATCTCAGTGCCCTAATTAAATATGTGGACATAATATAACTAATCTAGTTATTCCTATATTTATAAACAACAATAAATATTGAATGAAGATAAGGAAACATAAATTATACATCCTTTATTATGGGAAATCATTTGAAGAGTAAATTATATTACATAGTTTACATTCATAAAAGATTATTATAGATATAAATTTTTTATTTTCTCTAAAAAATAAAGTATTTGTTTTAGATACCACTATTTTTATGTTGGACTTTCTAATATTATGATAAGGATTTAAAAATGTCACGCACAATGTTTATCAAAAATATTGACCAATTCTGATGCCTATTAGTTTTGGATGACATTGTGTCAAAAAATATGGATTAATGAATTTCTAAGAGTAAATTTTTATAATTAAATTTATAAAATAATTTAATTATATTTTTTATAAGTTAAAAATAAATATATTTTAATTTATTTGACACAATATTCATAGTTTACTTTACATTAATTATGTAAATATGAAAACAGTTTTTTGAATAAATATTTACGCTTTATGGTTTATCAACTATATCTATATAGAAATAGTCTATTTAGTTTTTATTTTTTAATAATCTGACATAAATTCATGTTAAAACTAGTTATGAAATATTTTTTTCATATTTGACATGTTAACTAGTTTGTTAATGACATAATTGTTTAGTTTTAAAGGTTTGATTTCTCTAATAATAAATGTAAAATAAATATATTTTAACCTAAGTATAAAACCTTGTTTTAAACCCAAAAAATATATTCTAATAACTTAGATAGAACTTATATTAATTATCCTATTATCTTCTTTTATAGATAGTGAATGTAAAAACACGTGAATAATCTGATTTATTCGTCCTAAATAAATTTTATCTTCTCATAGTGATTGTATGAGCATAGATTATTTTTCCCCATTTTTATAAAATTAGATAATAGATTGATGAAACAAGAAACATTTATTTATTCATTGGTGGTCAAAATTAATTATAGCTTGAATCATTTGAGATATGGTAATCTATCATCAAGATGATTATTTCCTAATTTGAATATTGAATGAGGTATTTTTTTTAACTTTGTTATGAAAAAATTCTTTTTTTGAGTGATCCTTATATGAAATAATGAACCAGTACCTCAAGAAATTTTGTTATGAAACAAATACAACTACAGTTTTTTAGTATATCATTCATAAACCCCTTTTTTATACTTAGGTTATTATACTTGATATAAATTAATTTATTCACAAATCAAGCCAATAAATTTTATAAAAATATCTAGTATTTATTAAGATAGGAATAATATGATTCCATTGATCTAGAATGTTTTGAAAACTGAATCCTATATAGCTGATATATGCAAATCTTGTGAGGATGGAGAATCTAGGAAAGGGAGATGATTCTCAGTTCATGGGGCTACATGATAGATATTAGGGATTTTAGGTATTGTCCACACTATGCATAATTGGAGATAGAAATTGAAAATATAAAAAAGGAAATGTGGGTTGAAATTACTAGATAAGACTATATACTCGTACTCTCATTCACTAGGGGTAGAAACTAATTTCTCATTAATTTCATTAATTAAATATAATAAAATATCCAACTTTAGGAAATCTAGTGTATCACTACATTGGACCTTGATAAGTTTCCCAACTGGATTTGTTAATTTTCAAACACACTCAGTCCACCTGGTATATCCTTACTCTATTTTTAACAACTGATTCAATTTTTATGCTATTTCTTCACAATTATTTCGAAAAATTCTAACAAAAATATTTAAAAATATAAATAATTTTTTAAAATGGTTTCAGTTATAATGAGTCTTATCATTAATGAATTGATTTTATTTTAACTCTACAATAATTTATAAAATATTCACTCAATTAAAAGTTTATAATATTTCATATTTATTATGAAATACTAATTCGTGTTTAATACTCATGATTTATAACCATCCAATTTATGATTAGTTTACTATTTTTTTTTAATTTATCTCAATAGGTGAGATTTTATAATAATTAAATAATAAATGTTAGTTTTTTATGATGTGTATTATCCCTCAATATTTAAAATATACAATATCCAATGTTTATATATTTTAATTATAAATTTAATTTTCAATGAATTTGTTCCCCACTATTATGTGGGTGAATATGATTATAAATATGAATTTCTTCAATATTAGGTAGATCGATATTCTAATTGGTGTAAATAAAAACAAGTAAAAATACATAGGAGAATGCTGATGTTGAAATTCAAGGTAAATAAATAAATCAAAGAGATCCCCTAGTTTCTTAGTTGGTTCATAATCTTCTTGATGGATCAACAATTATTATACATTTAATAATTATGTTATTATTCATTAGATTTTATCAAAGGTTGTTAATTATTTATTATGTGACTATGGTGATTATTTACGGTGCTAATGGATATTCCAAAAACATTCTAGGATAAAAATTAATAAATGGGTGATAAATGATTTCTATTTAAACATTGGTAAATTTGATAAATTGATCATGTACATTAATTAAAAATAATGATAAATAAAAATGATAATTCTATACTATAATAAATTGAATTAAGAATTAATCAATTTAAGATTAAATATTTAAAGCCTTATATCACTCAAATTTAAATATAAACAAATTTTATGGTTATATTCAAACATAGTTGATATTATATCTTACTATATGGGTGTTTAAAAAATATTGGTAGGTTAAATTGAATAAAATTGAAACCAAAGAAGTTACCACAATAGTTCATAATAATATATCATATAATAAATTTAAGAGTTTGGATCCTTTCTTGATAAATTATTAAATTTCTTAAAAATTCTATATGATATTAGAATTTTTATAAAATAGTTACAGAAATTAAAATACAATTAATCATTGATTTATAAATCACTAGTAATCAACATAATATAATATTTATGTTATGTTTATTTTTTGTGAAATTCAATGTACTACCTTATATTCTCAATGATCAATTTTAGATAATGGAAAACACCTCATTTCCCAAAATTTTAATGATTAATATAGGTTATTCTGCATAATACTAAGATAAAAAATAAAATTTATGTGTTAGAGTCCCTTTTACAAGATGAGAAACTTAAGAGAGGACGTGAGTGTGGGAATGATTATTTTAATATATTAATATATGATGCATTTGATGTATCTATCATCATGTTCAGATCCATATATAGTGACTTGAAAAAGAAGCATTTGGACATGAATGGGTACACTAGAGTGTCTTATATCAAAGTATAATATGATTAGAAATTAAATAAAGAATGTAATTTTATAATTAAAAATATATTGATTTAATTGGAAGATAAAATAAATATTTCTCCTCATATACATAATATTAAAAGGAACATTGATTAATTAAAGATTTTTAAAAACATATTGAATAATGATAAATACATGTATATTATAAAATCAATGTTATCGTATTATTTATTTAATTTCATTGAAAATTATAATTTTTGAGGTTAATAGATATCACATTAATATCTATTAAAATATTATATCCATGTTTATAAGGATTTAAATAAGATAATGCATCAATCTTAATGATGTAAAACAAGAAATGAAAAGAAAAAAATGTATGAGAATGGGTAAAACATAATTCACCTTCAAAAAATCCTTCCTAAAAAATAAATTTTCAAATGGATCATAATGAACATTAACATATATTTATATCATGTGGAAAGAAACACTATTGGAATGGAAATTAAAATGAATTGAATATAAAATAATAAAATTATTTAAATTATGGTATATCTATCATTTCATGTAATTTTATTAATCTATAGTATTGAATAAATTATTCACTTTATAAATTTGATTCCATATATATAAACTAAGGATATTTCAATAAATTTAAATATGTTAATAGGAACTTCATGTTTCTAATGAATCAAGACTCCTATGTCAATCTGAGATGACCAAATCCTCAAAATGATTATTTTAAAGGTTCCCAAAATTAGATAATGATATTATTTATTAAGTGCTACCAAAAAAATTCTTTATTCCATGTTTAAAAAAAGGTATTTTATTTCATTTTAAAAAAATAAATAAAATGGTCTACTATACTATAATATTTCTTTACTTATTCTTCAATAATAGATACCAAATTTCAAAAATCAATGATCAATATAAAACACTAGACAAAAATTATTCTAATTTTTTAAAATATATAAATTATAATTGAAACAAACATGAAAATTTAAATGGTATAACTATAATGTTATTTAGAATATTTTGAGATAAAAATATTTGGTGTTGACACAGTTATTATATTGTTTATTATCTAAGACACATCTTATTATTAAAGGTCATAGAGAAATAAAACATTTAAATTAGTGTAACAAGATATTAGTAAAAAATTTATATTAAAATCATTACCAATTATATTTCTTATTAATTTCTATAAATTTCACTTCCAAAGGTATAATGGAAACCCAGCCGAAAATAACTAAGCTCAAAACACCATAAATCAGAAACAAACCTTCTAATATAAAAAAATTAGAAACACCATTAAAATTTTCTAGAACAGTAACTATGTAAAGAATTACTATATTCAAAATAAATGTTCAATATGATATTTAGAACATTCATAATTCCATAAATGCCTTTATTTAATGAACAATATGATGATCTAATATCAATATACACCCATAAAAGAAAGCTAGGAATTGTCAGGCCTAAAATGAGTTCTTTTATTTATAAAACTTCAAGAATTTCACCTTGGGAAATAGGGATATATTGATCCTTCTACTATATTTTTATAATATCAAAATCCAAAATTTATTTCATATATCCCCAATGATGGTTGAATTGAATCCCATATGTGCTAGATAATCATCATAAGAGAAAAAAATTAAGTTAATATTATCATATATTTAATCATTATGGATTATGAACATTTCCTTATATTTTCCTATGATATTGTAGGGGAGTCTAAGCTTCCCCACGTTAGCTTTACCCTAAGATAAAAAGATTATATAGAAACTTCTTAATTTGATATAATCTTAAAATTTATATTTTCCAAAAATTTTAAAAGAATATAAACATATTTACATGTTTTAATTATTAATATATATTAATAAATTTAAATGAACAATAACCAATGGGATATCGTTCTAATATTTAACGAATAATAATTTTAAATATAAAATGACCATGGTATGTTTATAAAAGTTTCTTAGGTCGAACTAATTTAAAGAGTATCAAAACCAAGAACTGTGTGATCATTAAATATAGAGTACTAATTATTACTAACCTCTTACCGCTTTAAATATATTAAAGTAATTGTGTATGTAAATAGATTGAGTACACAATTGATGACATAGTGAGATCCATTATGATCCTTGAAATTTATCATTTCTTATTTTATAAAATGATTAAAAAACTATTATCAATTATATTAAACTATATAAAAATTAAAATAAAATTTGAGATCGCATATGGGATATAAAGTAAAAGAAATATGGAATTTGATAAATTTGATTAATAATATGTGAAATATTTTTTTGGATATTTTTTCAATAAATATAAATCAAATAAAATTGAGTAAAACTTCATATCTTATATTTATGTTATTAAAAAATAAAATAATCCATAAAATATAAATGTGAAATTACATCTAAACACTATATTTCAATAATAACTGAGACATTTTTAATTAAGATAGTATGATTCATATAGTCTTAAATAAATTTAAGGATCTCTATTTACAATATATTATCATAAGAATAATTTTGGATGGATATATTGGAAAAATAAAGATCTACAGACCCCTAACAATATAAAAAAATTTAAAAACCAAAGAGATTTGGTTTGATCAAAACCAACTTAAGTTATACATTTTACATTAAGAATGTTGAATTCTTATTGAAGTGGGAATTGAAAACTGAAAAAAATATTTAAAATGAAAACCATAATTGATTTTATATTATTGTATTCTATTTTTAAAATAGTTTTTTTATTTTTATAAAATATCATGTTGATTTATACAAAACTAGGTCCAATGTTTTATTCAATAAAGAGTTATAAATCAATGATAAATTTAAAAATAATATATAAATATTGGATTTTAATAGTGTTATTATAAACAATATATTTATTTTAATAAAACATTTTCACTAATATAAATTCTAAATTCTCTTTTGAAATCTAATTTTTATAGTTTATTACCATGAATGTTATATTTAATAATTTAATATCCCAATACTTTTCAAAATATAAAATTCTAAAAAAGATTATAGATATAAACTGAAGAATTTATAACATCAAAATTAGAAATTATTATAGAGACCTTACGATTTCATACACGGATATTAAATCTTCTTAGGTTTATATTCAATAAATTTTCTAATAAAACACCTGAAAACTATAATATTTTAGGGACTTTGGAATCTTGGGAAAAAAATTCTTAATTCATGGATGACCTTTAATATCTCTTATAATTATATTCTCATTTTTTAATCTCTATAGGCATATCCTACATAAAAACCTTCCTTATAACCCAAGGAATATAAGCATAAGAATGGTTGAGGTCATATTCTTAGTTTGGGAAACCATAAGAGATAGAAATCTATGATATTATGGATTAATAACATATATACAAGGTTTTTTTATGATGTACATAACTTAAAAAGTTATTAACCACCTCCATAGATCATAAACATGAGTCATGGAATAATAATTTTTAATTTCAGAAAAAATGATCTAATAAAGTGAGAACCATTAACAATAAATAATGCACCATAAGCTCATATAATAAAAGTTTGGATCCATCTAAATTATAGAAAACAATTTCATATGTCATGTTAACTACTAAGGCCATCAACATAGTATATCAGGACTCATAAAATATTTCCCATAGAGGATCTAGATGTGTGTGTTACCTATAGTGGATTAGGATACAAATGTTTCCCATAGTGGAATAGGCTACACCAATTTCCCATAATGGATCAAGTCCATCAACCTGTTTCCCATCATTTTCTAATGCGATATAATGCATTACCCTATTTATTAAAGAGAGATATAGGTGTCACCCAACACATAATGAAAATAATACATATGTGTTACAAAATATCATAAATAATTCATCACATAATAACCCATGAGATTAAATTTTCTTCATAAAACTTTCTTCATATCATAACAATTGGAAAAGATATAGGCCTTATAATATTATTTCCGTGATATAACTTGTAGAAGATAAGTAGATTTCCAAAAAAATTATAATAAACCATTCATAGAAAGAATAAAAATGGTATCCTTAATTTTTATCCCTATTAAATCATAATTTTCATTATAGGATATAATCATATATGTAAATTAATTTTGATCAAACATTTAATACATTTCTTGATAAAAATATCCCTTCCTCTTTGAAAAAAATTTCAAAACGTAAATGTTTTTATGTCCTTTTCATTGAAAATAAACTCTTAAATATATAAATAAATATTTATAGAAAATAATTTTCATGCCTATGGGATTTTTTTTTCATGTTTTACACTAAAAAAATTCCTTTCACATATTAAAAAAATAATAAATAAGAATTGTTTTGGTAAAAATGAATATTCTTTCTCGTAAATTTTTTTATAAAAAATGTAGGTAAAAATGTATTTTAAAAATAATAGGATAATAATAATTAATTTTTAATTTTTTTAAATAACACGGGTTTAAAGTAAATAGATTTCTGATTAAAGAGTTAAATTAAGTTTTATTTTCATAAAAAAAATTTCTTTATTATTTTAAGTAACAAAGAGTGGTAAAATGGTATTATTAATTGAAAATATCATGAATAAAAAGAGGAGAAAAATTCATGATTTAATTGAGATTTATATCATATGATGAAATCATTAGAAACTTAACTATAAACAATTTTGATAAGTAATGATATTTTAACAAAAAAAACATTACAACTTAGGTAACTTTGGAACTTAATCCACATTAAGGAATATCAATAAAGGAAACATAAAATATCCCAAAGTTAAATAAATTCATAATATTAAATATCAAAGTTTCTTTATATAATCCTATTAAAAAGATAAAGGTTCATAGAAAAACATATTTCTCAAAGAAGGATAATTGAGACAGAAATACCTTACTGATTTGATGACTTTTGGACCATAAAACCCATGAAATATTGGTCCAAAAATAGATATTTAAATCCCAATAATATTTAGGATAATAATATTAAAATAAATTTAAGGGAATTATATACACCACAAGAAATAAATTCATGGTAAATATGTCATGTGTCTCACTGAAGCCAAAATGTTAGACTAAAATTCATTACCAAAATTCTCGACTTTTTTTATACAAATTCAAACCACTTTATAAAAAATATACGTTTATTATAAATCGATTACATAACCAAAAATATATATATCATTCCATATAGTATTTACTGATGTCATTTTATTACCCATTTATTAAATTTATTATATTAAATTCATATTTCCAATATAGCCACTTATTTTTCATATATGTTTTGATTTTTTATTTTTGATCAGCTTACCTTGATAATGGTTCCATAATCTCTAGAATAATAATAATTATATATTTATCATATTTATTTATAAATTATACTTTTAATATCAATCATAAAATGTATTTTGGTGAAATAAACTTTGTAATGATCATGGTGACTGTAAATCATACATACACAGGACTAACATTTCCATTTTTCAATGATGATTATGGAATTTAGGTAGGTAATATGTTATATTTCTCAAATTATCATAATATAGTAAATATTATATTAGTTAATTAAATATATATATATAAATATCATCCATATCGTGTTGTGATAAAAATAGAGATACATATAAATCCGTGAAGGTGGAAGTCCACACATACATGATCCACGCCACTATATTTTAGTGAGTTAAAAAAACAAAATAAAATTATCAATTTAATTTTTATAATAATTGATATTCATGAAATATTATAATTATTTGGTATTTATCATATATATATTTCTTCTTATTCTATTCCATGTAAAGTGTCAGTGGGAAAATAATCACATATCTTTGTGAGGTGTAAGTATACTATACACACGAATCATATCCTCTCTAGAAAAGGAATTAAAATGTTCTGTAGCACAAAAAAAGTTTAAATTACAATCATCGTATTCAATAGACTGTATGACACACAACACCAAATGTAGTAGGGAATATCATATCCCAAGATATTATGATATATATAATATATTAAATAAACAAAATCATTTCTATAGACTTCAATGCACATAATATTAATTTTATATTTCATTGCATGAAATGAGTTTCTTCTATAACATTCATTACACACAAGACTGCGTTTTACCGTAAAACAATATACTATTATATTATTATTTAATATTAAAATTATTACCTAAATGTTGTAATTATGAGTATTTATATGATTAATTAGAGTATGAGAATATATATTTTAAAAAGGTATATTGGTTATATATTGATTATAAATAATAATATTCATCATTTGAATGAAAAATAAATATTTTTATAAGAATATATACTTTTCTAAAAGATGGATTAGTGTTGCATTGAACACATAATTTTAATTTAATTTCTACCAAATTAAGAATATTTATATGAATAAATAAATTAAACTTTTTAAAATTTTAATATCAAAGTTATCTTAATTAATTTTTTTGAGACTTTTTTAAGAAACTTATTTTTTTGAAGAATATTGAAAATACTGGATTTTCATTTTAAACGACCACTTATTATAAATTATTTATAATATTAAATATTATTTTTACTAGTTTTTAATGTAAAAAAACTTTAATTATAAATATATTATTTTTTTTAGTTCATTGGAGTCATTTTCATTTGACTTTAGATATAAAACCTTTGTGAATATTTGGACCTTTTCAGTTAAAAATTAACATTCTCGTCATGTATCTATGACTAATTTAAAATTAAATTTGAAAATTTATGTAAACATAATTTTGATAAATGGAATCCATATTTTGAATCAAAATAATATATAATTTATGATAAGTCCAAAATAATGTTTTACCAAATTTATTGTAAAAAATATTTAAAGTTAATTACTGCGATTAAGGGAAAAATGAGTTTACCGAGGGATTAAAATTAAAACATAAGGGAACAATGACCTATAAACATGTCCATCATCCATTTTATAGACGTAATTACAAATTATAACTTATTTTATAATAAATGGGATATTTTTTGGTTCTTTTCAGTTGAAAACAATATGGGTAGAATTCACTCATTCAAACAATTATAAGTGTGACACTCACCCCACATTAAAAAGTCTACCCTCTATCATCCTATCCTCATACATTGAAACAAATAAGGTACAAAATATAACTTCACAAATAAGATAAAAAAATTAATAATATCATCTTAGAATCAATATTTTTTCATAAATCAAACGTAGGATGTCTTTAGTGCAATCCTAAGGAGGATATCTGAAGAATACGTAATGTTCTTTAATGAGCTTCTTTATATTACTTATTTATCCATTCCCTTAAATATTATGTATATAATAATGATATAATAAAATAATTATATTACATATATTATGATGTTTTATAATAATGGTAATACCTAAAACAATCTCTACATTAATCAAGTGGGTTACCGAATCATCGTTCGTGTGTACAGCGGACTACTGCCTAGAGAACCGATGTAGTTCATTTTCCAATTTATATATCTCATGGATGGGTATAATAATGGATATAAATTATTTTTTTGAAATTTATAAAATACGTATACTTATTTATTCAATATATCACATATATGGTTTTATATCCCATTCTATTGTACACACAATAACAACGCTCGTGGGTATGGTGGACTTCCACCTCGCAAAGCAATATGATTAGTTTTTCACTTACTCTTCACAAAGAAGGTGGTAAAGATATATTTAATTATTATATGAATTATAAATGAATTAATAATTAAATTTATTTAATATTTCCCATTATTTAAATATAATATAATATATATCATTTCATTCCTTTTCACTCACGTAATGATGAAAACATAATTCGTGTACGTGTTGACTACCACCCTCAAGAAGCAATGTGACTCCCTTTTCATCACCACACCACATGGATGAAACATATAAATATTTTATATGTTATATATGATTTAATTATCATTATTTAAATGTAATATCTTACTTAACTCATTTTCTAAATGATCAATGAAAAATCGAAACGTTACGCCAGTGTAGACATAGCATACCGTCTTCATGAGCGTAACACACTTCAATTCTCATAACCACCATTCCTGATTTGATATAAAAGAAATATTGATGTAAAAATTTGATAATTAGTTCATGATTGAGATTATATATACTAAATAACTATATAATATTTTAAATAATGATAAAATTCAATGAAAAAACACATTATAAAAAAAAGAAGACAATTAACACCTGTAACAATGAAAATAATGAATCATTATTAAAGAATCGGAAATAATGTGTTATAAAAGGATCCTATATCATATCATAAAAATTTATATGGTTCTAGAATAAGTTAATAACATATTTAAATAACTATTCATGAGTTTAAATAATGTTTAATCAAAATGAAGCATAATGTTAAGGATTTTGTCTCATTTTCAAATCACTAGGGAATATTATAATGTTATGCACCTAATAAATTTCATATGATTTATATATTACCCCTATAATATTTAATATATTTATTAATTCAATATTCACCATTTTTTACTTTCAATTTGACCTAGATCATCTAAGGGGGTTTTATTTAAAAGTTATCATGTGGTGAATAATTTCATAACTCAATTTCCTTCAATTGGGTTATGTTACTTATTAATTGATATTCATTGAATATGTGTACAATGAATTTTTACTGCCTATTATATAATTTACACTTTTTTTGAACAATTGATACATATAATAAATCTATTTATTAACTCTCACTTCTATGTTATGATCCTTTTAAGCGTTTGATTCACAATATCATTTTAATCGAGATTTTTCATTCTTGAATATCCATTAAAGGAATTATTTGATCATTCCTTAATAAACCATTTAATTTTTTGTCATAAGGTTACTCATGATTCTTCAAAATAATGGAACCTATTTTTACACTATTTTCTACTTTAAATTTTTTAGAAACTATTTTTTAGAAAATCAGACTTTGATTCTCTCTTTGGTCGGAAATCTATTTTCCATCAATAATACATGATTTCAAAAAATCTTTTCAAATTTTTTTTCAACATTTAATCTTGATTCATAAAATTAATTTTAACCTACTTTTTACAATTTGTAAATATTAAATGTAAATTTTTTTCAAAATAATAATCGTTTCGATTTTACTGAAAATGTGAAAAGAATCATCTAATCTTTTTCTAAACAAGGAATTTTCCTAATAATTTTTTTTTATATAATAAATGTTCTTATTTTCTTTATCAAATGTGTATGAAATTACCCAATATCATGATTATCATTGAATTTATTCTTCCATTACATGTTTATGATTATATTTAAAAAAACTGTTTTTAAAAGTCATTTTCAAATATTATAATTTTTCAAAAAAATCAAAATGATAATGATATTTCACACAATAATGATTTTGAAGATATTTTTATTGTATTTATATTGACTGACTAAGAAAACACTTTATTCTAAATCAAGTGGGAATATTTTGTATTGATACAATCCTTATTATTCTTATGGAAGGGTTAAGATAATTTTTACCCAGGAAAGAATTGGAATTCACTATATTGATATATTCAAGTAGTCATTAAAATTCACTTGAATTATTCATTTTATATTAGTCATTAAACTTCTTCTAAATTTAGACATTAATTTTTTCATGGATATGTTTATTTTCAAAACCATAAAAAATTTATATTCTATTTTTTCTTTTGAAATTATTTGATTAACGGGGTAAATATTGTCTAATATTCATCCTTTAATCATTATTGATATTTAAGAATAAGTAACATTGTTAATAAATTAAAACTACCATTTAATATATGAGAAATTCGTTGGACATGCAATGAACATGTTGGGGACTAGTTAATATAAGTCGTTTGTTGCATTGTAAGTCATCAGTTTTAAACTATCTGGAGGATATATTTTGATAGTATGTGGCTACATAATGTTCCTGGAAAAAATAAATAGGGTTTTACCAAATATTTTTTAAAATATATTAGGTATAGATCTTAATGGAAAAGGTATCATGTTCCTAAGAAACATTAAGCCCAATAATTAATCCTTTAATTTATTCAAAATTAAATTATATTTAGTCATAATATTTTCTTATGTTATAATTTATGGATTCACTTCATTCTAATATTATTTATTAAATGGAAGGTGTTATTAGTTATGTAACATTCCATATTGATTATGACTTATCTTACCATGAATGTAATTTAATTAAAATGGAATGTGTGTTCAGTTATTTACCTTTTCATATTAATTATTCTTTTTTATTCATGATTGATTCCTCTATATTTAACACATCTTAATCCTTTCAGTACACCCTTACATTATTGTAAATTGAAGCATTTTTTATAGTTTATTTTTGATAGGGTCTCATCGAAAATTACATGTTTTAGAAAATGGCATCGAAAATAGTTTAATAAGGGTTTTTAAAAAATCATTTTTGGATGGGCATGTCGCAAAACACTTAAAAATATAATAAAATTTCTATTAATAAAATTTAATATAATAATAATAATAATTAAATAAATTATTTAATATTAATTAATATGATAAATTAATCAAATAATGGAAACACAATATTTGCAACAATATTATGAAATAATAATACTAATAAATTGATAATAAATTAATAAAATTAGCAAATAAATACCAACATAAGAAAAATAATAAATAAATTATAAATTTATAAAATAATTATAAAATAATAAATAAAGAAAATTTCACAACAATATAAAAAAATGAACTGTATAAAAATGTAAATATATGGATTAATAAAAAAATATAAATGAATTTTTACATTAAAAAGTTTATTAGAAAAAAATATATAAATCATTGTGGGGGAGGGTCATCTAGAGGAGCTGGTGGATGTAACTCCATCGTGAAACCATGACTCAAATGTCACATGAATCCATCATCTGCTCGTGTTAATGCTACTACCATTAATGCATATCCTCCTCCTTCTACTGATAGGGCTCTTTCTACTCCCTGTCCAATACCTCTAAGTAAAAATTTATGAAACAATATTACTAATAATGAAACAATTAGTATTTAAAAAATTAATGATAATTATAGAGAACTAACTATAATACACAACTGAATGTATCTTTGCATTCAAGGATCGTAGTGAAGATGAGGACATCGCTCGAGGAGAGAGTTAGTAATCATCAATCTCTCATAACCATGTCCCCTCTGAGTCATCACAGAACTACCATCATTATGATGGTTAGATGATGAAACATCACATTCCACACTAGGTTAATCATCCTCCTTCAACTCACGAAATAGGTCAGAGTCCATCTGAAGGACGAAATGACTTTTTGGAAATAACTAAAACAAATTTATTATATATTAATATATATATATATTATATGATTATAACCATATTTTAATTGCATCAATCATCATCTCCTCCACCTCTTCCTACAACTACTGTTATCGATGTGTCACATCCATCCTACCCTAGTTCACGCCACCAAATGATAAATTTAGACATGGATGACACAAATTGGTCATTTATAGTCACCCGAAGATAATAAATTCAATGATTTTCTAAAAAAATTTAAATCATAGATTTTAAAATATTCTTATGATGAAACCAAATTATTCCAACCATGTCCAAAATTTTTATTACCCCAATTTATGTCAACCATGTCCTGCCATCATTGTAACTCTTCTTCCTTTTTCTAGTGATATCATCAACACGTCACATCATATTTGTTGTAGTTTTGGAGAGCTAATAAAAAAATTATTATATGGTTAGCATAGATTGGTCATTTCTATTCAACGAAAGATTAAAATTATATGATTTTAAAAAAGGTATAAATCATAGATTTTGCAATCACCAAATCATAAAACTAATCTAGCCCAACTCTATCTAAATATATTATTACACCAATTTGTGTCAATTATTCCATGCCAGCAGTGTATCTCCTACTACTTTTGTTGCTTCCATCAACATTTCAGATCATATATATCCTGGTTCTAAAGACCTAATGGAATATTTGGAGATGGTTGTCGTAAAATGGTCATTAGTAATTATTACTATTTATTAATATTTATTATTATTAATTTTTTTATTACTCATTAATTTTTTTAATTAATTTGATAAATGAAAGGATGATACAAAAAATGGAATAAAATAAAAAATTATAATAAACTGGTAAATATTATGAATTTTATATATTTAACATTTTTTTTATAATAACACCGAATTCTAACATAGTTTTTAAAAAATTAATAAAAATTATTATAAATTACTATAAAGTAATAAAATATATTATAAATTACTAAAAATGTATGAATCATATAATTTGGAATCTTTAGTCCGTGAGAAATGATTAGTTTTTTAAACCATGTATATATAGATTTGTTATTTCTGAAGGCCTAAAAAATAACAACTTTTTTCATTTTCACATTTCTAGTAATTTAAAATAATTTCTATTATTTTATAAGGATTAATAGTAAATTGTTTAAAAATAATCCTAATTGACATTTTTTATAATAATTTATTCTAATTACCTCTAATTATAAAAAATTTCAATAATTTATAACTAAATACCACTTATCAAAACTAATTTTTATTATTATATAACAAATAATACTAATTATTACAATTCATTAATAATTAAAATTAATAAAAACTAATTGTTACTAATTATTAACAATTAATAATAATTTTTATTAGTTCATATTAATTTTTACTAATTATCACTAGTTGTAACTAATTGCTTCTAATTATTACAAATTATTGCTAATTATAATAAATTACTACTAAAAACTACTTATTATAATGATTTTATTTTATTTTTTAATATTTTTTTCCAATTACCCCTAATTTTTAATAATTATATTACTTTATCACTAATTTTTACTAATTAACACTAATTAATAATAATTACCTCTATTATTTACTATTTACCGTTAATTTTTACTAATTTCCGCTATTTTTTATAAATACTGCTAATTTTTACAAATTATTAATAATTATTACTAATTATCATTAATCATTACTAATTACTATTAATTAGAACTTATTATTACTAATTTTTATTTCTTAATATTATTTTTACAAATTACAGATAATTTTTTGTAATTATACAGAATTAATGAAACTCTTTAATAATTACCACTGATTAATTATAATTACAAATAATTAATATTAATCATTACTAATTGTTACTATTTATTAAAAAAAATAGAATTTATTACTATTTACTGCTAATTATATATATTTATTACTATTTATTACTATTTATTAACATTCACTAATATCTATTACTAATTTTTAGAATTTATTTCCATTTATTATTACTTATTTCTATTTATTGATAATTGTAACTATTTATAACTATTTATTTCTATTTATTAATATTTATTACTATTTATTACAATATATTTCTATTATTAATAATTATTAGTAATTATTTATAATTATTACTAATTATTACTAATTATTACTAATTATTACTAGTTATAACTAATTACTAATTATTAGTACTATTTATTACTATTTATTACTATTTATTACAAATTATTACTTATTATTAATTAATTATTACTAATTATTACTAATTATTTCTATTTATTACTATTTATTAAAATTTGTTACTATTTATTATTATTTATTAATATTTATTTCTATTTATTTCTAATTATTACTGATTACTATTATTTATTACTATTTATCACTGTTTGATACTATTCATTACTATTCATTACTATTTATTACTATTTGTTAGTATTTATTAGTATTTATTTCTATTTATTTTAATTATTATTTTTTATTACTATTTATTACCATTTATTACTAATAATTACTATTACTTTTTATTACTATTTATTATTAATTACCATTATTTATTCCTAATTATTATTATATAAACTATTATTAGTATTTATTATTAATTATTATTAATTAGCAGTAACTAATTCTAATTATTACAATTTATTACTATTTTTTATTTTTAACTATTTATTACTAATTATTACTATTTATTACTAAATAATAACAAATAATAATAATTTATACTCATTCATACAAATTAATACCAATTAATATACTAGTTACTACAAATTAATACTAATTACGCATAATTATTATTAATTATTGATAATTGAACCAAATTAATACAAATTAATACTATTTACTTTTAAATAAAAACATTAAATCTTAATGAAACAACATATTGTACAAATTAATAATGAAAAATAACACTATTTAATTCTAAATTAATTTAATTACCGCTAATTAATAATAAATATTAATAATATAAATTCAAATGAATTACCTAAAAATAAAAGAAATAAATAAATACCTTAAAACCGAATCTTTTGTTTGAAGTAAGTCTTGAAAATTGGGCTTCAATAAAATTTAAAAGTATGAAAATACTAAAGAGAGAAATATGATAGCATTGAAGGAGACAGAACATGAGAAAATTATTAAATGTGAAAAATTGGATGGGGTATATGTAGGATATATCATTTGTGGTGGTGGTATTTTCGAGTGGACCCATCGCAAATTCTAACCCCCAATTATTTATGGGCTATTAAAAATTTATTTGCAATGGGCCTCATCGCAAATGCATACCTCCCAATATATTATTTACAACAAGTCATGTCCCACTTTTATTTGCGATGAGTCCCATCACAAATAGTACACCAGTTATTAGTTTAGGCGGCGGTAAAAGATAGTATTTTCTATGGGACTCATCACAAATACTATTATAAGGGAAATGTTTTTTCCACAGGTCATTGCAAATAATATCATGCCCACATATTTTTGGTATTGGGGAACCTCCACCATCACAAATAACAGAAACCCCAAAAGAGTATTTGTAATGGACCGTCGAAGGTACCACTTTTTTATAGACTATTTCTGAGAGGTCAAAATTCTCATTACAAGTAGCCTCATTCGATGGACATTTTCTGATGGGCCATAGGCTCATCTCAATAAGTCAATTTTTTTGTACTGTTATTTTGTTTTATTTTCCAAAGATTCCAAGATGTTTATTATGACAGATGTGAAGGTATATTATAGGTGGAATAAAGTTATTCTCAAAAAAATATGGTAATTTGTGTATTAAAATTTCATGTGTGAATAATGTGTGTATCTACATTACCAAGACTTCTAAACTACAATGTCCATCGAGATGTGATTCTCTATATCATATACAAAGGTAATGAAGTACGACTATGACTTAACACATCTGGGGTCAGGGTCGCTTCATGTTACATATGATATAAGTAATTCACTTATATAATAATGTTATAAATATCATATATATATATATATATATACTTAAGATTTATAATCATGTACAACTCTGAGAGGTGGAAAAGGAAAACCAAATGGATATGGTTCGCGAGGTGGTAATCCATCGTACACAAAAACAATGATATCAGAACAAATTGTATGGAAGTGGATACGGTTTTATGTCTTAGCCTTAAAATTAAAACACCCCCAAATTTTGATGATACTTTTCTTAAAATATAATAATGGTATAATAAGAATTGAAGGATTTGGAGAATGAAATAAAACAAAAATTCTCACTGAACATTACCTCTTCTTCGGGTATCCTACATAGGATTTCACCAAAATCCATTCTAGGTTATCTTTATACCCAAAATATGGTTTATATGATGATAGGAAGGATGTTGAGAAATTATTGGGTCGGAATTAGCAAAACAAAAATCGATTGTGGTGTGATGAATAGATTATAGGGGATGACCTTCTATACTACAGGGTGTGGCATTTTTTAAAATACCCAAAAGTATTCAAAATGGGTGGTCACTCTCCTCTCTTATGGCTCCAAAATTGAAAAATAATGGAGGTTAGGGATGATATTTTTGAACTGTTCCTCAACCAAAAAAACATTTTTATACATTTCATTCCATAGCTTTATGTTTTACTCACTTTTACAATTTTAATACCCACCATCATTACAAGTTTTTGTAACCTAAGTAATTTATCCATTAATAATAAAATAAAAGGAGAATTATTAGATAATTTAGACATACTAATTATAAATTTCAAATAAAATTTATAAAAAAAATTTATTAAAAAAAATCTATGTGTGTGGAATGTTAATTTTAAAATAAATATAGGTATCACACAAAACCTCATTTTAAACATAATCGTAATAATTAATTTTTAAAATTCTTCATTAATCATTATGACAATAAATGAATTTGAATTTATTATGTGATGTAAATTATGATGATTTAAAAAATGGAATCCTTTCATCATAATTCCATTCATAGAAGTTGAAACACATAATTTGAAATTACTCTCCCAGAAGCGACGAGACATTGGGTTTTCAAAGAGAAAATGTTAAAAATTATACAATGTCATAATATTACTATTCAAAATGAAAATTATTCAAGTGTAAACTTTTTTATTAATATATATATATTTAAACTAAATTTACATCCAATAAAAATTCAATATGATTTAATATTATAAATAACATAAAAGAAAATATTATTTTCAATAAAAATCCATCTTTTCATTATTCATTAATAAATTAATCTTTTCAAAATAGTCTCAAAAAAGAAACCTAATCTGATTTTGATACGATGTTTTTTAAAAGTATGATTATTTTGTAAATTTAATTTTTGAAAACTGTCAAAAATTATTTTTATTATTGTTTACAAAAAAAATTAAATGAATAGTTTTTTATAAAATAGTATCCTCAGAACATATAAGGTATTTTTTTATAAATTATGTAATTTTTTATAATTTTTTTATAAAAAAATTATACATAATATTTAAAATCTAGTTACCCATTTTTATGCCACAAATTTAATAGCTATGTAATAAAAATATTTTTTAAATAATAATTTTAATTTTTTTCTTGGTTCGTTATAACTCGATATTTCATATAATAAAATATAAAATCATTGTCGTGTGCAACATAAGCTAAACATAATATTATGATTAATGAAAAATATAAAAAAGAATAAATTTATTTTAAAAAACTATTTCACAAAATTTTCGGGTGATACAAGTATATTATTAACTTTTAAAATACTATTTGATTAATAAATTAATAATTAAAACAAGGGATGATTATTTAATCAAAATAACTTTATGTTTCAATAAAATTCTTGTTGGAGTTTCATGTTTTTATAAGTGAAATATTTTGATTATATATGGAAATTAAAAATTAATTTTACAATTACATAAGGATGAATTGATAAATATATTCATGAGTGACCAATCTAGAAACCCTAGTTCTAGGTAACCAAATATACTGAGATTGATCTATGGAGTTGCATGGACTAGTTTATAGAACAAACTTTAAAAATGTGTTAGAAATACATGGATAAAAATTCAACATAGGACTATTTCGTAGCTTCATGTGGTGTAAATCTATATAGGATGATTGTTTTAAGACGTAAGAATATATTAAGAAGATGATTACTACTATTTATACATAAATGGTAGGATCTATCACATACGATAGATAATGTACTGTATTTGATATTCATAACAAATAAATAATTTTTGAAACATAAAAAAATTCTAAGAAAAATGTTATGGTTGAAAAATAGCAGTAAGTACATAATAAGTACAAGGGATAAACTTTTGGTACATAGATGAAATTTTATCTAATTACCATGAGAAAAAAACTATCATTTGAATAGATATATTTTACAAAGGGGTATAATTAATATATATAATTAAACAACAATAAAATCATGATATATAGTGGAATATACATCTTCTGAATACGTATATATTGATGGTTCTGATATGCCTAAAAATTTTGTATAAATATGAAACTCTGTCATAAATAATGGTATTGAACCAAAAAAATTGTATTATCACAATCTAAATAGTGATTATATAATAGTTCCAGAACATTTACTGAATTCATGGTTAAGAATGATGGAAACCATTATATACATAGGGGTGTTTTCTCTTGATTGATTTTTTTATTTAATTGAAGTCTTAGTTAGTAGAGTAGTGATGGAGGAAATCATGGGAAACTGATGAATAATTTCATAACCTGGAGGAATAAATATTTATATGAGAGGGATGACTAGTTTTAAATATATATCACATTATATCTCTTTCATGTTTGAGTTTTATGAGTTTAGATTCCCGAGACCCAAATTGAAATTATACTTTTTATTATCATAACATTTTTATATTATGATATGTGAATGATTTATACTTAACATGATATTAATAAAACCTATGAATACAAAATATATGGTACTATCCTTAAATTATAAAATGCATTAAAATTTTATAATAGTTCAAATTCGTAATGGTATCCTTATAATACAATTATAATAGTCTTATATATATATATATTAGTCTACACACAGTACTTTCACCGGGATCAAATATTGTATGACTGTATAATTATAGGGGATTATAATCATTGAGGCTTCTTAATTTATTTTTGTATGTGAAGATATCATTTATTTGAGAATATGATGACATACCTACCAATATGAACACCATATGTTTTGGGTGTAGTTGTATATTGTTATTTTTGAGTATATATAATAGTCTATTTAATTTGAATAATTAAAAATATATACTATGTAAAACAAATGTTGATACGTGATGATAACCATAAAATTTTATGTTTATGATAAGGTATCTTGTGTTGGGTGTGTAATTTAATTTATAATATTTATTGAATCGTATATAAAATTATTAAAAAATTCTATGTAATATAAAAATAAATATCATGACATTTAACTATAATGGTAGTTCATTGAATAAAATGTTATCCACTATAATTGAAGGAAATTATATCAAATAAATCCAACTAATGATATATAAAACTAGAGATTCATCATGAAGAGAATTAGAATTGGGTAGTTGAGTTGAACTCAATTGGAAAATATTTAATTTGGAATTTATCTTATGCCTAGGGTTTGTGTTCTATCAAATTCATTATTTTATCCTTCAGTTATGTGTACAATTTTTCTGTATATTAAAGGTATGAAATCTATTGTTTCTTAAGTAAATTCATTAATGATGTTTTTTTTCATATTTTATTGTTTTAAAAAATGATCATTTGTTAGATAAAGGCTCTTTAGAGCCTAGTGTAGAATCACTAGAATGAAAGTAATGAAGATTTTCTTCTAAATCTGTAACTGAGGATTGAATTATGATCAACAACCTTCAATGTCTTTTAGTTAAACCCATATTAGATGTGAATTTATTTTATATGGTAAATAATGATACATAATTAATATAAAATTTTAATGAATTAATCTAACATTATAAGAATCGTTCTATGATAAATTTTATGGAAGAATTAATTAATTTGATATATTATTATTGCATCACATAGTTAGTCTAACATGAGTAAGGATTTATTATGACGTGGAAAGAACAGATCCCAAGATGGATAGTTCACACCATGACCATTCATCTAAGGAATTAGGATGAGTTAGCTACAACCTGAAGACTGGTCTGGGAGAATTAATAATTAAAATATTTTCTAGATTAAAGTGTCCACATGTAAATGACTTAATGGCTCATGGAACAAGGTGTTGTAGAGTAAAGAATACAACAATACAGAAAGAGAAACCAAGGTACTACCACCTAGGTGAAAACGTTTGATAGTTTTATTGTTTTTATATTCAATTTTTGCCATGTTGTCATGAATGTTGCATTCATTAATGCATTAAAAAATATCAATGGATTTTTGGTTGTAGGAAATTAAAATATTCCATGATACAAGATATATATCATCCTCAAAAACCTGTTAATTATATTTCAACCTACTTTGTGATCTTTTGGATCTATTCTTCCATGCCATCCTTATCATATGAGCACACCACATCCAAAATTGTCGTACCATAATGTAGTTTAAATATATAAATATGTGGGGACCCGAATATAGATAGGTGTGTTTCATGAAAGTAGTATACCCTATGAGATAAAAAAATATTCCAAAAGTGATTTGACATGTTATTTAAGAAAACAACAAGTATTTAAACCATGTCAAAATTATGGAGGCACCAATGGTAGGTGGAGAGAAGATATTTCAACTTTTTGAATCTTTTTGTTCATATTATAATTAATAGTTCAAGATAATAAACATTCTCATTACCTTTTTCCTTTTATAATATACTATAACCTGGAAAATTGGATCTGATCCACTATGCACTAATATTATCCAGTTGATAATAAGGGGTTTTTGAGCCTTTTAATAATCCTTATGTTCATCTGTGTTCTCTCTCAATCAATATATATTCATTACATTATCACCATCGATACATATTCACACTAATTGGTGACAGGAATCACATTGTTTGAGTGTTCTATTTTTTAAAAACAAACTAATTCACCCCTCTCAATAGTGGTATACTCTCTCTTGGTCCTCAAAATTGGCATTAGGGCCTTTTTGAAATGGTTCGATAAATGATTCCTATATAAATGAGTTTCTTAATTCCTTATAAATTTGATCAATGATATCCATGGAGTAATTAAATATAATCAACAAAAATATATTCCCCATGTTTTTTGGTAATTTATTAAATCTATAGAGATATAATATTGTTTTGTATCTTCTATAACATAGGATTGATGTTCTTAATATCCCCAAGAATGGTGATCATAATCACAAAATTTATAACCTATAATATTCATAATAAAATAATATTAGAAAATATGGGAAATAATACAATGAATTTATATTATCATTCTTAGAGAAAAAGTTGTCATATGTTATGGTTATGAAAAGATAAAATTGAATGTGGAAGAAAATATAATATCACTGAAATATAAAAGAAATTGAAAGAGTGTCATTTTAAAAATTATTACACCCACTTTAGGTATATCTGAATGGGAGATGATGAATTGGAAGATAAAATCTATATTCAAGTGAATAAAATTTTAATCTTAATTATAATATATAGTGAAATATTTGAATATTATACCAGCATAAAGAAGCTGAATTAAATTTACTTGTGAATATTTGATACAAATATTTCATCCGTTTAGTTCCAGTACATATATGAGTGGACTACTGAAAAATTCAATATTATTTTATCATTTATGACTTGATAATAAGTCCAAACATAAAACAAAAATGAAAATAAAGAAAAACATTGCATTAAAAGCTTTTAGAAACACAAATCATGTTAATTAAAAGAATGTCTTCGATGAAGAAATTGATTTGAATGATAATAACATTAATTTTTAACAATTCATATCATTACTGTCAAAAAAAATATTGAAAATAAAAAGGTTAATATCAATGGAATATTGAATTTAAATTCCTTATCTGTTGTATGATATAAAACTTTTCTGTCCTAATAATAAATAAAAATAAGAAATTGATTATCAAATCAAAAGTTTATTCTTCAATAATTTCTTGGTTAATGGCCACATTGGATATTCTTCATAGTTAATGGAAAATAAAATTCAATTAGTAAAAATAATATTTTTACCCGAACATTATTCTATATAATATGACGATGAAAGTGAAGGAGGGATAAGAAACTAAGAGGATTAATGTAAAATTTAATTAACTTAAAAATGAAAATGACCAAAGTATACCTTTAGTAGATAATAAAAAAATGTAGTAGTGAAGAAGGAAAAAATGACAAGGATGCGCCAAGAAAGTCTCAACTTAGACTAGAGCTCATAGTGTGCACAAAAGATAATAGATTACTGAAAAGTGAAAATAAATCACTAATTATAGAGATTAATTTTTTATGAAAATCTCATTATGTATTAATGTATAGAAACATTTTCGATATTTATATTGAGTTAATATTAATGAAAGAAGATTGTAAATAAATTCTTAATGATTGAGGAAAAATGTTTGATATTATCACTAAGAATCTTATATCCATGTTTAATGACGTAAAATATCTTTATAAAAATATATTATAAGTTAAAAATTACCTGAGAAAAACAAAATATATGAAGTTCCCAAATATATTAAATGAGGTTAACGAGTCCTAAAAAATAGTGAAAATGTTTCTTATGTTACCATGAATCCTATATATTCTTTCATAGTTCCATGAAATATAATTTTATAAGCATAATATTATATTTATAATGTTGGAAGTAGTTAAAATGGGTTTATAAAGGTGATTACATTACCAAAAAATGATGATAAATATTTTTCTTTATTTGATGATGGAGTTGAAAATTCTAATTGAAAATATTTTTGGAAGGAAAATAAAATCGATTATAATATGAAGGAAAATGTAAAGGTAAAGTAGAATGCTTCTAAACATAATGAGATTGGAAAAAAAATATAGGATATAAAATAAGAAGGGAAATTAATATGCCTATTTTAATGAAAAAATATATATCTAATAATATTTCACATTGATGGGATATATTGGTGTTTCAGAGTTTATTAATGAGAATAATACATGTGCTTATAAAATATATGGCTCCATTAATAGAATAGAGTTTTTGGATCATGGGGTAAAAAATCAAAAATTCTTAAATTCTGTTGAAGATAATATCTAAAAGTTAATTTAAAATTATAAAATTTTAATAATTATCTTTTGAAACATATGGTATGTTTGTTTAACCAAAACAAACCACTAATTAATGTCTTCACATACTACTAAAGAAACTGTAGAAAAATTATGATATCAAATAACTTATAATGATGGATAATAAATAATATGCAATAGGGGTAGAAGTTTCCATTATATAAATGAAAGAAGAGTATATACAAACCCATAATGGTGGTTTCTCATCATAATGGACTGTTTACAAAAGTCTCTGAAATAGCCTCCAGTGGTATGATAGAGAAGATTCACAACTAAAAATTACTGATCACATTATGTACAATGATCTAAATACGTCGTGAATAGCTAAAAAATCCAATGATATTTTGTTTATTGATGGGTTGAGTCATAGTATTCTTAGTGAATATTCACTTTGTGATAATGTGAATGAGGATATATTTTTAAATAATGATTTTAATGTAAAACATTTTAAGGATTGATCAGTTATAATGATGTTTTAATTAAAAAAAATATTACTATAAGATTTTTGAGGATCAAATTTCATATTATTTAGGTATAAAAGTAGAAATTATATTTGGTATACAATACATATCCATTTGGGGTAGAAACATATGGCTACTATTTTCGATAATTATTCATTTTGAATGATACTGAACCTACAACTTTAAATACTCAACACATGTTTTGTATGTCGTGATGGAAATTATGTGAATAAAAGTCACAAACTGGTCAAAATAGAAATGAAGAAACCCCATAAATGTGTGTGGGAAAAGAATATTTATTAAACTAATAGATATATGTACTTTATTTCTTTTTTTATAACATTACACATATGAACTATAGAATTTAATATCATGTAAAACACAAGCTATTGAATAATATAAAATCATTGAAAAGATAACTAAGATTCAGAAGGTGCATGTCGATAAAATATTTTTTCCAACAATGATTCTGAATAAAATAGGAATAAATATTGGTATATCATGACATAAACAAGATGTAGCAATAATATTGAACTTCATAAATACCCTAGAAAATGGTGTTTCTAAGTTAATGATTCAGAGCCTCGGGGACATAGAAAAAACAATTTTATTTGATCATGACAAATAAAAATATTTTTAATTAAAATCCCGAATAGTGGTTATATATTTGTTGAACTGAGGTATACTCTACACCAATTTATTCAACAAAAAATATTATTTATGGTTATGAAATAATAAATGATTAATGATTTTAATGGAGTTATTCATTACATTGTCAGAAAATATTAAATAAATCATTTGGGTAAGTTTTATGAGATATTTAAAAAACATATAATTCATATTTATACACATGGATAAAGAATTTACCATTTTTATAAAAATATATTGAGGAATATTGTTGATAACTATGATGCGATTTTTTTTAAAATCCAATACCCATCATAAAAATGATTATTTATTGATGAAGACACTAAAAGAGATGAAGCTAGATAGAAACTGATTATTCTAGATGAATGATTATATTTTAATAACTCTTAGGTAGATTCTATAAATTACAGAAATGATGAATTCATAGATAAAATATTTTCTATGTTCAAAATATTTATAAAGGTTGTTAATTCATGAAATGTTTTTTTTAGATTATAGTAAGTGGATATAAATAATAAAATATTTATAATTTCAAATCATACTAACTCAATTTCACATGCTCAACTTAAGGGTTTTGATGAAGCCTTAAAATATGTTAATTGGGTTTTAGTAAAATAATAATATCTGAACCAGAATTAAATTAATGTAAATTAGTAATTATTGGTATATCTTAATTATAGAAATGTGATCAAGTCAATGTGGATTTTATAAAGTAAGTAAAATGATGTGGGTGATATAGCATGGAACAAACATGAATTTTTTTTAAAAGGATACTCTTAAAGTGATGGTGTTGATTATAAAATGATTTTTCTCTATCTATATGTCTTAAAAAATATGAATGTTTTTTTATTTTATGATCAAAAAAATTTATGGTTTTTGAAATGGAAATAAATTCAGCATTCCTTAATGGTAAAAATAAGGTAGTGGACTACATTGAATAGACTAAATGGTTTATCCTTCAAGATGATAGTTCTCTTGTGTGAGAGATAAATATATAACTATATATTTCCAAACAATTACCCTAATTATTGTACAATATGATTGATTGTAGCTTAATGATTATGAAATTAAAGCAAGGAAAATTTGACTAAAATATTTATGTCATGAGAGATTAAATAAACTCAGTCATTACGATAGAGTTTGTCAATGGCATCATTATTTATAGAAATATAGTATAAACCTATGAGGAATTGGGATCATAAATTAATTTTTTGATATCAACAATAGTGAAATATCCTTTTCATTATATTTTCATGTCACTAATACAGTGGGGTTTATTTATCTCCCATAATAAAAAGTTTGTTCATGAGTTAAATAAACATATATGAATGGATGAGTCAAGAGAATTTTTCATACCCAAAGTATCATAATAAGTTATACCTAGATGGAAAACTAAATATTATGAATAAAACAATCATCAATGGTAAATTAATAGGCTATAACATTTGATAGCATCAATACCATATATTATTTTTCTAGTTATACTTTATTAATGATTTCAAATAAACTAAAACATGTAACTAATTATATAAGTTAAATGGATCATGCACTACATTAAAGGAACCATGGATTATTGTATAACAACGAAGGAAAAAAATAATAAATAATAATGGTTATTGTGATTCAGATTGGGAATGAGATTTTGGAGAAATATAGTTAACTTATATAAGTTATTTCATCATTATAATGAATTATTTTTGTCTGATACTATGAATAAATTTTTTTTCACTCTTATATCATTGGAAGCTAATTATATTATGGATTCATGATCCACAACTAATAATATATGGATAAATTCATATCTATAATACATTAGATTTTATATTTTTTACATAATGGTGATTGAGATTAATATTCGGAGTCAAATCAACTTGTTTATGAATCTAGTAAATAATTTATAGTTGACTCATGTTAGCATTAGGAGCCACTACATTGGAGAGAAGGTGGATAATTGTGATCATTATTTGGAATTTGCTTCAACAAAAGAGATACATGTGAATATATAAAAAAAAATATTTTTAATCAAGCATCTTAAAAGTTGAGTGTGTTGTTGGTATTTTATTCTTCCCCAAAATCCCTATAAGTCTTTATGGTCATATTCCCTCTTTTATTCTGTTTCACTAGTTTTCAAAATGGGGAGAAGAAAAATTGTTCACATCATGAAAATGGGTATATAATTTAGTTTTGTTTTTAGTTTATCTTTATGTGTAGAGAAGATATGAACTTTTGGTGTTGGTAGATCTCATTTGTTTTTTTATGTTACAATCATATAAAAATGGGTCATTGAAGAGCCCTCATGAATATAATTGAAATGTTTTATGTGAAGTTGATCAAAAGTGATGCATGGTTAATATGAAATTCATTTAGCATGTAGAAATTTAGTTATATAAAAATCATCATTCTATCATATGTTGAGGTGTTTTGATGACCATCATATTGGGGGACTATTATAACATGTTTTATAAGGAAATTAATTCAATAGTTTTGATTGTTTTTTTAATCATTCTAAAGATTATCATGGATGAGTTGGAATTTATTTGGAGTATTTTTGGGGGGCACAAAAATATGATCAATGATGATTTTATATAGGTAGTAAAACCACAGTGTGAATGGTGGGGACCACATCATGGTGTGGTTGAGCTAATATCATATAATATGTGAATGTATGATACCTTATAAGGCATTGAATAAAATTACTCTTACACATAGTCAAATTAATATGGTGTGAAAAGAATCACAACACAGTAGTTTTGATAATTCTATGTTAAATCCAATGGATGAATGAGTTAATTTTACATGAGAAGATTATTAAATTGTTTTAATATTCCATGAGTAATAAATTATTCTTATATAGGAATAACAACACAAAAACTTGATGGTTTTCACAATGATCATTCATTTCTGGAATTTAATGTAGTGAAAAACACTATAAATTCCAACATCATAGAATTTATTGTTGAATTTTTTTAGCAGTAAATTGGATTGATTCAATAAGTTAATGGTTTATGCTATATGATTTTGTGTGGTTAAGAATACATTGATGTGGCTAAATGAACCAGTCAACTTCTATTTAGGTGAAAGAGTTATCAAGATTTTTTGGTTCTAGGAATTTTTTTGGTAGAGTGGTTTAGTGACTTTTCCCTGATATAATGAGTCTGATTATAAAAGATTGATGAATTTTTTTTATTTATAAAAATTGATTATTCCATAGTATAATCTACAAATCATGCTTCATATAAAGTCAAATATATTCATTGATACCATTATATATGTGGGATTTTTTCTTTAATATCATTTAGATTTGATTATCACATTTTTCTATAAGCATCATGATCTAATGTAGAAAAAATTTATAAATATGTGAGAACCCACCTGAAGATAGGTGAATAATATAAAAATAAGATATGTTTAGAGATTTAGTTTAATTTCCAAGATGGATTTGATTTTATATTAAAGATAATATCAAATGTTCATACTAAGTGTTATTTTAGAGGCAATATAGGTATGAAAAAAAAATATTTCCATTTTTTATGCGCATTGTTCATCTTATATTTAGGATTTCAATATAATATTATTTATACTTTCATTATACTTATCATTATAATAAATATGTGGGTATCATGATAAAAAAATATTACACCCCAAGGATTAGCAATGTGATAATAAGGTTGAGTGAACCATATAAAAACTCTAATGTATCTTCTTATTATCACTCATTTGAAATTTCATCATCACATCATCATTAACTCAATATATTAAAACAAATATACTATAATATTTTGGGTTTTTAAAACCAATATTTTTGATCATTCCCAATGTCGAGTGGTGTCAAGTGGGTGTTTAGGGTCTTCTTACCATTGGTGTTTCCATGTTTTTTTTACCATAAAAACTTAGTTGATTGTCTGGTCACTTATCTATTATTATAGTTTGTTAGTTTTTTCATGTGGTCGGTTGATTCATTCATTCATTAAAATTATTAGTTAAAGTTTCACATGGTTAGTTCATGTGGTCTATTGATTCCTTAATTAGTCGATTGATGACTTTCTTGTGATAGATCTATTATTTTCTTTAGTAATTCAATTAGTTTTGCAGTTATCCCTTGAATATCTATCTATTTGGTTGTATAATTTATTCCCCACATGTTCGTAAATTCTATTTATTAACTCTATATGGATTATCCATTCATGTTATAGCTTCAACAGTTTATAAAATCCTAAAATATTCATGTTTCAACCATTGTCCAGAATTATATTGAAATGAATTTTGATATAAAATATAGGAATTAAGGATTAAATTATTGTTCTTTTTTGTAGGTATTAAACTATATCATTGAATTCATTATGGATTGGGGTTTTAAATGGTTATTTTTGACTGAATTAAATGCATTGGAATTAATGAATAATTAATTATATATTTGGAATTCATATCTTTAGAGAACTCTTTTATATATAAAAATAAAGAGATATTATTCATTGATCATTTCAAATTTCCTTCTCTCAAACTCAAACATTCCATAACACATTGTTGTAGTCATCAAAATATGTCTAATTCAATTAATTTCAGGCGTAAATATTCCAAAACTAGGCATGTCACCCATCTTTTCCCGATTTTGGGTTCATCACAACTGGTATTTATTTTCTTTGTAAGGGATCCTTTTCCGGCCTTTTTTCCATATATTCAATTTTAATGATTTTATATTCTAGAGGGTTTTTACTAAATATTAACTTATGAAGTAAATGAATATCATTAAATTTAATTTAACGGGATAATCTATATCAAATCATTCTTTACCATTTTTTATTTTTATTTACTATCACTTCTCAAACATGGAAGATATTTTTAAATATTTTTTAAGACTATTATGATTTTTAAACCATTGATTTGGATTTAGAACCTCTGTTTTATTAAACCCACTACTCGTAAAATTTTATAAACATGTTTAAAAATAAACAATTTGTTTTTATTTTTGAAAATATGAAAACTATGTCAAACTAGCAATGAAAAGGATGGTGAAATATTATAAAATCACATTTAAAATGATTTATCGTAATTATGTAAACTGGTTTATATTTTTACATGTTTCTATCATGTTTTATGATGTGCTTGTGGGTGTGTTGTTTTTTTGCAGTTTTTATGGTGATAATGTTGATTATCTTGGTAGCGGGATATGTTTTGGTAATGGGAGTGTAGTGGTTGATATTAGGTTATAATAGTGAGATAGTTGTGTCACAGGGATACCTTTAGAAATATATGGGAAGTTTATTATTATGATGTGGTTGGGTTTTTGTGTGGTTTACTATTATAGTATCCAGGTATTAATGGAATATGAAACCATTAATGATACAAATTTAACGGAAATGGTTGGAAACTAAATGGGTGGGTGCTGGAATTCATTATATGGAAAATGAGTTAATGAATTAAATGTCAATAAAATAGGACTACACTTAAATTGGAATCCATGTGGATATTTATTAGATTGTCTTTCAGATAAATATGGATTTAAAAGGTTTAATGTTTGAATGGTTGTAAGTTCTTTGATAATTTAGTAAATTTCTGAACATGTTGTTGAATTAAAATTAATTATGGTTGGGTCTGGTTGTTTTGTGTGGTAAGATTCATTAACGGTGGAAGTATGTTGTAATATTACTATAGTATTTATTTAGTCAATGAAAGTGATTTTGTATTAATATGGAACACTTAGGCCTAGATTTCTAGTTTCATATAAATTTATATGCTTTGATTTTCATGTCACTACTATACACACTACTTCCACATTTAATACTATGTAATAATACCGAATATTTTTAGGGGTTATTTCCCTAACATCAAGGATGTGGAGGTTAGGAATGACTGATTACCCCCTCTCCAAATATCATCATTCGATAGCAGTATTTTGTAGGTAGAACGTACCAACTGTTAAAGGATTATTTGGTAGAGATGCCTAATGATGTGAGGATATGATACGTATTGGCGATCATGATTTGTAATATGAGGGAATGAGGTTGATTTCATTCAAATTCTTGATACCATAATTCCATGGTTATTAAGATTTTTTTGATGTGACGTTGATACAGATGATAATTTGGAACTGAATGTGAGATATGGATATTGACCGATGTCATCATAGGATATTACATCATCAGTGAGGATGGGGTAGGTTGGTTTTTAACCTGACCACATCATATATATTGTTATATATATTCATAAGATGACATGGAAGGAATTAGAGCATAAGTTGTATAAAATTAGGATGAGAGAGTGGAAACTCAGAAGGTAAGTGGATGTGGTGTGCCTTATTATATATTATTTTGATATTATTTTACTTTTTGGGATGCATTATTTGGTGAGTGAGTTAAGATTAGTCTAGGATAGATTATTGAGTTATTTAGGTGTTATTGGATGTGATATTTTTTGATGGGGTATTATTCTGCTCTATTCACATTTTCAATATATACCTTACATAGGTTTTTAAAACCCCACAGGGAGACTACCACTTCCATCGAAGCTCTCTCATCCTCATTGATGACCTAGCAAGATAGCGGAGGATCCCCCCCCCCCCCGCATTCATTAAATGGAGGGGGAAATGTGACGATATTCTATTATTCTCCTCCTATCTCTTTTCCAGTGTTTCCTTCAATCTCTCTCAAACCATAGGTTTCAACTCTTTCCAAGGGAGCCCTATGATCTTGATGTTGTCTTCAGAGTTAACTTAAGTTTCAAATATTATGTAGTTGACACTGACGACTCATTTCAGTTCCCATCGTCCCCCAATACCCTCCTTCAATAGGTTTATTCTTTATTCATAGGGTCTACAAGGCTAAGCTCTAGTTAGTATTATGGAAAAGTGGTATTTCATGATTCATTTTTTTCATCATAGGAAATAATCCATGCTTGGTCAAGTGATCCATGCATCTACAACGGGATGAAATTATTCCTCTTCATATGGTCTCATGACTTCAATATGAAGTGTGACTCTCCTTCAATGACTCTATGAGTACATCATCCCGATATCCCCTTACACTTTTAAAACCATGTAATCATTTGTGTAATTGGAAACTTGGTTGGCTATTTTTTATGTGTGGATTCTAGAACATATTTTGTTTTACACTCTATTTCCCCTCGTATTTGTGTTGAGTTCGGCATCTCAAAACCTTTTATAGAATGGATCTAGATTGAATTATTGGAGGGGATCCAATGTAAACAACCTATGAGTTTTGAATTATGGTCAATGTACTACTCCTCTTACTAGTGTTTGGGACACCACACATTAGTATGATGTCCTGATCGACCAAAGAAAGTCATGGTTCCCAATTTATGAACTCTTCAATTGATAGGTAGGAAAAGAACATCAAGATTAACAAATCATGGATGCCAATAGAGGACATGTGATGGCTAATCCTTCCTAGAGAGACAGACCCACCCAATATAGACAATTGGTAGAAGATATTTTTTAACATATATGGAATGACCTATCTTACCCATAGCCTATTGTGAAATAGTCATTAGTTATAAAACATTAGGAGGAATTTAATTTATGGTAGTGGGACCTTACAAGTGAGGATCCCATGGGTGATACGAGTGTAGAGGCTGAGCCGACTGCCAATGTCTTAATCTCTAAGAATGGAATTTTTCATGGGTGAAGAAATTCAACTAAACACTAATGAAAACTGATTGAAGTTAAATTCTTGTTCTGAGGAGTAGGTTTTCCTACCAGATTTGTTACAGGGTATATGGTTCTCTAAAAGGATGAGTGTTTTTGGTTACTTAGACCCAAACACAATCAACCCAAAAGCCCCATTATACTCAGAAACTGTGTGCACCGGAGACATTTCCAAATAAGAGTTGCGATGGAAATTGGAATTTATTTATGACTATGTTCTTAGGGTAAAATAAATAAAGTCTTCCTCTAAGGTTAATGGGAGAATGGTGAAGTCACCGAGCAAGATGATCCCCATCAAGGAATCCCCAGAGATAATTTTTGTTAATCACTTCGAAGGATTGGATGTCCAAGAACTGGTTCTCAATCAATATGAGGTTAAATTTGGTGATTAAAGATATGGCCAACTCTCATTAAAAAATTTACTAGCAATTAAAGGGAATGGCCTCCAAAACCTAATAAGGAAGAAAGGGAAAATAGAAATTGAGACTCAGGTAGATGCATTGTGGCTAAAGGTAAAAAATCTAAAGGACACAAAGACTATTCACTACTGGCCAAACTGATGGAAATAAGGTCGGCCAAGAAAAGTGTAAGTCTGGAAATTCAGGCGCCTCACAATGGGTAAAATGAATATCCAAAACAAGAACAATATAATATAGATGATAAAGTGGTAGGGACCAAAGAGGAAGGTGTGGAAAATGTGGAAGGTAAACAACGAGCTCTTATTTTACATTCCAATAAATAATTCCTCTTATATACAATCCATATCAAGGTCACCGAGGAAGATAATAATATAATATTAAAAATACTCCCATGGGATAAATTTATTGAGGAACATGAGGCTTGGATCAGTAACAAGATAAAATCATGTTATGAGGATTCAATGAGTGTGATATCAATATAGAGGAGTACACTCACAATTGGATAAGCTAGAAATACACATTGACGATCTACTATGATATGACCCAAACGTAAAGATTCACTTTATTTTATAGAATATTTATAATGTAATCAACTCGAGTATCTTAATACTTTTTTTAATAATTTTTTCATATCCTGCTACATTTAACACACTTTTTTTGAACTATTTGGGGTTTTCACTTCTCCTCAAAACTATTATTTTGGAATGAAAATTTAAATTTTGTTATAAGAGATACCATAGGTATGATCCTACTATGTAGACATATAATTCCCACCCTACATATATATAATTTTTTCATACTTCTAGGAGGGATTTATAGATCGAGCTATGCATCACTATCACGGTGGTTTGAGTTATTACGGAGTCATTTCCTTAGTTTTCTTTTTAATATTTTAATTTATTGACTTTATTTGTATTTTCTGAAATACATTGTTTTGGTATTGGTTTTTTATAATATGATGGATTTTTTGCTCTATGTTTATATTATCACTCAACTATTATTATATATTTTTGGGAATGTCTTCCACAAGAGTGTTTTACACACTCAGTTCTAGCCACTAACCCATTACATACCAAAGGTGGGACTCGGGGGGGGGGGGGCACACCTCTTCACTTATTTCCATGGAGGGTCATTATAGTAGGGGGTTCATTACATAGAAAATTGAAATCACATATGTTAAAATTTGTTTTTTATCATCAATACCCTCATCTTCAATGGTGGTATACTCTACCTTTATCTTCATAAAACTATCAATTAATAGTGACAAAATTTATGAATATTGTTGTATGAGATATAATTGATATATGACATTATGTTACCTGATTAGTATTTATATGAGTTTTTCATAGATATAACTTATCATTATGTCTAATGTCTCCATGATGTGTTTCTGGATACCACCTTTGGTCAATGTGTAGATTATGTTAAGGTAAGGGTAGAGAGGGTCATGCACAAAGTTGATTTCAAATTTTTACTAATTCATATGATGTTGGGTTCATGATGAAGTTATATGACCTTTTTGGTCTAATGATTATTATATTGTTAATGATCACTTATAAGTGAAAAAATAATTTAATTATACGTTATTAATGTTTAGAGTAATGATTATTTAATTAATTCAAATTGTATGGTTTCAGATTATTGTACAGTTATTTTTTTATTTTCACTTTATCCTCTTATTTTCCCACCACTCTTCACATACATTATATTCTTAGCTCAGATTTTAAAATCCCCCATAGAAAACTCCATTCCTTATTTCTTTTTATCTACCTCACTCTTATCTTAATGTGTCTTTTTTTTCCTACACCTATCACCCAATTTATAATTTTATATCCTATAAACCCACCCTGATATTTTTTCGTATGTTACTGAGTAGTATACCAGGTAACTAGTTTGATATATTTTGAGACACATACACCTCCCCATATTGTAATAAATTGGTCTTGTTATTGGGAAAAGTTATAATATATATAGTTACAATCTAGTTGTTGATTGTCTTAATAGCCTAACTAGTATTCTTGACATACATGAGGGATCTTAAGAGTTTTAGAAGATTAAACTTTTAGTGTTAATTTAAGAGGTTACGGTTTTCATGATATAGTATGTGCTAATATAAATAAGATATTTACAACTCATTTTTGAATGCTTCCACTTTTATGATCAATTGAGTAGTATTCTATACTTAAATCATGCATCTTCTTGGTCAACCTATCTCGCATTTATAAAGAATTTAATTTTGATAGAGTTCATCAAGAAAGTGTCATCCAAAATTGGGATTCTTATTCATTAGTTCACTATCAATTGTATCAATGATAATAATTTATGTATCAGGATATAACAAATAGAAAAAAATACACATTTGGGGCCTTTCATTGAGCATGTTCTAGGATAATTTTCTTAGTCACACCTTAAATTTATCTCATTTTTTGGAGGTTTACTATCAATCGGGTTGGATAAATGTATTGGATATCACTCTGTAGTTTCCATGTTCTCACCAGTACAAAATAAATTTCCAAAAAACAATTCACTAGCTCATATTTAATATTAATAGACCATTTTATTTGACTATTTATCCATTCCATGGCCTAGTTGTATAGTTTTAAATGGAAACTCTAAACCAAATGCATATAAAAATATTATAACATGTTTAAAGTTTTCGAACATCTCTAAAATGTTTAAAATATAGTTGGGTAAAAAATCACATTGCATTCCACCATATTTTCCCATGTCTTGAATAATTTTTTTAACACTAGACATTATCTAAAAATAGTTCATGTGAATGGAAGATAGAAAATTGGTTTTCGTTTCCCCATGAACAGATAGTAAAATTTAATCCATACTATTTCTAGATTAAAGACCATGTTTTTTTTAGGTTTTATTATTATTTAATAGAAATTTTTCATTTAATTCATTAGGTGAAGGAGGGGTATAATGATTTCCTATAGTTGTATATTCTTATGAGAAGTGGAAATTGTCAATATTCATATTGTACTCAATTTTTTCTCATTATTTGACACTATAAAAACAAGTAAATTTTCTCCTAATCATGAAACAATAATCCTAATAGATAGAAATAACACGCACTACTCAAATAATAAAAATAGATACAAAATAATGGTAGTCAGGTGATATTATGATTAGTTAATCAAAAAAAATAAACTCTTTATTTCAACATGTATCTGAAGAAAAGGGTTATAAAAACCTAATAGGGACCAACAATGTCACTTCCTTATATAGGAGACCAATGTTTATATTTTTTAAATTTCTTAATCTTTCATCAATATAATGGAGAGAATAGATGTGTGAGATGAAGTTTGGTACCATGAATAAAAATGAATAGTCCCTAATAGTATTTTGAGAATGTTGTTTACCTATTTGTTTACTAAAAAAGTTAAATTAGAAAAATTAAATCAAAATTTACAAATATTAAATTAAATTATTAAAATAGGGGATTGAAATAATCTTCAAATATAATATAATATAATTCTACCTTTCACTCTTATGAATTAATTGGTTCAATTAGTTTCAATGTAGTTATAAATTTGACAAATCCTTAAGAATATGTTCATTTATAATTACTAGGAAAATAAAAATTTCTTTATCTAAGAAGATTATTAAAATAATTTAATTTGTGTGATCTTTGTATCAAGGGAAAAACTGAAGATATGTTCAATAGCTCAACTAGTTCAATATTTTTAAGGTTCCTAGATTTAAATTTATATTGGTTAAAGATATATTAATTAATATGATGATTTATATTATTAAACCTAATCCCATTTAATATTACTAATTTATGAATGACATTAGTAACTAATTTATGAATATTTCCTTCTACTCTTAATCGCGTGTCTGTTTTGTGAATCAACCATACATTATAGAGAATAAATAAATCACGTGTTGGTGAACCATCATAATAATAATATTAAGGAATGAAATAATAGTGAAAGTAAAATAAAAACCAATGAACCAAATATTGACATGAATTAATGGTTTATATGTTTACTGTAAATCCATTGTATTGAAAAAATCATAAAAGAACAATAAAATTCTAAGTAAATTCAAAACAATTTAAATATTCCTCAAAAAATTATGATGAAATAATTTATTTATATAATAACATTTACCATGGAATAAAGTCTCATAAAATGGTCCTAGTGGTGTTTCAAAGTGATAATATCTTGTGAAGTGCTTATATGTGGCTTTCAAATAAAATTTGACCCTCCTATCATATTCTGAAATAGCTGTCAATATTGGTGTGGTGTGATGATTTACACTTTGGTGAAGGAAAACACATTATCTCTAGGATATCATATATGCATTAAAAAGTATATCCTCTAACTTAATAATCAGAACCAAGTCCTTTAAAAAACATTATAGATACCAAAAAATCATAGACTCTATCATGTTTCACTACATTCCATAGTTAGCTTATCCCCAAGTGTGGTCCATGATGTTTCTTCTAGTCTCCTAAGAATGGCCCACCAAAATGGAATCACTCACATTATGGAGCATCCCATGGTGAATTAAAAAATCCCAATAATAAATAATTAGATCATTTATAGTATATATGATTCCCTACTCACTATTTTACTTCATCAAGAGATTAGTAGATGTTTTATTTCCATTTTCCATTCCCATAACTAAATATGGATAAAGCATCAAAAGAAAGTGTCTCAACCTTCAAATATGGCCATCACATGCATTATCATTATGTAACTTCTCTCCTTGGCTTGATATCTAAAATATGGTTTAAATAGGTGTGGAGATTATTGTGGTACTCCATCAGTAATGTCATGGGTTTTTTTATCCTAACACAAAGAATTTTTGTATTTCAATTCTATTTATTCATCCAAAATTATTAGTTTTATATCTATTTTTCAACCTCAAAAAAATTGAGGAAAAACAAAAACCCTGAGTTACAATCAACATGATTCAATAATGAAAAATCAATAAAATATGTTACATAAAAATTATATATCATTTTCTAGTTGTTACCATCTTCAATTATGGATCCAAAAATTTAATGGTATATTATTTATTTGGAATAAAATTTTGAAATAGATATTAGGACTATTGGATGGTTTATCTTTAATGGTCGATAGTGTGGTTGGATTTTCCATAATTTAAGAATTTGGGGTTTTGGGATTATAAGTATTTTTATTGGTTTTAAATAAGGTTTTTTTATTCTTTTTTAGGGTACAAAAAATCTTTTATGGTGTCCATAACATTGTGAGGGGATTTTAAAATAATTTTAATTTTAATGGTGGAATGATAATTTGTCCAACTAAACAATATTGGAATGTCTTCTTTATAATTTTATTGATCTTAAATAGTGGTTTTCAAATTTTTAAGGATGTATTTCATGAATCAAATATGTTTTTATATTTATTTTTTATTAATTAAATAATTAATGTAGTGTTTTCTTGTATTTAAATTCATTTAGAAAAAGAAATGAATATATTGTAAACCATACAATTAAATAATAAATATCTAATATATTATTTCTTATGGAACATATTTTTATTAAAAATTTATATAATTTCATGTTGTGATCTTGGAAATACTCATACCTCACGTGGACACTCATTATATATATATATAGTTTCACTTCCTCAATCCTAATATATTTTTTTATTTTCAAGATCAGTGAATTGATAAGATTTAAGGAATTAAATAGGGGTCCTCCCTACCACCAACCCACAAAAGCATTTTTTTAAATATCTTCTTGTATTTTTTTTCATTATTTTAATAATTTAATCACCTTTAACTATAAATTTCAAATATTATTAAAGTATCAATCAATTTTTTTATTATAAGTATTAATAAATTTCCTATATTATTGATCTATGATAAATCGTTTCAGTTAGTCACTCAATATCCAAGTGTTTTAAGACATGGTTTTTTTACCATAATAATCAAACATGTCCATGAATAGTGGTATTTCCCTATTGAAATTGATATCAAGGATATAAATGGGATATCCTCAATTTGGAGAAATGTATGGGAAAATGGAAGTTGAGGTCAGTTGGTATAGGGGTTTTTACCTATTTTTGGGGTAAATAGAAAGAGGTTTTAATATGGGTTTTGTTTTATTTATTAAAATGTGCCTAGGATTATTTGTTTTGAAATAAACTTTGGGGGAAAATGAATTAGCTGTCCCATAATTCTTCATGATAATGAAACATTGTTTCATTTCCTCCATATAGAATTTGAGATAATAACACCAAATAAATTGGATATAGAGAGTGATAATTCATATAACTTGCATGTCTGCCTTCCATATAAATAAAAAGGACCCCCCCCCCTATTTCACATCATACTCATTACTTCTCGAACTCTATGAATTATTTTCAGGGTTCTCCATAATTGATTTGATTGTTTCTACCTTCAATGTTTTTAGGTAATCCTTTTTTTAAATTTATGGTTTTTAATTAATTAATATAATGTTTTATTTAATTGATTATTCATGGGTTTAATGTAATGTTTTATTTCAAATTATTATAATAATTTTCAATTTGATAGTCTATGATTTTTAATTATTACCTCTATTACGTTGTGTGATTAATTATAGAATATTAAAAATTAATATGTTTAATTAATATAAATATTATTATATTTCTAATTAATTATTAGTAGTGTTGTTTTATAAAGGTACATCTATGAAGAAATTCCATGTTAAATATTGATATAAGGATTTATTTTAATATTAGTAATGACATATTATTATATTTTATAATAATATAATAATATTGATTTTATTAATTTAAAAAGATTCATTTTAAAATATTTTTTAATAACTCAATTGATATTAAAATGTTTTATTTGATAATATAACGTGTTTTATTACTGAATTGTATGTTTAATTTTACTAATATGTATCCTTTTTTATTCTGGAATGTATTATTATTATGATATTTATCTTAAAATTTTGTTGTAATCTTGCTTGAAAAGGGTTTTTAATTGTAGTTAGTATCATATAATGGTTTGATTAATTATGGGAATTAAGACTGTAAATTTTTAGTGAACTTTTTTTTTGTAAATCTAATAATAGGAAAGAAATTTAAAATTTTGTTTATTTAAATAATTTTTGGTTTTTTAGTGGTGATTTCAATTTCATAATACATGAAAGTTGATATAGTCTCTAAATAAGATTCACTTATGGGTAAAAAACTAGAAAAATGTTGGTGTGGTATTAACATGATATTTACTTAGTACAAAACAATTGGGATTAACCACAATCTTTTTGTGACACTCTTGATGTTATTTATTTTTTAATTATTTATATACATTGTATAAACCATAATTCATATATGGGGGAATATATGGGAATTAGGTCTAGAAAACAAAAGTGGAACCCCAAGGAATATATTTAAAAATATAAAAACATCCTAATTTTTTTATAAATTAATGAGTATATGGTTTCATATAAATGACATCTCTTTTTGGATAAATACAAGTGGATCCAGTCTCTAGCTGAGATTCTTTTAAGGGTATTAATGTTGAAAAATGTTTGTTCTATATAAACATTATCTTTACATAGTGTACCAAAATTGGGTTTAATTGCATTCCTACATTAACACACTTGGGGATATTCTTTAGATGATTAAACTGAACATTATAAACCATAATTCATATAATAGGTTATCTCATTTGGAATTTCTAGTGTTTACTTAACCAAACACATTGTAATTAATATCTTTACATCTTTTTAGTTACAAGACATTTGATTAAAATAAAAATTTTAGATATTTTAAAATCATATTAAATTTCATTGATAAGATATATTTTATAAATAAATATTATTTTAGTTAATATGATCTCTGAATTTTTTTTCATTAGTTAAATAATTTTCACTAAATACTGATCTAGTTATTGTAGAAAACAAGAATGTTTTGTAGTTCTTCGAGATTTTACTATATTAGAATCATTTGAATAAAAATAAATTAATGGTTAAAACATGTTGTTATCCAAGTGATATAGTCAATTATATACAATCGTATACATTATAATGGTTTTTTCTGGTGTATATAATATCCAATTATTGATTATGGGGAATAGGAACACCCATTTTTAGTGTTTGAGGACTATGAAAAAATATATTTACCCATTAAAAACCAATCAAATGATATATTTTTCTATTACTATCTCTACTATGGAATAAGTTGTATCCATATTAATTTTATCCCATCACAACATCAGGATACAATTCTGTATTATCATTTTTTTTATATCATAATAATTTGATTTAGTGATGGCTGATGTTCCATCATAGCCTCTGGATAAAATTTCGTATTCTCATACTGATATATCAAATAAATAAATTTCAGTTTTTAAGGATATTTGTAGACATAATTTAAATTTTATAGTGGGAAATTTTGAGATAAATGAAAACTTATAACAAGAAGATGATGATGAGGATGTGTAAAAAGAAAAAATTACTTATTAACAATATGATCTCACCTTGTCAATTTCATATTGACCAATGAATAATACAAAACCACTGTTATCCCAAATGAATGAAGTCGTGAAACACTTATAATAATTTTATTGGAAAATAATTACTCCCACTAAATAATTTAAAATAATTATTTTTGAAATGAATCATGTTTTTTGATGAATGTGTTCTATATATTGGAAGAGATTTTGATATCGAAGTATAAATGATGAAATTAGTAAAATTCTATCACAATGAGTGACATCATAGATAAGATATTCCAAGAGATAAAGAGATATCATTATGTGATTCAGTGTGAAAATTTTGATACATGATTTCATATTCATTTATGCACTCCAATTGAATAGAATTTACAACATTAATACATCACTATATTTTCTCGACAAACATGTGTCAACCCAATCCTATCATAGGATCACTAGTAAATAGTTACTGAATTTATTTTAACATTTATTATTAGAATTATAAGAGAATATAAAGAAATTAATTTTGTTCAAGTTGTGGATAAAATTTAAAAAAAACTTTCAGGTACCATATTTCATATAGAAAGGCACAGGCCACATGGAAAAAGGCTATTGTGAAAGTTTGTGGTAAATTGGATGACTCTTGTCAAGTTTTAAAACAACTAATAATGCTCTTGTGTCACAATTATCATGTTATTAGTTAAATACTATTTAATTTGTTAACTGATTCATAAATATTTTTTAATAAAATGTATTGTTTAATAGATTGTTATAGACAGTGTTATAATGTGTTTCTACTTATAGAAATTGAATGATTTTTCTATATTGATGGAATAGTTTGGAATATAATGTATAATTGAACATTATTAATTTCCACCACACAATATGGTACTCATGACCTTATATCATTTTAATTTTTTATTGTTGTGAATGAAAACATCTCATCTTATACATGGTAATGGTATTCCTTCTAGTGATGATGATATATTTGGAAGTAAATATTCTGATTTCTAAGTAGCATTGAGAAATCATGGAAGAATCATAGTCTTAGAGAAATTCATAGAGACTACCCATGCCTATCATTAATAAAATTTTATACACATTTCAATCATTATGCAAAATAAGCTGAAGGATAATTTCAAGAAAAAATAAATCACAATGTATAGAATGTATATTCATTGTCTTGGATTCAACATTGTAATTGCTAAAATAATATGTGTTATTATTAGTTCCAATTTGTAGCATATTTTCCTCAAAAACGTAGGGTGGAGGAGAAGTTTTATGGTATTTTGAGAGATAATTAGGATGTATATGATTACATAATTAAAATAACTAAGTTTAAAAAAATTTCGGTAAATGATGATGGTAGGGGATGTGGAAATATGATTACCAACTTCTTAGAATGAATTAATTGTTTCTTCAAGTGAGTTTAGAAGTTATCCATTATAGGAAATTGTGAATATAAGATTATATGGTAATTATAAGAAACACATGTATATTTAATGTTTATATAATATTTTAAATTAAAATTAAAAGTTTTATTCATGATACCTTCTATCACACAAGGAAGCATTTTTTTTGAATGGTAGAACATGAAGAAGAGGGTCTCAATAGAAATATGTGTTGTAGTCACCATTTCTATTTTTAGATTGATATGGTTATTTATAAAGATACCACATTTCATACCTATTCATTAGGGTATGTTGGGCATAGATCTAATTTCATTGATTTCCATAAAACATTTCTTTATAGCACTAGTTGTGTGCTTATTATTTTACTAGTGTATTATTACTATGATTTTGGTAAACTCCAAGCATCATGGTATTCCTAATCACATGTGAACACAATTTTCAATTTTTATGCATATTTTGGGTGAATTTCATTATTCTAATGTATTAAAATAATATTATGAACAATCTGTAATGTTCTCAATTTATGAATGTATGTGATTATCAGAACATCAAAATGTCTATTGACATACCTACACTTCTATTGAATAAGACTAAGTTGTGATCAAGATGTTTGAGGAAGTCAAACCATATTCCAAATGAGATGGATTGGCCCAATAGATGATCACCTTTAAGGAGGTGTGGTTTATAAATCTAGGAAAGTCATATATTCACATATTATCCCATAAGTATATGGAAACAATTGAAAAATCAAAATAATTGATATACTCCATCAGTTAATGAAAAATTGGTTATTTGTAATGATTATAATTTTGATAGAGAAAAATATTTCACATGATTTTGTAATATAATTAATATTATGAATGTTATAATTATATGTTGTAGAGTTTAATTATCAAATAAGTAATAATTATTATTATTAAGTGAATGAATCAACATATATTAAAGTGTAATTGGTAATTCAAGAGAAAAATAAAATAAATAAATAAATATCTTAATTGAAATTGTGTTACAAATATTATTACATTTTTTCATAGAATAATACTAATTTAAAATATGTTGATATTTCTTTTTGAATGACTCAATATTGATTTAACAGTCATGGAAGTATTACTTGATATTAAAAATCTCATAAATGAAAAATTATTATATAATTTAACCAATAAGACTATAGAAAAATAGACAAAACATGTGGAAGATCCCATAAATGGGAGAAGGAGAATATATAATGTTGAAACAGTTATGCTCTAATCAATGAATATTGGTGAGATTAGTATCACAATGGAGATGGTTTTATTTCCAATGAAGATTGATGATTAAAACTAATATATCATGAATGAATGTTTAATATTTGGTATTAATAAATTTAAATTTTAATAAAATATGGGATGTATTTTAAAAGAAAAATTTTGGTTCATCCTAGATATATTATATTGTGAATAAATTAATTTTTTAGTAATAAGATAATTTATAATTAAAATTAATTAATTTAACAACAAATTCATTACTATACTAATCTTTAGATGGGGTAGGATCTATTATCTTCCTAGATGTGCCATATATCATGTGATTTATTGTAGCAATTACATGTTAGATATATTTTTATCTAAATATCACATTATTTTCACCGTGATGAACCTTTGGTAACCATTATTCCATACCTATGACATACTTTATTTTATGGTGTATCCATCTGTGAACTCAAGACCATTGAGCATCATATTATTGATGTATTGTTGAGAAATGATGACCATATACACACATATTCCATCTCTCGGAGGATGAGATATTTATTTATTTATATGTTGTGCCCCATGTGTCGGGTCTACCTATACATGGATAGCTAGTTATGGGTGAAAATATGGGATAATGGGGTGAGGGATTACAACATTTACTAAGAATAGATATCAATAGTCAATTAAATTTCATCCACGGTTCCAGATTGCATATGGCTTGTCTTGATGAGAATTTCCATGTGATTCCTAACGATTAAATAAAGGGATGTTGATCCAATACACACATACACACACATAAATATATATATATATATATGGATTATTGGAGGTATTTTATGTTGTAATTACTCTTTATCTTTAGTATACATGATATAATTACAACTACATGGTGATATAAATAGTAAAGGTATATATTGATTGGGGAAATCAATATTATCACATATGTATATATTCCTTAATAAAATATATTTAAAAGAGTAATATAAGATTATAGGATATATATTTTTTATACAAATATGGTCAATGGGGTATTTTCCTTGCTGCACTCCTAGAGTTATCACACCACTTCCCCCACAGCATTTTTCAATATTGTCCCCAAGTATGTTGTTATGTCTATATCATTCATTTAGGTTGTTTTTTAAATTTATTAATGTAATTTATAAAATAAATATTTAATATTACTTTCTATAAATATTTAGTTATCCATGTTGTTTTATATATACCCTAGGTCATAGTGTTTATAACATTCAATAAATATTGGACTCTCTACAGATCAATGATTTGACATACACATTATATTTTTATTTATAAATATTAGTTTTTTCATTATTTTTAGAATATATTATAATGAAAACCTTATTATATCATTATACTAATTAATGACTTCTTTTTTGAGTTAGAATTTTAGATTTATTGGGCCCCATATATTGTATTTTTATATTATTTTCTTCTTCTATAATGCATAGTTAACGTTTGAGATCATGAAACAATTTTTCCACCTATTCAATTCAACATCATTGAGTGAAACCATCAAAACAGTGTCATGTGACAGTTTTCTTACATGTATTATATCCCCACTTCACCATAATGGATTGATCAATTTTAGAGTATTATGCTTATATGTTAGATGGTGACAGATTAGTCTCGCTATCATTCGTTTAACATTGTGCATTGGACATGTGTTCCATGTAAATTATTATTCAACACATATAACCCACAATATTCCAAAAACTATAATATCAGAGAGAGAATGTATGTTGGTACTAGAATCACACTATCGTCTACCTTATGTTCCATGGGATATGTGTTCATTGTTGGAATGTTTATTAACTTTTATTATATCATTTTATGTCATATTTTTTATAAATTTAAAAGTTATTTTATTTGCATTTAGATATGATAGAGTGATGTATACATAACATTGATCCAGATGAGGAGGAATTTATTAGGTGGGTTGTAGTTCATATATATAAGTTGGATCTTATATTACCTCATAAGTTTCATATATGATAGATTCTATGATGATGAGTCACAATTATATCCTAATAGAAAAGCTCTAAAAACCATATAATGTTGATATGCATTATGAGTATAATGACCTAAAATTATAGACCATATAAAACTCATATAATGTTTGATAACATATGTTACATAGTAAACCAAAAATAAATAAACCACAATAAATTATAATAACTTTATGAATAAATCTAAAATAAACACTAATATGGTAAACTATTAAATTATATTAACTTTTTATGATAAATAATATTGAATTAAATTCCTTTCCATTATATAATATATTTTTAAGAAAATATAGATTTAACCAAATTAAATTTTAAACTGGTAAAAATAAAATTTATTTTTTAATTCCTCACATCAAAAAACTCTTAGTATAATTTTTTTGTTTTTCCAAGAATGGATTATTTTAAATAAAAAAATATGGTTTTTGAATATTATAATTTTGGATTTTATCATTATATAATTATATCAAGGAAGGATAAAAACACTGGAATAGTCAAATATGTATGTAAGTAATCACATTAAAAATTTGATTATATTCATGATCTTATAAATCTTATGTCCAATATTTTTAAAACTAAATTAATGTGTCAGATTAATATAATAGTATTCTATCTTTTCTATGAATAGATTATTTTTCAAATTATGATTCTATTTTATATTTCCATTAAATACTAATACCATTTATTTTAGTTATAATAGACATATATATTTCATTATAATTTATAATTTTAATAAATATGGTATACACAAGAATTTTGTGCTTAAAAACAAAATTTTCATAAAATTGTATTTACATGACTAAGTGAATTTATTTTAAATTTAAATTTCAAACCATTATAAATTTATTTTTAAAATTTTATTTTAAAATTTTGAATCAGAATTATAAAATTAGGTAAAAAGTTCAATATTAATTTTTTCATTAAATTATATATTGATGTTAAAAATTAATTAACAATGTTAATGTAAATTTGGGTAACAGTTAAAAAATTAAATAAAAACCCCTAAAACCCTCATTTATATCTAATAATTGATTTTTTGAAGTTCTATTCGACCCACACTCAATTTTACAAACTCATTTTTCCATTTTTATCCATTTATCCTTTAATAGTTTTTTTACATTATTGAAAATGTTTGGGTTACTCCCAAATCTATAGTTCTATTTGAATATAAAAGACTAACATCCCAACCACGTAAAAACTCTATTTTTCTTATAATTTATCCCATAAAATATTCCAAATTTATCTTCCCATAACCCTCTCCCACTTCCATAGTCCTCTAGTAACACAAGGTTTTAATAATTCTATCATCTCTAAAAGGGTTTTTTTATAGGGAACTCAAGATTCTAACATGAGTATTACATTATCTTAGTGTTTTATTTTACTCTAATCCATACTAAATAAAATATAATGGTATTAAAATAATTAAATATGTATTCTTTATATAATAAAATTTCAATATATTAATTTAAAAATATTATTTTACTCATATCTATACACTAAGAAAAATAATGGAACATTAAGAACACATTTTGTGGACTATCACCTATACGAAGTAACATTTTTCATTTTTCATGTTGATTTTTTATTATAAAAACTACATAAACTATAACTCCAAATAAACCAATTAACTAATATAATAATTCTTCTATTATAATGATATTATAGACTTCCATAACCAAACTTACCCATCGAGAGATTATGTGTTCTTAATTGGGATTTTCTAACCACCTACCAGAATAAATTCTCTAAAAATTATTCATTGATGATTATGGGTAAATCAACAATAATATTATAATAATTTAATAATAATTTAAATATTTTTTTGGGATATATAATGGTTATATTAACTATTTAAATTATTATTAAAATATCACATTTCATTACTAAAATAACCAAATAAGCCGGCATCAATTCATTTTTCCTAAAAATATACGAGATCTCAATGTAATAAATAGAAAGAATATTATAATAAAAAATATATATTAAAATAAATATGTAATAATAAGTTTACTAATAATTTATTTAACAATATTAATTTTATTATTCAATACCTTAAACGTGTGCATAGAAGAAATTCATAACAATGTCAGGGATATTTTGTAAAATTTCCTTATTTGAGACTTAACTTATTTTATTAATATAAATTGACATAAATTGTATTTATTATTTCTAATAAATCTATTGCTTAATTTATTATCATTATTATTTGTATCATAACTTTAACTTCAAACTATCTCTCTTTCATAGAGTTTTTATTAGAACATTTCTTAAGTTGTAAGGGTTTTCATCCCAAATTCCTCCCTTTGAGAAATGTTTTATATTACGAACCTTATTTATTTTAAGTGGTTTATATTATTAATAGCTGAGATTTTATATCATAAATTACCCTTTTTCATGATAATATATTTTTAATTTAAAAAAATATCCCTTTTGAGCAGTTTTAACAAAAATTAACCTCAAACAGTAAGGGGTTTAATGACTATAAAATTTTCCTTGTCTTATAATCACTTATCAATGAATAATATCATTCAATAAGTATCTATTACAACCAATTATGATGTTTTGATATATTCACAACTTATTACGTATAGAAATTATGTTTCACATAAACTTTATTATTCCATTATGATTCTATTATTTTGTGAAGTTTCACTTTTTTTAGAATAATTCATTTTCCCTTTAATGGATTTTTCTCCAATTTACAGGACATTTCTTCCCACAAAATTTTACCATTACAAATTAGAATCTATATTTTTATATCTATTTTTATTCTTATATTACACTTTAATAATTTTAAAATAAATGTTTCATTATCATTTTAACAATCTATATTTCTCAATAAAGGCATTTTAAAATATTTACAAACAATTTCCTTACCATAAAATTATATTTGTTCCTTGTACATAAAATTTTGACATGTTTATTATTTATTTTAATGAGAATGTTAGTGAAATTTTTTTTGTAATTTTATAATATTTTATCCCTCAATTTTTTAAAAAAAAATTCAAAAGTGATGTGATAATCAAGTCTTATTATGATGATATTTTGAAATACATTTTCCTAAAAAATAATTTTGTGATTTCATTTCAATTTTAAAATGATTTTTCTATATATAAGAAATGGTTCATAAATCAGCAAATATTCTTACTTTCTAAATACATTGATTGGGTGATAATGTTTTTGATTTCAGATGATCCTGATTTATTTATATGGTACTATTTGAGCATATTTTGAATCCCATTTTCTTTCTCTTTGTTATTTAATATAATATGAATGGTTTTATTTTATGCCAAACACATATGGATGGATTATAACATGTGTGTTATAATATCACACTCTAATACCTAGGTGAATTAATCATATTTCATTAGATAACTATGTTAATTGAGTGATAAATACTTCCTTCACTGTGGGAATTTATTATAGAACAATTTCTCCACTATGGGAATCTTGAAAGTATTCATGTTACACTATGGGAATCATATGATGATGTCTAATACACTATGATATGCTTACATATTTTTATATAACTTCTGTTTTCAACGATATACCTTAATATTTATTATATTACATGTACTAATTATATTCCTCTATATTATATTATTATTCTTTTTATTATTCTTTTTATATGATTATGAGCCATGTTTTTATGACATTGATTTATTCATATGATCCAATGCCATGATTTATAATGATAAATCAGGTTCTATGATTTTCACTCAGGATGCCTTGATCTTTTTATCTAATATTTTTCATTTATTTTTCCATAATTTTTATGATATAATGGTTATAACTAGTTGATTAGTTTCCCTTAGTGAGAATTCTACCTCACCCATTTATTATGTTTAAATTCCCAAGGATATGAAAATGATTATATAATATAATATTTAGAGAATAAGTTCTATAGGATCAATTTTATGAAGAATTATTCCAAGGTGTTTGAATATATGATAATTATATAGCTATTCTCCAAGTCACTAAACATTTAGGACCTTGTGTACTATCAATTTTTCAGATTTGTATTAATTACACCATGGTATCAATATATTATTTATGAATTTTTGTCTTGGGTCTCCATAATTGGTCTCAGTGTAGGTTTCTGTTATTTTTGGAGATGATTTTTAAGAATATTATTGAAAACTCTAGAGAATTTTATATAGGAATATAAGAATAATAGGATGGAATATTTATGTTTTGGTAAAGTAGATATTGTATACTTACCCAAGAATTTATGTCCCGGACAGAATACAACAGGTGGGTGTAGGATCTAGAATAGATGTTCATAGGGGTACTAAACCCAATCTTATAAAAATAGGTGTTGAATTTATTTTCACCTATAGTACTAAAAAAGTAATAACTACATAATTGGTTTGATGCTATGGGTTATATAATTTTGTTAATATTATTATCTTTACAAACTATAGTGAATAATTTGATTATGATGTTAACTTAATAAAATATTACCATACATAACAAATATTTAAACTTAAATGTTTTTAACTTATGTTATACACATCATTTAGGAGTTATTTATTTTATGATCGTTGTTTTCCCTTAGTAATTGTTTTATCTTATGTCTATAAAAATTCTTTTTAATATCATAAGTTTTCTAATAATATCAATTAAACACCAAATCGCATCGATAATTATTTATCTTTAAAAATTCCTAGAAAAATGGTGATATCATATAAGATATATAACTCTTATCTATTCAATATTTTTTGGAAGAAACTTCTTGAAAATATAGTTATTATACCCTTGGTTTAATTTAACATGATTTTGGGTAAGGATAATCTCTCAATTCACAGAAGACATTTCAATTACAAGGATTATGAGAAAATGATTTATATCTCTTACCATATTGTGATCATATATCTTTCGAAGTATGATTATCAGCTCCCTTAAGAAGAAAAATCTATAATATGGGTTATTGCATCACCTAATGAGGGACACTTTACTCAAAAGATCAAGGATAAATTCAAAATTAATGAGCTTCGTATAGTATTAGAGTATACTAAAATATTTTTGGATGAACATTAAATTATTTCCATAGAGAGTGAGGTTGAGATTCCAATTAAGATCATAAATTGGTCTATTTCTATCTCAAATAGTTCTTATATAATGTTTTCTATTGAGATGGAATAATTATAGAATAAAATAAATGATAATCTAGATAATGGATTTGTATACTTTATTTCTTTTCCTTGGGGGAACCAGTGCTTTTGTTTAGAAGTATGCATCAATGTGTCTATCTAACGACCATTGTGAACTTATCAATATCACAATCAGGAAAAAATATATAATATACCCCATTTTTATGATTTGTTATTACAACTATGAGTAACTTTATATTTTATGAAGACTTACCTATGATCCAAATATAACCAATTGAGGGTAAGTAGAGAAGATCGAACCAACCAATCTTTTCACAAAATGTATGGATGTTATGAATTCATGGTGATGCCATTAGGGATTTAAGATGATGTTTTTATCTTTATGGGTTAGATTAACACAGTCCTTAGTGATTACATTGACAAATTCAAGATATTAATTGTTAATAAAATTTTCATATATAGTTTGATAAAGTAACAACATGAAGTGACTTTGAGAATAATTATAAGGACATTATGAATCAAAATATTATATTCCATGTATTGTAACATAGAATTATGGATGCAAAAAGTATCATTATTTGGTATCGTAATCACCGGTGAGTGTATATCAATTGACACATAAAAGATATATGTAATTTAAAAATGGAATAGAAAAACTTCTTTGATAAATATTCAATGTTTTCTTGGATTAGATGGATAATAATGGTATTTTTTGAGAAACTTCTCTCAATTATCCAATCCAATAATCACATTAACATGTAAGGGAGTGAAGTTCCTATGGATAATCGAATATGAGGAATGATTTAGGGAGACTAATAAGAGACTGGTTATTTTGTTTTTAGATATAATACACTGAATTGAAGATGGGATTGTGATATATATAAAATCTTCTTCAAAAGGTTTGGGATCTATTCTTATATAGAATGATAATGTGATTACTTATGAATCAAGTCAATACAATTATCATTATAAGAACTACCCAACACATGATCTTGAACTATTGGTATTAGTATTTTCCTTGAATATTTTCCTACATAATCTAATTAGTGACAAGTGTGATATTTATATGGAAAATAAGAGATTCAATTATATATTGGAAAAAAATAGTTAAACATGCATAAAATGAGATAGTTGGAACTGATAAAGGAATTTAATTGATCAATACATTACCACCCTATTAAGGAAAAGAATGTGTTTGATTACATATGTAGGATGTATCATTATATGTTATCCATGATGGTGATTGAAAAAGACTCAAAAATATTATATTTTTAATTAATAAATCATGAAATCAAAAGATAATATGTGAAATAATATCATTTCCAAATGATTGATTAATCAACCATTCATGTGAAAATCAATGAATCCTCAAAATATGATACCAAACTATCGAAACATTTAGTGAGTATTCAAATTATCTTCCCTAATAATGATTAAGTTATAATTTTTGGAAGTCATGTATTTATCTCATCAAAACAAGAACTAAGAAGGAAACTTTTGGATGATGATAATATCTTATCCTTATCAATTATAATGAGTAGAATAAATATGTATATAGATCATAAGAAAAAAAAATTGGTATAACATGAATATTGAATTCATATAATACACATCCCAATTCTTGGTATTCCATCACGTTAAGGCAGAACGAAAAAATTATAAAAGAGTATGATGCATCTATTAATCATACTACTATGAAAGTGGGAGAATATTCAATTCATATTTTTGGGACTCTCTAAAACATATAAGGGTCATAATTTCATTTCTGTTCTTGTTGATCCCTTTATAATAATATCCTATTTTATTTCTATTAAATAAGATTTATCTATTTACAAACTCACCAAGATATTGTTAAGGGTTGTGGTGAAATTAATTTAGTACAAATTTATATTTTATTTGACAAATATTTGTGGTTTACATCAATTTTATATACGTTTATTTAGAATTTATTAGATATGTTGTTTAGTTTCATCAATGTATTTCATCCTTATATAGTTTCTTAGCCAAAGTATACAATTCAATCTCTATAAGATATATTCATATCTCATTTTTTGGGTTTACAAGGATGTTGGGATCAAAACCATGGCATTCTAGAGTTCTCATATAACAACAATTTCCAATATAGTATTCATATGAATAAATATGATAATATTTATGTGAATATATATAGGAATCCAACATTCTATGAAAATTTTATAGAGAGAGGAAACTGATAGTTCATAGCCTAGTCTATGAAATGACAGAGAAGGTTTAAACCATTCATAATCACATGAATATTTAATCAATTTGAAATAATATGTATATATATATATGCAATCATTGATGTAATCTAGATTTTGATGTTACTTACATTGTGTTCCTTCAGTTATATCAATGAAAATGGTGTATGATATATGGGATGAAAGGTATATTGATCCATAGATACATTGATCCCTTTGAGATCTTTAATATTTTTTAGGTAGAATATTATCACTTATTACTCCCTCCAGATATCTACCATGTGAATAAAATGCCCCAATTTTTACTTTTTATGAAATGTATGCATGATCCATCTGATGTAATAAAATCAAAATCCAAGAAACCATAATATGATCTCTTGTATGAGGAATAACCTGGGAAATTCATGATCAAAAAGAAAATGTGTTTTAGAACAATACCACTCATATATTCAATGTTATTTAGATATATAATTATTATGACAAAGGCATAAATAAACTAAATGATACATTGAGGAAAAAGTTTCCTAACTTTTTTCCTTCTTATTAATAAAAATTTCAAATGATGAAATTATTTTATAGGGGCAGAATGTAAAGACCATAAACATTAAGTCTTTTAAAACTGATGTTATGTTGGATAACATTCACCAAATTATACAACCAAAATAAAAAAACAAAAACATATTAGAATTATATTATTAATAAATATACAATAAATGCTAGGATGGTAAACCATTAAAGGTTATTACACGTCGTGGATAAATATAAATTTCATAAATATTATTTTCATTATATTTTTTATTTTATTTTGAATTATAAATTTAATAATATTAGAGTCTAAAATTGTTAAAAATAATTTTTTTTATTCCCCAAAACAAAATTTTCTTAGTGTTATGTTTTAATTTTTATTCTTAAAACGATAATTTTTGTTGAAAAATAAGAGTTTCAGAGAATTAATTTTTATGATATTATCATTATGTAATTTCATCATATGTGATTGAAAAATAAATCTAGTAATTAATTATGTATTTAAGGAAACAATTATATGTGTTTTATGGTGAGAGCGAGACTTTTTAATTCTTATTCAGGCAATGGCGAAATATAGATTTTTAGGTTAATCCACTGATTTTTTCAATGGATTATTTTATCCCTGAGTGGGAATTGGACTTCAAAGAGGATTGTCCTATGCTGAGGGATCTGATCAATGCATGGGACTCTCAAGAGCCTTTTTTCTCAAGAAACAAAGGGTTAAACTTCGTGGATGCGCTCTTAGGTTGTTCAGATCTAGTCAAAGAGGATTTGTCTCATTCCTCTAATATTACAAGGCTTGAAAATGGTGGTTTTGCGGTGGTGGCAGATCCGGAGGCACTGCAACTAAGGATCAACCTATGAAAATTATTTATCATGGGGAGTGTGATTTATTCAAGGGGGGACAAGCCTTGGTCTTATTCTAATCTCAAGAATAGGGTTTCTCATTGTTGGTGAAGTAGATATTGGAGGCATATTCCTATTGAGATAGGGTACTTTAATATAATCTTTCAATCCAAACATGCTCTGAATTTGGCATGGAGTTGTGGAAATCTGCAACTCAATCCTAGAATCTTCATATTACCAGAATGGGGTGTCAATTTTAATCCATTTAATATATCGAAAAACAATGCTCAATTATGGGTAAGGGTTTATGGATTGAACTGAGTGTATTGGAATCCAAATATCTTAAATGACATAGAATCTTCTCTTGGTACCCTAATTGGAATGGATCAGAGGACCTTGGAAGGGGATTTGGGATTAACTTATCTTATTCTGGTGGATGTTAACATGAAAATCAAGAGATCTGCTAGAATATCATTCCATGCTTATGAAAACAAGTCTGAAGTGAAAGTGGAGTATGAGATTGTGCTGCACTTTTGTGATGTTTTTAAGATCCTGGGTCATTGGGTTTATAACTGAAGTTTTCTTCAAAAGATAGTTACTATTAATCCTAAATACCTGTAGTGGATTGATCCTAACAGGGGCTAGAAAAAAAGTTTCTTTCTTTGAGAAGAAGGGGGTTACTAAGAGCCATTCTGGTCCCTCACAATATTTGAAGATTTGGACTAACAACCCCCATATTATGGATCCTATGATGAAATCACTTTCTCTAGTTTCTATCCTAAAATAATCTTCGGATGATATGGTTGAGGTAGTGGAAACAAAAAAATTGTGATGTCCTTATCACCCTTAAAGGTGGGTCCTATGATGATTCCTTCTATAGAATGTGAATTCAAGGAATATCGGCCCATATTATTTGAAATTTTTAATGATATTTATTCCCAGGTTTTGACCTTCAAACAGAAGAAGAATATAGTTCCTTATATCTATATTTATCTATGAAAATTATAGATCTTGTGTTGTCCCTGCAAGGAGGTGTGAATCTTACTGACACAAAAGTTTCACCCATACTAGCTGGCCCTGCTGCTTCCATACCTACTGAGTAGCCATGTCAAGTGTGTTGTTGTGATATTATTCCAATATAGATGGCTTCTGAAAATGTGTCCAGATCTGTATCTCAAATTCCCCAATGCAATAATGATTTATCAAAACCTTTGAAATCTGGGAAGTATGATTTAAAGTAGGATAATGTTGTTGTCTTCAGTTCTGAAAAGCATGTCACACATCTTATAACCACTCAACATATTCTTTGTGGGAATAAAGAAGAGCGGTCTTGCATAGTGAAATGTCCAGATATTAGGTTTGCAAAGACTTCAAAAAATATTTCATCTAAAATTTCTCTCAGATCTGCAAGAAAGAAACCTCTCTATAACACAGTTTTAGTTGTAGCTTCATGCACTGGTCTTCCTGTCTTACAGCAGGTTCAGAATACTAGTATTCTTGATTCTCAAAATTTTATGTTACATGATGTAGAAAATGATTTAGATTTCAAAATCATAAATCATCCTAACTCTGGGGTTAAAGGAAATGTTATTAATTTGAACATCTATCAGAAAATTCAAAAAACTATGGATGGGTCTATTCGGGATGATAATTACAAAATTACACTGCCTATTACATATGAGATTAATTACTTATTTTAGTGCACTCTCACTCCCAAAAGGAATATAGAGAGACCACCAAAGAAGGCAGGAGGTAAAATCAAGAGGTGTTCTAACCTCAGATTTAGATTTAAATTAAAAACCACTTTTGGAATTGCTAGGGACATTCCAATATGGAATCCTCTAGGTCTATTTGGTTCATTATAAAAGAACATAAACCAGTTATCATTGGTATGTATGAACCAAAAATGATTTTCTCCTCTCGAATTTCAAACTTAGTGAATTTTGGATTCCATCTTATTAACACCAACAAATGATCATCTTCATCCAATAGTCTGGGTTATGGATCAATCTTTTCTAAAAATCCCTTAAATTGTTATATCAAGTGATGCACATGTGACAGATTCTTCCAAACATATTGATCACCAGTATTCATGCTCTTTTAATTAGGCTCATAACAGGTATACAAATCGCAGAAATCTTTGGATAGATATTGGTACTTTAAAACCCTCTATTACAAATCCTTGGATTATGATGGGGGATTTCAATTCTATTTTGAATTAGGGTGAGAAAATGGGTGTGTCCAAAAATTCCATTTCATCCAGGGAATTAAAATAATGCATAGATCAAAATGATCTATTTGAGGTTAATCTTGTTGGTGCAAAGTACACTTGGTTCAGGAAGCTTTTGAATAGTTTTGTGGCTAGTAAAATTGATAGGGATTTTGTAACTAAGGATTATCTGGATATATGGGGATCCATTTTGTGCACTACACTTTGTAGACATAATTCTTATCACCATCCTATTCAAGTAGACCTTGTGGAAAAGGATCAAAAGCCTCTGTACCCATTCAAATTTAACAATCCTTGGGTTACTCATCCTAAATGTAGAGATATTATACAAAACACTTGGATCTCTGTAAACTATAGAAGTGATTCTTTTTCTTGTATAACCAAACTCAAAATTCTTAAGAAGACATTTAATATTTCGAGTAAATATCATTTCAGCTGACTTGAATCTGACATTGTTTCTCTAGATGCTTCTCCTTGAAATGTTCAAGAGCTCAATTACCATAATAAATTTTCTAATTGTATTTTACTTGAAACTGGGTTTTCATTCAAGCTCAACAAACTTCTTAACATAAAAGATGCATTGTAAATGGATTACATTAATGAAAATTTGTTAATGGATGGTTATAGAAACATGAATTGTTTCAATGTTCTTCAGAAAATTATGAAAATTTTCAAGCCTCTTTCTCTGATAAAAAATTGTGATGGTCTCATTGACAATAAGAAGGATTTATCTGAGCATGTTATCTCCTATTACAAGGATCATTTCAATAGGTCATATAACTCCATGTATCATGTGGAAGGGGTTATTTCACAGCTTGTGACATAGGAAGATAATTACAACATTTTTTCTACTCCTTTGTCTTCAGAGATAAAGGAGGCTATTTTAAGTCACACATCTGAAAGTTCTCCAGGACCAGATGGTTTTGGTAACTTATTCTTTCAATATTTCTTGGATATTATCCATGTTTATGTTTGTAGGTTGGACACCCACTTTTTCAATGATGGTATTCTTCATCATGGGTTGAATGCTCAGTTTCTAGCTCTTATCCCCAAAGTGGAAAATTCAAATAAAATCCATCTTTTTAGGATTATTTCCTGCATTAACACAACATACAAGATTATTGGAAATATCATTTCTAACATGCTTCCCACTATTGATAGTAATATTGTCTTTGCTAATCATTTTGATTTTATTAAGGGAAGGTCGATTCAAGAATGTCTTATTACTACTTTGGAAAGTGTGAATCTTCTCAAAAGTCCGATCAGGGGAGGAACCATTACCTTGAAGCTTGATGTGTGGATGGATTTTGATACTATAGATTTGGGTTTCAGTTGAAATATTCTCATCATTTTTGGTTTTGATATCACCTTTATTAATTGGGTCAAGATCATTTTAGGATCGACTAATATTTATGTTCATATTAATGGATCTCTTAAAAGATACTTTGGTTACTCGAGAGGCATCAGGCAAGGTGATCCATTATCTTATGTGATTTTTTCAATTGATGGAGATTATTTAAGAAGATTTAATTCCATTATGGATGGGAATGGGAAGATGAAGTTTGTTCTTGATAGTAGGGTTCTTGTTGCTCCTTACCATCTTTTTTATGCTGATGAAATAATCCTTTTAACTCAAGGAGACAATTGAAATATAAGAAACAACAAGAGGTCACTTTTACATTATGATATGGTTTCTGGTCAGGAGATTAGATGGAATAAGTCCTATGTGAACATTGGGAGGAACTTCACCCAAAAAAGAAAATTTATATTATCAGTGAGTTGGGCATCAAAGAAGGTGGTTTCCCCTTAATTTATTTGGGGGTTCCTATGTTTTGATGGAGACTGAAGGCTTGATACTTCTCTAGCATTGTTGGTAATATTAGATGGAAGCTCTAAATCTGGATGGGAAAATCTTTATCCTTGGATGGTCGGGTCTCAATAGTGAATTCCACTATCATATCCAAATTATTGTATTGTTTTATGGTGTATAAATGGCCAAAATATCTAATAAAGAGCATTGTTGTGTTAATTTAAAATTTTATTTGGAGTGGTTCTGTTGTGGAAATAATGCTTACCACGGTTTCATGGTAAAATGTCTGCAAGCCTTAGATGCAGGTGGTTTAGGTATTAAGAATCATGGATATTTTAATGATTCCTTACAATTTGGGTTTATGTGGAGGCTTATTAATATTCATTCAGAAGCTCTTTTCTTACTTCAGGTTCGATTCATGAATACACTCAAATATGGAAATTTTAACTGTCTCAGCACTTCGGTATGGCATGGTTTTAAGTCTATTTTTTCTATTATTGAAAATGATTCAAGATGGATTGTATCTAAGGAGTCATATTTATCTTTCTGGGGGAGAAACTGGACTTTGTTTCCATTGATTGATTTGATTTCATATGGAGATTAAAATCTGGATATTGACATATCATCTAATGCTGAACATCAGAGTATGGATAATCTACCATCTCATGTTATTTCCACTATTGATATATCTTTCTTCTCTAATAGGGAGGACTTTTTATCTTGCGAACCTGCTACTAGTGGAATCATCCCTTCTAAAGTGTTTTATGAGCATGCCATATACAACAACAATGAGTTAAATTGGATGGGTAATTTGAGGGGAAATTTATTGAGGCTTTTTTTGTCTACATTGGCTTGGAAAGTTCCTCATAAAAATATTACAACTGATGATTTATTGAAAAATTGTGGAATATCGATGTGTTCTATATGTGTTTTGTGTCATCAAAATAGGGAAGATTTTTAACATCTTTTCCATAGTTTTGCATCAGCTTCGGCAATGTAAAAGGCTATGGATGGTGTGTTTGAAGTGTATTTAACTCGGGTCACAACGATTCAGGATTTTTTAAAGAGCTGGAGTAATACCAGATTATCATTGCATCATCTGTGTCTTTTATAAGTAGCTGAAGAAGAGGTCATTCACTGCATTTGGAGCTCCAGGAACAAGAGGATTCTTAACCAATAGACCTTTCAAGTTATTGTCGCGCTGACTGGAATTTTATCTGCTGTTTGAAAAACTTTTGATCTGAAAAAACATTGTTGTTCAGATTATGACCTCTCAGTTTTAACTTGGTTTGGGGAAAATGGTAATTTCCAACATCCATTTGGAATTATTTATGTTTATTTTCAAGCATCATTTTCTATTTGGAATAAAATCAATTCTGATGGTTCCTTAAAAGATAATCTGGGACCTGATGGTTTTGGTGTTGTGTATAGGGATCATCATGGAGGTGTTATTAGTTGTTTTCATGGATCTTGTGGAAATTCCTCCTCCCTTGAAGAATAAATTCTTGGTGTGATTATAGAAGTTGAGCAGGAAGAACAATATGGTTGGAATAATCTTTGGCTTGAATGCGATTCTATAACTATTGTTCTTGTTATTCAATCTAGTTCGATTCATCTTTAATGGACGCTCACCAATAGATAGATCAGATGTTTGGATCTTTTATACTCTATGGATCATATGGTTACTCATTTATATCGATAGGCTAATGTTCTTGTGGATGGTCTTGCAAACAAAGGCATCAATGGTCTTGTCTTTCAATGGGACAATCAGGTTCCAGATGATCTTATTCCTCTTCTTTAGAGGGATCAATGCAAATATCCCATTTTCATAATTGTGTAAGGTTTTCATTTAATAAATGGGTCTTTCTTTTCTAGGCAAGGACTTAGTTTACCATTAAAAAGGAAAAAATTATGCTTTTTAATATATTATTTTATTTTATAAATCCTATGTCGAATGTTTTTATTACTAACTTAAAATGTTAATTTAATAAAATAGTTCTAGGTATTTTCTTTGAATAAATTATTTTCAAGGTGATTTTCAGTTTTTTCTTAAAATGAAACCATTATACCATTAATTTTTTTAGATTAAACCAATTTATGTCATATTAATTAATAATTTTTATAACTATGTCTTACACATAAATTTTTGTCATAAAAACAAATGTTTCATAAAAATAGTTTTAACATGATTATGTGTTTGAATTTTATAATTATGTTTTCAAACATTTAGAAATTTTATTTTATAGAATGATTTTAAATATTTAAATCTGAATTATTGAATTAGGTAAAAGGTTCCATCATAACATTTTCCCTCTAAATTAGTCAGTAGTGATAAAAATTATTTACCAAATTAAAAGTAAATTATGGTAAAATAAAAAGGATAGAATAAAAATCCCTAAAACACTAAATTTTGATTCATAAATGAGTTGTTGAAATTATATTATTCCCAAACTTCTTTTCCCACCTATTTTTTCAATATTTTGGTCATTGACCCTTTAATAGTAGGTTTACATTATAAAAAATGTAAGGGTTTCCCCCGATGAAAAATTTCTCTTCAGCTAAAAAGGAGTAACAACCTCACTACATAAATACTAACCTTTCCTAATAATTTATTATTGAAACCCATTATATTTTATACTCATACAATCTTATAAAACTTATATAATTTCCTTTTTACCCTTAGTTTTCTTAATTATTTCATAGCCATGTAAGCTTTCATGACAAAACTCAAACGTCTGACATAAGTATTACATTAGCTTAGTTTTTCAACTTAATCCAATCATTCCTAAATAACCTATAACCTTATTAAAATTATTAAATCTGTATAATTATTATAATTTAATTCCATTACATTAATTAAATAATAATTACTTACTCTTTTCCATCCACTTATAAAAACAATAGAATTTTACTTGTGCGTTCTGTAGTCTACCACATCCATTAAATAAATTTTTTTTGGATATTAATTTTATTTAATTATAAAAAAACCCATAAATTATGTTTCCATAAATTAATAAAATAAAAAAATATCATTATTCAAATATTATATTTATATTATATATTTTATTAACCATACTAATCAATCAAGATATATCACGATCATGTTTGGGTTTGATTAACCACATAAATAAATAAATTATATAAAACACTATCATGGATGACTGTAAGAACGTAAATTCTTGTAATATTATAAGTAAATAAATATTAAAATATTACATTTTTTTCTTTTTTTTATTTAAACTATTATGAAAATATCATCATCGATCACAAAAATTACCCAAATTAACCGACGCTGATTTAATTTTCTTGCAAACATAAGAAAAAATAATATAGTCAATGAATATAATATGAAAAATATAATGTAACATTAAATAAAAAATATAATAATTAAATTCCTAATAAAGTTTCTAATAAATTTATTTTAATTATTTGGGATTTTAAACATGTTCACATAATGAATCTGGAATAAATTAAGGGTTTCATCTAATAATTTTTTTTGAGAAACATTTTCTTTCAGATACCAAATTTCATTTAAATTGTGTGTATACAACCTATTGGATATAAAATATAATTTATTTTATTTATTCATTTTATATTAACTTAAATTTAAATCAATTTCTATTTCAGGATGTATTTATTAGAATGTCTCTTAGTGTATATGGGTTTTCATCTCCAATTCCTCTCTTTGAAACATTCTTTTTATTATACATCTAATTTCATTTGAGTGGAATATTTTATAACTAATTGATATTTTATATCCATAAATACCCTTTATTCAAGGTAAATTATTTAGAATATAAAACTCACACTCTCTTATAAGAGGTATTGATTTAAATTCTTGTCAAATTATAGGTAGTTTTCATGACTTAAATCATTTCATTGGGTCGTAATCACTCATATATTACTATTAGAATTAAATATTGATATAGTATAGAATATTATTATGTTATAATGTATTAAACCAATTTATTATAGGTAATTAATGCTTCACAAAAAATTCATCATCCTTTTTTATTTTATTATTATTTTTTTAATTGCATTTTTTTATGAATAATTCCCATTTATTTTTGACTTTTTTACCATATCTTGGTTTTTAATTCTTAAAAATGATCACCTTTACCTAAGGTAAATGATAATTTATTTTCTCTCCAATAATATTTATTTTTTTCACTATTATTTTTAACAAAATATTATCAATTTAATGATGTGGGTTTTTCTAAGAAGTTGTTTCAAAATATTTAAAATGATTTTCCATACAATGAACATATATTCATCCCTTCAACATCAAATTTTGACATATGGTTCATTTCATATCAAGGTATCCTTATTTTAATTTTTATTGATGTTTTTTAATATGTTTTATATTTATCATCAAACAATGGATTTTTTAAAATAAGAGGAAAATAACGACTTTTCAAATGATTTTAACAAAAACTTCTAAATTAAAATTATTTCGTTATTTCTCTTTCTTTTAAAACTGATTTTTCTCTAATGGTGCAATGGTTCATAAATAACTTTGAATGTTGTCTTATAAAATACACTATTTTGTTGGTCAATTTTTTGTTATCAAATTATCATGATTTTTTAGTTGTTATAATTTTTAAAATATTTGAAACCCATTTTCATTCCATAGGTTATTTATGGTAAGTTAGTTTATATGATATTAAGTGTCACATAAGTGTATGGATGATGATTAGTGGGGTAAAATATAACCATTTAATTCATCGGTTAAAATTTTATATTTCATCATATAACTATTGGTATCATGTAAACTATTCTCACCCCACTATGGGAAACACATATGGAATGATCACTCCCCTATGGAAATCTATTAGGGTGCATTCTTTATTATGGGAATTGGGTGGTGATTTCTGATCCAGCTCAATATACCTACCTATGTTCGTGCCTCTTCTTTTTCATAAGATGTGATTTTTTTCTAATATATAACTAATGTTTTTTATATTCCATGTTTTAATGGTATTACACATTTCTATATTATAATTTCACTTTTTGATTTATTCACGTTATATACTTCTAAGACATGTTTTAATGAAAATTATTTAGTATTATGTTTCTACTACATGATCTATAATGTTAAATAAAGATTATAATTTTCCCTCATGATCCATGGATCATTTTTTTATATTTATCCTTTATTCATGCTTTCCCTCATTTGTTTGATCTAATAGTCGTGATTATTTCATATTTTTCTTTTAATGAGAATTTGACCTCACCCCTTTATTATGTTCCCATTACCTAGCTTATGACGATTATTTTATCATCTGAAATTTATAAAATACGTTCTAGAGGAGAACATTTATGGAAAAATGTCATCAAGTGTTATAAAATATGGTATTTATATAGCTATTATCCAAGATATCAAACCATTAGTTTCATGGGTAGTTTGAATTTTTTTAAGATATATTAATTAATCCATGGTATCAATATTTTTTTGTATTTTTATTGGGTAACCAAACTGAACCTTCAAAGGATGACACCCCCCAACCTACCCCACCACCACCACTATCCAGAGAATAATGAAAAGAACATCGATGAGGAAATAGATGAGAATAAGTAAAATGAAACCTAACACAGGCTCTAATAGAGTCTCCTACACCACAGAGAGAGGATATTACACATCATTTAGAAGATCTTATACATTAAAATAGAATTTAGAATGAAATATATTATTCACCAATGACATATCTAATAAAGAACATACATATATCACTTATGGTATGGGGAATGAATATGAAACCATCATTTTTACTTTATTATAGTGGATCTATCTCCTACAGTGACTTATTTGATGTTTCGTTAGGGGATAATACTAGTAACCAATACTTGTTGAAATATGTCTCCAACGTTTGATATTGGGTAGTCCTCGACTCAAAAATATGAGGAGGTATAGGTATCACAATGTATTAAGGTTACAAAAGTAATATTATATGTAGAATAGTATAGGGAGGTAGCTTTGACATAGCCATATGTTCACCCAGTTGAGGTAAAGGTTGGAAATAAAGAGAAACTAACTCTTGTATCTGGTACACTATAGCAACATAGATGTTGCACCCAATGTGGGTATGAGGTCTATACATTGAGTTATAGAACAGAGAGGTGGTGACATTTATTTAATTGATTATAAAACATTATATATATACATATATAATTTATGATGTAATTAAATGTATTTTTTATAATTTATATTTATATATAAATTTTCAAATTAAAACTGCATAAGAACTACAATTTTAATTTCATGATAAAGTTAAAAAGTCACTGAATAGAAATGAAACATCATTTTAGAATTCCTAGCACAATATTAATAATTATATTATAAAAAAATACCAAATATATAATCATTTATCATATAATTTAAAATGTATATCTTTATAATACGATATTTAGAGGTTAATTCAGATATAGAACATTCAACATCTTCCAATTAAATATGTAAAATATCTATGTGGGTTGTATTTTTTATTTTAATATATATAATTATATTGTGGTTATGATCCTTAATTTTTTGTTTCTTATTTTAATTTTATAATTGATATTATTATATTTAATGAACATTATGTTTATATTATTATTGTGTTGGATGAGCTAGAAGAAGGTATATATTTATGTGAAATTCACAGGCTTAAAGTATGTATAGAGACAATTTTAGAAATCCTATGGGCATCCACGATATTGAACTATATTAAGGGTGATGTTGTATTTTTCTTAGTACATGTTATGTTTGATGATGGGTTCACTACCATTCATGGTAAATAAATGTTTTCTTGAAGATGAAATATAAAAAAAAATCCATTTGTGGGAATTATAAATTTCCCAACTAGTGGAATGTTTTTTTGGAGATATACTTTCAAAAAGTAAAGATATCTAACCAAGATTTGTGTATTTTCATTAGTTTATTTGTTTGAGGAAGAATTATAATTAAACAAAAAGATTTAGAGTTTATATGAGAACTTATTTAGTATACCATTTGATGTTATTTCTTAGTTGAATGATATATAATTTATAATGAAAACATCATATAGTGAGGTTACATAAGATTTTTTCTTACAGAAGCTGATGTTTTAAGAAACAAAAAATGAAAATATCATACATATATGAATTTTAATATCTTGTATGATATTTTTTATGACATTTGAATTGGGGATATTAAAAAATTAAAATATCATATGTTATTCTCTTTTATTAAAATATTTCATAACCTTATATGTTATTTGAGAATATTTTATGACTTTTTTTATGATTTGTATGATAATTCATCTATTCTAGGTTATACTGAAATAAGAAACATAATATTATATGGTGCATAAAGCCTTTATGTCTTCTAAAAGCTCATATGATAATTTAATTTTTGAATTATAGGAATTATTTAAAATAATTTAAATTAAAATTATTATGGAAGTACGATTAATATTCCGGAAAAATCTTTTTGTTTATTATATTTAATAAGTATTCTAAATAAAAGTATAATAAAATTAGATGATTCAAGTGAAAATTACTCTAATGGTCAAAAGTCATTATCACTCACGGTTTCTTATACACTCTAAGATAAACTTATACAAGATGAGGGTAATGGGGATATTTGTGAGATATTTCTACACCACAAGATGAGATTACAAGTAACGTTTCATAGTGGTAAATATCAAGGTGAATGAATGTTGTTTATTTTTTGTTTATTTTAATATAAAAATAATCTTGTGTAAATTTAAACTATATTAACATTTGAGTCTTATAGAAGAATTATATGAGGATGGTTAACTCGGTATTGAATGTGTTCTGAAAGAGATTTTACCACTAAAAACACATGATGCTTCCACAATTGAATCTATAAATATTATTTATATATGGTTCGATGAATATGATTAATAATAAATAATTTGAAAGAGAAAAAATATTAATAATTCAGTGTGATATTTGTTTGAGAAGAAGATCTAATACATTTCTATATCCTAGAAGAAAGAAGAAGAAACATAAAACCCTGAGAATATCATAAATAGATTATTATTAGAGGAAGTGGAAGAATACCATCATCTAGGGTTTTTTAGGCTTATATACTCATATAAAATCATTCTTTAGAAGGGTGTGTTTTTTATTATGGTTAATGAAAGATTGAAACCGGTTGGTGCTCACAATTATTTGATTTCATGGTCATAGACATGATAATTTCTTTTTTAATAATAAAAAGGGAATTGTGAAAGTGGGACAATTAACATGTGACACTCGGGAAATAGTCATATTAAATTAGAATACCAATGTTAAAAACATATTCTGTGTGTTTATTTCTTCATTAGTGAGTTTATTGAGGGATAGGTGATTAAAATTAATTATAGTGAAAGTATTCTTAATTAATATAAACACGAGTCACCCCCCCCCCCCCCACACACACACACTAGTGTGTATCACCCTTCATGCGATCCAAAAATTGGTGTTAGATAATGTTATATCCTTGGGATAAAATCAAAAAATAATTGAAGAAAATAATTCTTTTAATTGAAAAGGTGTTCCATTGTTTAGTGGATAATTGTATCACTCAAATAAATAAGCAATGGTTATTTATATTCTCCCTCAACGTATTAATTTTCTTAACTCTGCGAAATATGAATTCATTATTCCTAGTGAAGCCTCAATATGGTCCCAAACTAAAAAATGGAGCATTAAGAATGATTTAAATGAAAAGAATTTTCTTCAATCATATTTTCCTACAAAGAAGCTAATAAAGGTCATGGAATTTAAAATTTATAGTGCTATATGGGAGAGGATTCAAAAAAATTATGAGAGTAATAAAAATGAAAAATAATAAAAGTTATTAATAATTCAAAAATATTTTTAATACATTATGATGCATGACTATGATACTTTGATGAGTTTTTCATCGGATTAAATTTAGATGTCAATATAATTCAAGGAATTGGAGAAACATTATAATACTAAAATATGGTAAAGAAATAGTTGAGGATCCTTCATAATAAATTTTATGAAAAGATCTTAGATCTTTAAAAAAGATATCTTTATGGACTCACAATTTTTTAAATCTATAGTAATCTCATCAACAATAATATGAAAAAAATTTCCAACACTAAAGACAAATGGAAAACATGAATTTGATATCTCTTTCAAATTTATCAGTGGTATTAAATTTAATGTGATTAAAAAATAATAAAATGAAGTTGATGAAATAGAATATTATACAAAAACAATTTCACTCATATTAGTAAATTTCACAAGTGGTGGAAGATATAAATAATGTGTTAAATTACCATTCAATTATTTTAATTATGGAAAGGTTGGAAATTTCATTTTTAACTATCATGTGAAATATAGAATTTAAAATGATAATGATGAATCTTCTACAAAGACCACAACTACATATCAATCATATGTTCAATAAAAATGAAATAAGATGTTTTCATCTTATTCCATTATAAGTAACATTCTATCAATTGAAGAATCTATGTCTAGAAATGAAGAATTTAGTAATGATAAAACTATTAGAGATGAGTCTCAAAGAGTGATCATGGAAAATTTGGAAAAATATGTGATCATGTTTCAATATGGATATTAATACAATATTGAATTATTATTAGTGAAATGTTATATTCCTAGTAAATATGTAATGATTATTTATATTCGGATATGTTTGAAAAAAATTGGAAGAATAAGAGAATAAAACTTTCAGATGAATAGAGGATTAGATAAGAAATTTCATCTTTTGGATGAAAAATAAATTGAGATGATGAAACATGATATTTCCACAAAAATTAAAATCATTGAAGACATGACTTCCACAAATAACAAAGGAGTAAATTAAATTGATAAGATCATAAAATTTAATGATGAATCTAATAATCAGGATGATAAAATTAAATACAATAAGAATGACACTATTATAGTTCAAGTATAATGTTTAATGAAACTTATAATAGTTATATACACTTATAAGGAAGAAACATATGAAAATTAAATTTCTACAAAATATTTTTTAATAAAGGGATACAGTATCAACTGATGAAATATGTGATAAATTGTAATCTGTAAAAACAAAATCTTCTGAAGAAAGGCTAAAATATAATAAAATAAGTAAAGAAAGAAATTCATAAAATGGAAATACATATTTCATAATTATTCATGTAATAAATCAATAAAAGGACCTTGTGATATCCACTAATTCAAGGGATGAAAATAGATAAAGACAGTGACCTTTTTAACTTCAAAATTTTATTTAAAACAAATTATTTAGGGTGTAATAATGGTTTTTTGGAATGTTTTTCCATAAGTATTTTAACTAACTAAAAAATACGTCTCTTTATATAATAATAATATACCATTAATCAATAGGTGGTAAAAAATAATAGGTGATAACTCCATAAAGTAATCAACCGTCTGAACATATGTTTGACTGTTTCACAGCTATGTAATGCAAAAAATAAGGGTATTTTTGGAATAAATTGTGTCATTATCAGAATATTGAATGATATAGCTATTGTGAAATGGGTTTTGAGAAACCATTGAATCATATTTCAAGTTGTAGAGGTAAGTATTTAGTATTTAATATGTTAGAAAGAAAAAAGTTATTCTTATCATAAAAGGCATAAGCACCTTAGCAAAAATCATAAAATTAAACTCATTAAGGAAGAAGATAAGAGAAGTATTACCATATTACAATAAGATACAACTTATATATTTAAAAAATTAAAGAAAAAAATATGATAAGAAATATCACATAGGAAGTGAAATTAAAACATAAGAAATTCGTGCTTTGACCCATCATGATTTATATCGCTCAATAACGAAAAAACAACCAGTTGGGAAAGGTATTTTATTAAAATAATTTATGTAATCACAACTATAGAGTCCACCAAATATATGACATATAAATAATTGGAATTATATAGGTTTTGGAGTTTTATAATACTTATATAAAATTAAATAGTATTTCCATGTATTATCAAGAAAAATGATAGAGTTAGAGGAAAATGTGTTGAGAGGGATGCAGATAGAATTTTCCTAAGATATAAACCTAAAGTAAGTGCCTTATTATTCTATAATAAGAAATAAAAAATATTTGGTGATGGTGATTATATATTATTTCTTATGAATGGTGGTGGATTAAGATGAACTATCATTTCAAAAGGTGATGATGATGATAAAAGATCTGGATCTGCAATTGATCATTTGAATGTATATAGCTTCAAGAAAAATGAGTATATTTCATTGTTTTAGTTGAGGATAAAGATATTATGAATTCAAAATAATTTTGTTTCTATCCTAAAAAGGATAGTTAGTCTACAACCGGTGCGGTTTAAAGACCAATAATGTATGTACATGTTCATAACATAATTTGTGATAAAAAAAATGTGTAAAAATGAGTAAGAACTCATAACATTAAGATACTCTAGTTTTATATCAAGAGTTGAACCCATATCACAAGAATAAAATATGGATCCCAAGGAGTGATTCCTGAACATTAATGAGGAACTTGAACAATTTTCATGGAATGGGATATGGGAATATGTTATTATACCCATTAAAAATAATGTTATCGAAACAAACTGGGTCTTTAGAAACAAGATAAATTGAAATTGAAAAGTTTCTAGAAGAATATACATATTTCTATGAAATGGGTACTCACAAATTGAATAGTTTAATTTGATGAAACACTTTATATGGGGGCCAGACATGAGTAAATCAGAATCTCAAAACCATAAAATCTTAAAAAAATATTTAAAATAGTTGTTAAATAATATTTTATGAATGGTGATATTGAGGTAAATGTGTATATAGAATAGCCTAAAGGATTAATTCATGTTTCATATGAAAGTAAAAAATATAATATAAAGAAACTACGGCATATCTTTAAAAAGGATCTAATAGTTTGGAATTTTATGATTGATGAGTACCTAAAAACCATCATGTTTTAAAAATGGTAGGTGAAGAAAATCAATATATAAAAAAGAAAAAAAATATATCACACTTGTTAATTTTTTATATTGATGATATATTATATTAAAATAATGGAGAAATATTATGTGAAGATCTATCAAGAAATATGAATTAAATGATTGAAATGTAAATGGTGATGGGAATTGATTCTTCTAGGGAATACAGATTGTGCAACTAGTAGGATTTATTTCTATCTCATTGTTAAATTATACAAAGGATATCTTGAAAAAGGATTGCATACTTGAAGATAGATTATTTTATATGCCAATTAAAGTGCACAAAAATCGGAAAAAGGGTGATGAATCGAAAAATATAAATTATATTTACTTTAGAAGTTTGGTTTGAAGACTAATATACTTGATATAACCAAGATTTTAAATTGTATATATTGTTACATTTTGTGTCTAGTATCAATAAAATCCCAAATAAGAACATATTTTGGTAGTAAAAAGGATCCTTAGAAACATATCAAATACTTTGAATTACGGAATAATGTATTAAAAGATATGTGAGGTACAATGAATAGAATTTATTCATATATATTGGGTAGGGGAATGTGATGATTGTAAATCAACATTTCGGGGAATTTTTTTCTTTTTAATAAGTTATGTCTCTTATAACTCAATAAATATTACATCTATGTTGCTCATATCTACGTAGGCTAAATATTTTTCAACTCCAAAGGAATCTACACATTTGATATTTATAAAAAAATTGAAAGACATTACTGTCAAAGAAATTCATCCATTAATAATGGGTCGTGAAAATTATATTTCCCTAATTCTATCCAAAAATACAACGAAGCACTCTAGGTCAAAGAAAAAAAATAAAGTTCCATTTTTTAAAGGAAAATAATGAAGAGGGTATTTTGAGGTTGTAAATGTTTCCCTCTAAAAAATAGATTGTTGATGTTCATACCAACCCTCCAACAACTTGTCATTTTGAGACTTTAAGGAAGGAAAATAGATTATTACCCACCACATACAATTAAGGTATGTCATAGTTTGAATTTCCACCACTATTATCTATTGATCTTATTTTTTAGGATATGTTTTTAATAGGGGGATAAAGTTTATTCCAATTGTTAGAATTATTTTTATGTGTGTGTTAAACCATGTCGGAATAACTTTTGGAATAATATTTTAACTTTTTATTATTGTGTATGCATTATGTTTAACCTACGACCATTTATGAACTATATTTATGATTCATATGATAAATTCGGTTTTCTACAAGGATTTTGGTAACATATACGTAGAGATAATGAATTCATGATTCATTTTATTAAAAATGAATGATTTGTTCCCTAAAAAGTATGATCTTTAGTTTTACATTCATAAAAGAGGATATAAGTTTGACGTATAGTCTATAAATCCCAAAGTGTATATTGTTCAAACCTCTTGGGTAAGATCTTGTATTTGTTTCCAATGCATGTTAAGTGTGATGATTGGTGAATAAATATTCTTGTAAAAGATAATTAGTTTTGTTATGGGAGTTTTTTGTTCAATCATTTTTTAGATATCAAAAAAGTCTCATCTTAGGGATAATTTTCTAAAGATATGCTTTCATAATGGGAAAATAGATAACCTAGGAAGTTATTTTGTGTTATTATATTTGTTTGAGGATAATTTGGTATGAATTAAAAAGGTATTAAATTGATGTTAACTTGATTAGAAAATCCCAAAGGATAATTATATTGAATTAACCATTGGATAATTGATGAAAGAATATATTCTATGGTGAGGTTGTGTTGGAATTTTGATCTGTGAATTTGAAGTTTAACAAAATGAAAAATTAAAATATTATGAAAGTATTACATTTAAGATCATATATGAAATTTTATTCTAGTTTTAAGCCATTTTAGTTGGATAAAAATTCAATTGAAAATATCATGCGAGTTTCTCTTCTAGTATAACTTTTTAGATCCATGTATAATATTTTGGAAACATGTATGATGATTTGGTTCTATTGGAAATATTTTTTTATGTAAGGGTAGAATAACAAAGAAATATTTGTTTGGAGATTTTTTATATACATTATTACTTTTGAAAGATATTATGATAATTTACATTATGAATTATGATAATTTTTTGTATTTGATGAGATTTATATTATAGTGGAAATAAGAGTAATATTTAGAATAATAATTTAATAGTAATATTTAGAATAATTGTTTTGAATAAAACTAGAATATAATTAGAGGATTAAAGTTCAATGATCATTAATAATCAAACATCATAATCACTCATATATCATAATTCACACTAAGATTATGTTTCATAATACGTGGTTAATGAAGATATTGTTGATAGGGTTCCATATTAAAGAAGTATATTCCACATCACTTAACTTATATGGTAATATCAAGAAATCTAAATGATATGTATTTTTTGGGAACGTAAATAAGAATAGATCCCACATAAATTCATATTACATAGTCAATTGAATTATAAGTAAAATCTATAGTAGGATCATTGAATTAATTTTTAATGAGTTTAAAATGAGGCTCATTCCACAAAAAAGTAGGGAATGATTCTATAACTAAATTTTGAAATATTATTCACATAATATTTGGGGATATAAATAACAATAAATGATGAAAGATAAGGATAGATAATACTGACAAGTATGTGTGAGAGTTTTGTATAAGATGATTTTATATGTTTTTATATTAAAGAAGAATAATAAGAAAATACTTTTGATAGTCATGTGATATTTTTCTATTAGTAAGATGAAGAAGATCATCATATGAAGTTCATGTGGAGGATCATTGACTCATTTATTATAATTCTTCAGAATGAACTTTTTTTCTCTATTTGAAAAATGACTGTAACTGGTTATTTTTTGACATTTTTAATATTTGAAGGTAATATATGTTCATAGGATTCTTTTCATAATAAGTTGTATATTGTGTGCATGGGATTAAAATTACATGTCACTAGGGGTATACTCTCTGGAAAGGAGGTCAAGCTCATTAACAAAAATATATTATCTTTCTTTATTTTTTTCATTAGTGAGTGACATAAGAGTTAGGTGATGAAAAATAATGAGAGTGAAGGGATTTGTAATTATTGTATACACTTATCACCCCAATACAGAGTTTGTATCACCCTTCATGTGATCCAACAATTTGGAACATCATTTATGGTATCTGAATATCTGGAATATTTTATACACTAAGATCTATGAATTTTTTTCACGGATTATCTAAATAACATTTTATGGTCCCCTCTTGTGATGCAGGAAACAAAGTGATTGAGTGTGGTTTTGAGGGGTAGTAATCCTTATTGAATCTTTTCAAGAATATATGGATCACATTTAAATATGACGAGTACCTTCAGGTGGTCTTCAGAACCCTGTGGGATGGTGATTCTTCCTCTCACACTGATAGGTTTCACACGATTAGTCAATTTATATCCCCTATAACCACATCTAGTCGCATGTTGAGTCCCTTAATTAGATTCTGTGAAAAACAATTGTTGGAAATTGTTCCTCTTTCACTGTTAGTGGGGACATATTTAGTGTGATCATCATCAACTACTTCTTCAGTACATTCATAGTGTACATCAATGATTTGTATTGTATGAAATGACATGGGTAGGGTATTGGGTAAGTGTGAGTTATGATGAGGTGTTGTACTGGTGCAACTTTATTGGTTTCCTCTAATGGGGTTAGGGTTTTATTTTGGTCTTAATAGGTGGAGGAGAGAGTGGGAATGTGATGAAAATATATTTAAAAATATGTTTCTATTGATACCTTCCAAATGAATGTTTACAATTAAATGATAAAATTAATACCTGAAGCATAGGGATTTCTTTCTAGATAAATGTAATAAATGGGCATCATGGTTATATGGGGATGAGAAAAATTGTTCATATGAATTGTGTGACCCTCAGTACATAACAATAATGTGTCATGTGCTTCATTTGATCTATTAATAATCATGTGAATACCCTCTAACTAGCCCTCCTGATCTTGAAAAGGATTTTAGATAGGAACTGATGATCCTACGAAGGCTTTCAAATGATTTCCCCATGAAATGTAAATCAATAGACTCATAATAATCACCCAATTCCATAATAAAATAAAATATGAAAAATGTAGAATCTTTATGTCAAATGTAGTTACATTGATTTTCATGAAACATACTTATACAATAACATCCCTATACTTTTATAATTATTAATTTATGATTTTATAAAAAATTATCCTTCAAATATAAACCAAGGATCGTAAATCATTGTGCCTTTGGAATATTAAATAATTAATTAAACAACATGAATCCAAAATAAAATCATTTTTTATTTAATCTCCATAAAGATATCTTAACATAATTTTATCTCTTACATATTTGTAGGATAACATGGGGAATAAATGAAAAAATGGATATTCTAGAAATCCAAATAAATTAAATAAAAATAGAAATAAATCACAGTATATGGTTTATAAGTCCAAACATGATGGAATAAAAAGGAATGGAACATGAATAAATATAAGGAAACATAAAATATATAACATTGGATCATGTAATCATGTAATCATATAAATATGGAAACAAAATAAATCATGACATAAGTATGAGTCAAGGATAATTCTAAAGACCATTGTACATGGTCTATCATGAGCCAAGGATAACTTCCAAGACCATTTCACATGGAGGACAATATCCTAGAACAGAATCATGTTCACTCCCTATCACTACAAGACGTGTCATAAGAAAAAACATTTCCCAATAAATTTTATAATTTTCATGGTGAACACATCATAACATTTTCATTATTATTTTTGGCACCTTAAGAATCAAATTTAAACCTAATTGTTAACCTTGGAATGAAATTGGCATCGTAATCATATCATAAGCCATAACCAAAGCATTTATTGTGATGGAGTCCATGAAAAAATCGATTTAAAACATTCATGAAGAATAATAGGGGGTAATAAGAATATTTCTTTATAAACTATATCCACTATAAGTGTAAACATATAAAAATAGTATTTAATAAACTTTAGAAATGATCCACTTTTGTGAAGTTTGATGGAAAATATTAAAAAATACATAAAATGGAAAAATGAAAAAAATTGTATAAAACTAGAAAATAATTAAGAAATTTAATTATGGTAAAATGATTAATTTCATAAAAATAATGATTTTTTAAATTAGATTATAGACTATAGTGAAAAATGGGTTAGGCCTTTAATATGGCTTGCTTATTGGAATGAATTGAGAAAGGAACTTTATAAACCATGTATTTCCCCATCAATGAAATTATTTTTTGGAAAGGAAAATTTGATTGGAACATGAATACTATAAATAGTAATATTAAAGAATAATAATTAATGATTAAATAGTAGTAAATAGAGAGTAATCATAACTCGATGAAAAAATGACGGTTCAGAGAGAATCTTGTACCTTATGTCTAAACATGGTCTTATCATGAACTTAATTTCAATGATAATTGAATTAATTCTATTAATTAATTAATAAAATCCCATTTATACATGTATTTTATTTATAATATTTTTATTAATTTAATTTCTGGAGTATTTTATGGGTTATGAGATTCAATTTAATCATTACAAGAGCGTTCATTTCCTTGGTTTTCATGATCGGTTTACTTGTATACATGTATGGAAAATCATTTAAACTAAGAATAGTTTCCCAAAATTGAAATTATATGTTATTATTGTACATAAATAATATTAAATGGTCTTTTATATAATTGTTTCTCCATATGATAGAATTATTCATTAGATAAAGTGTTAATGATAACTATTTAGATTATTTTAGCATCTTTTCGGTCATCATGCACTAGTTTTGTTTTATTTATTAATACTATTTATATATACTATATCCAAAATAGTAAATAATATATTATAAATAAAATCTAATCTATTTAACTGTAAAAATGGTTTTATTAGAACTCTTTATGGTAGTAATGGAAATTGAAAACTCATCTCCCTTGAATGCGATAAATCAACGCATCACGGATGATGTTTTAATTTTTTTAAAGGAGAGGGGAAGCAATTTGATGGTAAGATTTTCAATTAAAAAATAATATAATAATATATATATGTGATAATATATTTATAATATCACTTAGATAAGGGTATTTGAGTAGATTAAAATAAAATAAAATGAAAAGATCATAAATGAAAATGATATAAGATTCTACCTCTAGAATCCCTTCTCCATGAGAACCTTATTGACGCACTTGAATTTTGTATCTTATTGAGGCCAAAGGATCCTGGATATGTTTCAAAGACATGGGAAAAGTATTGGGAAAATTTTGGACAATATTCAGGATTTTTAGTTTTGAGGATAAGAGGTAGTGAGGGGTGGTATTTATAATAGATGAGAGGGGATTTTTTTATTATTATTTTCATTTGTTTATTATTTTAGCTCAAGAGTATCAATATTTTGAATTATTATGAATAAATAAAGTATCTATTGCATTTAAGTTAAAACAAATTGTGATTATATCATCCATACATCATCCATGACACAATAATTTGTATATTTAGCTTATACCATATATTACTATATTTCACTATTCACAAATAACGAAATTATTTTGGAAAAATCCAAAAAAACCCTTATTCATTTTTAGATGTGTAAAATTAAAAAATAAACTCCAATTTAGGAAAATTATTTTCTAAATATCATAAATTTAATTTTTAATTAAAATCATTAATTAATTGAAAAATACCAATTTTATAATTATAACTGCTTTTATAACTCTTGGAAAAATCAATTAATGTCTCATAAAATAATCTTATTATAATAACAAAACAAAATATTAATTGATGAATATATTTTATGAACATAAATTTATTTTTAAGTCATTATATTAATTATTAAATTGCAACTAAACAATTATTTTCAAAAAAATACCAATACATAGCTTATCGTTTTAAAACATTTAATTAATTATTCCATGATATAAATATATCTTATTATCATTTATTAGTTGCCTAAATTTTCTATATAATTTCATAGATAATGTAATAATTCTATTATCTGGATTACTATTCTAATGGGTAACTTTACTTTTCCATTGGTCTCGGTTCCTTAATTTCTAAAAAAACCTATTGTTTTATTCATTAACTGTTTATAAATAAGTGGAATTCCTTTCATTCATGTTTCATGACAAATGTGAAGGTATTTCATTCAATCCCTATGATGTTTGCTTTATATGCCCCAATAGACTCATCTTTATTCTCCTTTTTTCTGAAAATCTCTCTTTCCATTTTGATATAGAGGGTTCGAGGAAAATATTTATTAAAGAATATTTTCTTTAATTCTTCCCAATCCATAGAATCAATTTCCTCCATATACATTCATGTTCTTGATTATTTTTCAACAATAATTATATTCCCCATAAAAATGATATAACATATGGAGAACATTCTCTTCTTTTGAACACTGGAGGATAGATAATATCTTCTCAATAGAGTTAATAAATTGTTCTTCGACAAGGGGATTAGAAGATCAACTAAGCATTGGGGGCCTATATCTCATAAAGGTTTAAACCATAAAATTATCTTTCATATGAGAAGGAGAGAGTTACCTATGATTCAAATTATTATTAAAAGCTTCATCCAGTTGGGTATGAACTATCATAAGGTTTTGATCTTTGTTCCTATTAGATTTGGAATTTCATTACGTAAATTGTCACATTTCCTATCACATTGATTGTTTTCACGGGTTCACATATATTCATCCATTAACACAGAAAAGAAATTAATATTATATCGGATTTAAAAATTATCCAATAAGTATTTAAAAATAAAAAATAGAACATAGAGAAATAAACATTTAAATTAAATTCATATCGAAACTTTTGATTTTCAATGTTTTAATATTGGTTATACCAGGTGACAAAATTATACTTAGGGTTCTTACTAAGGTTTTATAGTCTTAATAACCAAGAATAATTATACCATCCTCTGATACCAACTATAATGTTCATATCCTTTCAAGCTAATTTATATATTATTTTAATAATAAATATCCTAAAAATACAGACCAAGGATCATAATGTCTAGTGTATTTGTAAGATTATGTACATAATTAAACTACATGAAACCAAAATAAAAAAATCTTTTATTTAATATCCATAAATGTCTTCTCACAAAATTTTATATCTTACATATAAATATATATAGTATAACCTGTGTAAAACATGAACAAATTGATGAGCTAAAAATCCCAATAAATGAAATAAATATAGAAATAAATCATAACACATGGGTTAGAATCATAACATGATGAAAAAAAGGAATAGAAAATGAATAAACATTAAAAATAATAACATGTATAACATGGGATCATGTAATCATAGAATAATATGAATGTGGAAAAAAATACATAATTACATAATAATTGGTCTAGTTTAACTTCCAATACCATTGCCCATGGTGGAGTATGAGCCTAGGTTAACTGCCAAGACCATTGCTCAATGAGGACTATAACGACCCAATGATTGTTAATGAAAATTCCCTTCTTATAATTATGTAATAAAATGCCATGAAAACTCTACAAAATTAACTAATAAGTGTTAAGTGACCTCTGAACATAATTTTGACACTTCTGTGTTTGGAATTTCGAAAATCCTGCATACACGGTTGTAATCAGTAAGTTATTTGGAGTCCGATAAGGAAAACAGAATTTTTTGTGAATAGTAACCTACCATAATGAATAGTGAGATACCCTTATGAATAGTGATATACCCTAATTAATAGTAACATCACCTATGATAGTATAAAAATAATATTCATGTCTGAAGTATAATATACCTATATTTTAGCATAAGTTAATGAATGTTTTAAAACTAGTTTTCAAACAAAATTATTATTTTAATTAAGTATTAAAATATTCATATTTAAGAAATTATTTTTGAATAATGCACTTCTTTTTTGGATTCTACTTGTCAAAAAATGGTTAGGGTGAATTTTGGTTATTTTTCTGAAATACTTGAATTTTTTTGATGAATAGTAAAATACGCTAAATTACAATAAATGCTAAATATTGCATCATAGGTGATGTATGGCTGATGTAAGATGATAATCTCAAATAATACTTGATTATTTTAGTATATTTGATGATAATTCTTAATTATTAATAGTATTGTCCATAAATACTAAACTAATACTTAAAATAATGGGAAAAACCTCCCCTCCATCACTATAATTACCCCCTCTCCTTACCTCTTTCCCTCACACCTCTCAAGCCTTGTACCTAGCTCAAATTATTCTCAAGTATCCTCTAAAGCTCCTTACCCATGTACATGGCCTTTTGGTCTTATAAAAAGGTCAAAATGAAAGGCCTTAAGAGGGATCTCAAAGAGAGGAGATCAAAGGGTAAGGATCCCCTTTCATTTTCAAGTGCTTTGATTTCAATTCCCTTATTTTCATATACCCTTTTCCCTTTACCGTATCTGAAAGTAATGAAAGCTCCATAATCTCATATATTCTGGATTTTAGTCATTTTTATGGAAAAAAATCAAGTATCATGCTTCTTCTCCTATCCCTCACGTTCTAAAATTAAAACATCGTCTGTGAAGTGTCGAATTATCGACATTATGGATAATGTGTTTTCAATTTCTTTTATCATATTTGTTTCTGGTCATCAAACCATTTATGTTACGGTTTAACCAGATAATTATAAATTTTATATATTCTATTTATGGTTCTGTAATCTTTATAGTCACATGATATCAAATAATAATACAAAACAAGTTAATTATTGGTAAAATCGCTAATATTAATTCAAGCATTTATCTTTAATGTCTTATGTCATGGTTCTCTTTCACTCCAATTAACCAAATGAATTTTGTAACAATATAACCATATGGATGTTAACTAATTTTATATAACATCAATTCTGGATGACAACTTTCATCTTACATTTTATCCGAACCTAAATACAAGTGAAATGATCATTAAAATCAAGGAAACAAACGGACCCGAACCATGAAATTAAACCTTATAATCAATCAAAATGGGTATAAATACACTTAAAAAGGTTATAATAAATATTTTTCATGATTATAAGGATCTGTAACTATTGATTAATAAACCTAATTTTACTATTTCAGTGATTAATTTCAAGTGGAGAACACCAACGGACTTAAGGTAAGGGATCCTCCCCTTTTAACTCTTAATCATGATTATTCTCTATAATATGCCTTTTTGTGTAATACCAAGAGATGGGGTACATATATACACCTTCCCCATACTTCCCTAATGTTTTATATGTGATTATAAACCCCTTGTATATCTCATTAAGCCCTCTTAATTATACACCATACCATGCCAATATTCCATGATGGATTCTACCCGAACTTCCTTTACTTCTTCGGGTCTATCTTTCTTTTTGTTTTTGTCATTTATTTTATGTAGAACATCAAAATTATGTTTATATGCTCCAATATCATGTTTCAAGATCTATCTCTCATTCTCTTTCATTGTTATACATTCTTATAAGTGAATCTCTCTTCGATACTTACCAATAAGCACACTTGTTTTAAAGGAACTTCCCAAACATTTACCCAATTTCAAGTGCACTCTATCTTCTTTTTAAGACACCATTATCTTCTAAAATTCTTTATTTTTATTATGAAATCCTTTTTGGTTCAATTATTTTTTTATATAAATGAATTTCTTCACTACTATTTTAAAAATCTCTATAGTATTTTCCTTAAAACCGCACAAAGATGTTTTAATGCTAATATTCCTAAAATACATTTCTCGTATGTTGTCACTTATGTTTGACACCAGTTACCATGTTATATTCCTATTTTACCCAATTAAATTCCATGTATTTCTAATAATTTCCTTATATGGACACTTTCATGATACGCCCATTTGTTATGATAGATGTCATGATTGTGGTACCCAATTCTTTTCATTGGTACCCTTATGTTTGTGTATGGTTGAATATGTATGATTGTATATGTGGTAAGAATATTTATGTGACAAGGATATTAATGAATATGTTGAGATGGGTGTGTCCATATAGCGCTCCAATGCATTGGGTAAGGTTAAGTCTCCTGAGATGCAATGTGAAATGGGATTGGCAGTTAGCCTTAACCCATACTGAAATGGGGAACGAGATTGGCAGTTAGCCTTGACCCGTACTAAAGAAATGCTCTTTGATTCTGCCACATTTATATGATTAAATGTTTATATGATCCCATGGATATATCAAATGATTTTATAATTTTCATTCTTTGGATATCATCATGTCATGCCTCCTAACTCATGTGCTTGAGATGTATCCTCGTGTTCTTTCCCTTACTGGGCTTTTTAGCTCATCCGTTTGTTCATATGTTACCTAGGGTACCCTATGTAGGTGTAAGGGGTCAAAGGAAGTTAGGATATCATTAATGGATTAAATAAAGAATTTTTTTTAGTCCCATGTTTTTTTTATATGTACCTAGTCTTCCAAGACACTAGACTTAACGATCCTTGTCTTATACTCTAATGATGAATTATGTTTAAAATCATGAATTGTTATATGTAAAAGGCTCGAGTCACTATAGTTGGTATCATAGGATGGTCTAGTTATTTTTGGTGATTAGGAATAGAGAACCTTAGTGAGGACCTTAATTATGAGACTAAGTATAAGAAAATAGTCCTAAATTTTGGTGAGAATAGAGTCAGTGGTTTATCAAGCAAATGCATCCCTGTCTGGATACAAGCAAGTAGAGGCGGCTTTGGCATAGATGTATCTAGGGGTAAAACCCAAAAACACCGCTTTGAGCTAGACTCGAATGGGAACTGGTGCACGATAATGGGCCTTGATACACTCTTGGTTACAAAACTCATGGGTGATATACTTTTGTAGATTCATGAGCTCAGTACAATCCATTATTAAGGAAAAAAATACCATAAAAATATAAGTAAAGAAATAGATTGAGGATAACTTAGGTTTTAAACTAAGGAGTCACAAGTTAGGATGTAATTATTCTTTATAAGTTTATCCTTTTATGATGGAATTTTCCTTTTATTCTCAATAAATAAGTATTAAATATATCTAATTATACGTTCCTTTTATTAGTTAATGGCAGGAAATAGAAGAACACGTTACAACAACCAATTTGATAGGCAATGTGAATATATCCCTAACGATGTGCCTAATATGACGGGAGCGGGTGCTCAAAACTTCCTAATAGTACTTGCTCAGCTGGCTCGAGTTATAAATAATAACTTGAATCAGGAAGAACTCTCTCCTCCTCTAAGGAAAGAGCAAGTTTACATAGAATCCTTCATGCGACAAAGGCCTCTCATGTTTAGCTGGTCTTCAGATCCCCTCCTCGGAGATCAATTGATTAAATCCATTGAAAAAAATTCTATGTTTTGCAATGCCCGAAAGAAGAGAATGTTTTACTGGAAGTCTATCATTTTGATGGGGAAGTTAATCAGTGGTGGACACTGATCAAGAATACAAATTCCCAAGAGGAAATTGATTCCATAGATTGGAAGGAATTCAAGAGAATGTTTTTCAACAAATATTTTCCGCTAACCCTTCATCTCAAGATAGAAAGAGAGTTCCTCAGACTCAGGAAGAAGGATGATGAGTCCATCAGGGCATATGAAGAAACCTTTACAAGGCTTGCAAGGTATGCCTCGGGCTTTGTCATGAACACTAAAAGCAAGGTGGATCACTTCTTTAGCGAACTAAAACTGTGTCTACAAAAACTGTTGTCAATTCGAGACTTTGACAGTTATGAGGATATTGTCCATTGTTCCCTCATGGTGGAAATTGAGATTGGAGACTCTCAGTGGTCTCATGGGCCTAGTGACAAGAAGATGAAAATAGAGAATAAAATGGGTGGGTCATCAAACAAATCCCATGATGGAAAGAATCCCCACTTTCCCCATTGCAAAAAATGTGGGAAGAAGCATCCAGGTGACTATCTGATGGGAACCAAGAATTGCTTCAAATGAGGAATGTTTGGTCATATGGCCAAGAACAGCCAAAGGGATATGAAAAATCCTGCTAATGTTGAAGAAGAAAGGAAGGTTCAGAATAACACTCATCCTGCAGTGCAGTTTTTCAACTTCACGGAGCTTGGGCATTATGCGAACAATTTCCCTAAGTCGAGGGTTTTTGGAGGTAATCAACAAATACCCTCTAGGCAACAAGTAAGGTCTTATGATATCACTACTACTAAGGTGGATCCGGACAAGGATGTGGTGATAGGTACGCTATTTATTCATTCATAAATTGTAGACATACTATTTGATTCTGGTTCTACACATTCGTTCATATCTTCCAAGTTTAGTAGAACTATTCAAACACCACCTCAAAAATTGGAGGAAAAGTTATCTGTGAAAATAGAAAATCGGGTGATCAATAAATCCATTGTTTATAACTCCTCCCTAGTTATTGATTGTGGACTGAACATCCTATCAAATCTCGTCATACTTACTTTAGTGGAGTGTGACACAATCTTGGGCATGGATTGGCTCTCTTTGTATAAAGCCAACATCAGATGTTGGGAAAGGGAGATCACTTTTCAAATCCCGAAGCATCCTCCGATTATTTACAAGTGTAAGTAGGAACATGAGTCTCCTTTAGAATCTTCATCTCATGTGTGGATATTGTTACTTTATGAGAAATCATATCTAGCTCAATTGATTGATACAAAGGAGAGAATCACACTTTAAGACATGCCCATCGTGAGTGATTACACTAACACATTCCTTGAAGAGTTTTCTGTTCTTCCTCCGGACCGAGAGGTTGAGTTCTCAATTTAAATTATCCCTGGATCTCTGCCTATCTCAAAGACACATTACAAAATGTCCACCGTAGAGTTAGAAGAGCTGAAGAATCTGTTACAAGAGAATATGGAGAATGGTTTTATATGCCCGAGTGCTTCATTGTGGGGTGCTCTAGTCCACTTCGTCAAGAAGAAGGGTGGATCAATGCTCCTTTGAATTTATTATCATGAGCTCAATAAAATCATGATAAAGAACAAGTATCCCCTTCCATGGATAGATGACTTGTTTGATCAGCTTTGTGGGGAAATTTATTTTTCTAAGGTGGGCCTTCGGTCAGGATATCACCAAATAAAGGTGAGGAAGAATGATATACCCAAGACTGACTTTAGAACATGGTATGGACACTATGAGTTCATAGCGATTCCCTTAGGACCCACTAATGCTCCAGAAATTTTCATGGATTAAATGAATATAGTCTTAAGGATTACCTTGACAAATTTTTGGTAGTCTTTATTGATGATATTCTGATATACTCCAAGATAAAGGAGGAAGATGAGGAGCATTTAAAAACTGTGTTAAAAACTTTGTGAATGGAGAATTTATATGCAAAGTACAGTAAATGTGAGCTCTAGATAGAAGAAGTATCATTCCAGGGGCATGTTATCACTAGCAAAGGGATATCTGTGGACCCTTCCAAGACATAGTCAATTTAAGAGTGGCCCAGGACAACTTCTGTAACAGAGATCTGTAGATTTTTGGGTCTATTAGGGTATTATCGATGATTCGTGAAGAAATTTTCATGATTTTCAAACCCAATGACCAAGCTGACACTGAAGGGGGTAAAGTTTGTCTGGACCGAAGAATGTGAGGTAATCTTCAAGGAGCTAAAGAGAAGGCTGATCACTGCACCTGTACTCACATTACCTAAATGTGAAGAAAGTTTTGTGATATACAGCGATGCTTCGAAGAAAGGATTGGGTTGTGTACTCATGAAAATTGATAATTTGATAGCCTGTACTTCACAGCAGCTGAAGATCCATGAGCAGAACTACTTAACGCGTGATCTAGAGCTAGCGGTCGTGATATTTTCCATGAAAATCTGGCGGCACTACTTTTATGGTTAGAAGTGTGATATATACATAGACCACAAGATCCTAAATTATATATTCACACAAAAGGAGCTCAACATGTGTCATAGGAACAGTTAGATCTAATTAAGGATTATGATTGCTCTATTCACTACCATCCTGGAAAGTGGAACAAGGTAGCTGATGCTCTAAGCAGAAAAGATCCTTCTACTCTATCCATGTTAGGGATTGAGAAAGACCCTATCTTCTTGGATTTTCAATGGATGGATTTTGAAATCTTAATGGCGAGGGATATATCCCACCTTTCCCAAATTATTGTGCAACCATCCATCCAAGAGAAGATTAAGGAAGCACAAATGGATGATGTGGAGTTACAAAATATGGTCAATGCAGTAAAGGAAGGCAAGCTTCAAGAGTTACATATCAACGATGATGGTGCGATTTTGTTTGGAACGCGGATTTTTGTGCCTTCATCACTTGAGATAAAGAAATCACTATTGGAAAATGGACATAGCTCAACATTCTCTATCCAAAATGGAAGTACCAAGATGTATCGTGATCTCCCTAAACACTTCTGGTGGGACAACATAAAGAAAGAGACTGTGGAATATATATCAAGGTGCTTGGTATGTCAGCAAGTTAAAGCATAGTGACAAAAGTCCAAAGGGATGATGCAACCATTGCCTATACCGATGTGGAAATGGGAGAATGTCACAATGAACATTGTCATTGGACTCCCGAAGACTTCAAAGGGAAATAATTTGATATGGGTTGTGGTTGACCGACTCACCATGACCGCCCATTTTATTGTTATTCAGTATGACCTCTCGCTTGAAAACTTGAAAAAAAAATTATGTGAATCAAGTGGTGAGATTGCATGTCATTCCACTCTCAATTGTCTCGGATCGTGATCCATGGTTCACATATAAATTCTGGAAGAGTATTCAAGATGATTTGGGTACTAAATTAAATTTCAGCACGGCCTATCACCCCCAAGCTGATGGCTAATCTGAAAGGACTATTCAGACACTTGAAGATATGCTGAGAGCTTACTCTCTAGAATTCAATGGTGGATGGGATCATCATCTTCCGTTGGTTGAGTTCTCATACAACAATATCTTCCACTCGAGTATTCAGATGGCTTCGTATGAATATCTCTATGGAAAGAGACGTATAACTCCAACCTATTTGGATTAAGTTGGAGAATGAAAGCTACTTGGACCCAATCTTGTGCAAGAGATGATAGAGAAGGACCAAGTCATCCAGAAAAATATAAAAGCTTATAAGAGTCGGAAAAAGAGATATGCTGACAACCGTCGAAGGGACTTGGAGTTCAATGTTGGGGATAAAGTCTTTCTTCGAATATCACCATGGAAGAGAGTCATGTTATTTGGGAAGAATGAGAAGCTAAGACCAAGGTACATTAGCCTCTTTGAGATCCTTGAACGCATTGGAGTGGTTACCTACCGACTAGCACTCCCACCTAACCTATCTCAAGTACACAATGTATTCCATATATCCCTCTTGAGAATGTACATACCAGACCCCTCACATGTACTAAATCTAGAGGTGGTACCATTGGAGAATGATCTTTCTTATGAGGAACAACTAGTAAAGATATTAGATCGCTGGGATAAAGTTCTACAAAATAATACAATGCACCTGGTCAAAGTGTTATGGAGAAACAAAAAGTTGGAAGAAGCAACATGGAAATAAGAGGAGGCGATGAGGCAAAGTTACCCTCATCTGTTCTTAATGTGGGATGTGAAAATTTCAAGGGTGAAATTTCATAAGGGGGGAAGAATGTGACAACCCAATGTTTTTCAATGAAAATTAATTTCTCATAAGTACATCATAAAATCACATTAAAACTCAACATAATGAACTACTAAGTGATAAGTTTCCTCTAAACATAAGTTTGACACTTTTGTGTTTAAAATTTTGAAAATCCGGCATACACTGTTGTAATCAGTAAGTTATTTTGAGTCCGATAAAGAAAAAATAATTTTTGGTGAATAGTAAGCTACCCTAATGAATAGTAACATACAATTATGAATAATGATATGCCCTAATAAATAGTAACATCACCTGTGATGGTATAAAAATAATATTCATGTTTGAATTACAATATACCTGTATTTTAGAATAAGTTAATGAATGTTTTAAAACTGGTTTTCAAACAAAATTATTATTTTAATTAAATATTAAAATATTCATATTTAGGAAATTATTTTTGAAAAATGGAATTCATTTTTGGATTATACACATCGAAAAATGGTTAGGATTAATTTTTGGGATTTTTCTGAAATACATGAATTTTTGATGAATAATAAAATACGATAAATTACAATAAATGCAAAATAATGCATCCTAGGTGATGTATGTTTGATGTAAGATTATAATCTCGAATAATTATTTATTATTTTAGTATATTTTATTATAATGCTCAATTATTCATTGTTTTAGACCGAAATAATAAACTAATACGTAAAATAATGGGAAAAACCTCCCCTGCCTCACTATAAATACCCCCTCTCCTTACCTCTTTCCCTCACACCTCTCAAGCCTTGTTTGTAGCCCAAATTATACTCAAGTATCCTCCCAAGATCCTTCCCTGCATCCAAGGCCTACTGATCAATCCAAAAGTCCAAAATCAAGGGCCTTAAGAGGTATCTCAAATAGAGGAGATCAAAGGGTAAGGATCCCCTTACATTTTTCAATTGTTTTGTTTTAAATTCCCTTCTTTTATTATATCATCTTCCCCTTCCATTATCTGAAAGGCACGAAAGCACCAGAATCTCATATATTCGGGATGTTAATATTTTTTATGGAAAAAATCCACGTATCATTCTTCTTCTCCTCTCCCTCGCGTTCTAAAATTAAAACATCGTCTGTGAAGTGTCGAATTATCAACATTGTGGATAATGTGTTTTCAATTTATTTTATCATCTTTGTTTCTAGTCATGAAACCATTTATGTTAGGGTTGAACCAGATTATTATAAATTTTATATATCCTATTTATGGTTATGGAATCCTTATACACTCGGGATATAAAATAATAATACAAAACAAGTTAATTATGGGAAAAATTGCTAACATTAATTCCAACATTTATCATTAATGTCTTCTGTCATGGTTCTCTTTCACTCCAATTAACCAAATGAATTTTGTAACCATGTAACCTTCTGTATGTTCACTAATTCTATATAACATAAATTCTAGATGACCACTTTCATTTTACATTTTATTCGAACCTAAATACAAGTGAAATGATCATTAAAACCAAGGAACCAAACGGACCTGAACCATAAAATTGAACCTTATAATCAATAAAAATTGGTATAAATGAACATAAAAAGGTTATACTAAATATTTTACATGTACATAAGGTTCTGTATCTATTTATTATTAAACCTAATTTGACTATTCAGGTCATTAATATCAAGTGGAGAACACCAACAGACTTAAGGTAAGGGATCCTCCCCTTTTTACCCTTAATCTAGACTGTTCTCTATGATATGCATTTTTGTGTAATACTAAGTGATGGGGTACATTTATACACCATACCCATACCTCCCTAATGTTTTATAATTGATGATAAACCCCTTTTCTCTCTAATCATGCCCTCTAAATTATACACGATATCATTCCAATAAACCATGATGGATTCTACGAAAACTTCTTTTATTCTTTCAGGTTGCTCTATCTTTCTTTTTGTTGTTGTCTTTTATTTTATGTAGAACTTCAAAATTATGTTTATATGATCCAATATCATGTTCCAAGATCCATATCTAATTCTATTTCATGGTTATGCATGCTTATAAGTGAATCTCTCTTGGATACTTCCCAATAAGAACACTGGTTTTAAAGGAACTTTCTGAACTTTTACCCAATTTCAAGTGCACTCTATCTTATTTTTAAGACACCATAATTTGTGTAAATTATATATTTTTATTATGAAAACATTCTTGGTTCAATTCTGGTTTTGTATAAATGAATTTATTCTCTACTATTTTAAACAACTCTATAGTATTTTCCTTAAAACCGCAAAAAGATGTTTTAATGCTAATATTCCTAAAATACATTTATCATATGTTGTCACTTATGTTTGACACCACTTACCATGTAATATGCCTATTTTACCCTATGAACGTCCATTTATTTCTTATTATTTCCTTATATGGACACTTTCATGAAACTTCCATTGGTTATGATTGATGTCATGATTGTGGTATACAATTGTTTTCATGGGTACCCTTATGTTTGTGTATTGTTGAATATGTATGATTGTATATGTGGTAAGAATATTTATGAGGCAAGGATATTCATGAATATGTTGAGATGGTTGCACCCAGATAGCGCTCCAACGCATTGGGTAAGGATAAGACTCATGAGATGCAATGTGAAATGGGATTGGCAGTTAGCCTTGACCCATACTGAAATGGGAAACAGGATTGGCGGTTAGCCATGACATGTACTAAAGAAATGCTTTATGATTCTACCACATTTATATGATTCAATTTTTATATGATCCCATGGTTATATCAAATGATTTTATAATTTTCATGCTTTGGATATCATCATGTCATGCCTCCCAACTAATGTTCTTGAGATGTATCCTTATGTTCTTTCCCTTACTGGGATTTTTAGCTCATCCCTTTGTTCATGTGTTCCCCAGGGTACCTAATGCAGGTGTAAGGGATCAAAAAAACTTAAGAGATTATTATGGAGATTAAATAAAGAAGTGTTTTTTAGCCCCATGTTTTTGTATATGTACCTAGTCTTCTAAGACACTATACATAACGATCCTTGTCTTGTACTCTGATGATGAATTATGTTTAAAATCATGAAATGTTATATGTAAAAGGCTCGGGCCACTATAAGGACAATGTCCCATAAAGGAATCGAGTTTACTCCAAGTCCCAACATGAGGTCTCATGAGACTAAAAATTACCCAATGAAGTGGATTTATATATGGTCCCACCCATCATAACATTTTCATGCATATGTGTTCCACATCAATAATCTAACATAAACATAAGGGATGAACATGGAAAGAAATGGGTATCGTAATCATGTCATAAGGCATAACCAAAGCATGTATCATGATATTTTGCCTGAAATAATGAATTAATACATAAATGGACATTAATAAGGTAAAATAGTCTTATATCATTATAAAATATGTCAAACATAAGTTAAAACATGTAAAAATAGTGTTTAAAAAAAGTTATAAATGAGCCACATTAGCACAGTTTGAGGGAAAATATTCAAGAATCATCAAAATAGAAAAAGTAAAAGTTCTTTATATAAAACAAGAAAACAACTGATATATTTTATTATGATAAAATGAATAATTTTGGGAAAATAATGGGGGTGTAAAACATATTATGGTGTGCACTTGAAAATGGGTAAGAAATCAGAATGTTCCCTTCAATCGGGCTTTCTTATCGGAAGGAATTGAGAAGGGAACCTTATAAAACTTGTATTTACCTATCAAAGAAAGAATAATTTGGATAGTAAAATATGTTTGGTAAATAAATGAAAACATATTATTATTACGTAAGAATAATTAATAACTTCACTGTATTAATGATAGAGTAATCTAACCCAAATGAAAAATGATGGTTCGATGAAAATCCCTTGCCTTATGTCTGAAAGTGTGCTACACATGAACTTAATTTCCTAGAAATTAAATTAAATTAAATTAAATTAAATTAATCAAGAATATTTTCTACATGTATTTTATTTATTATAATTTTATTAATTTCATTTATGGCCTTTCAGATGAGTTAAGGGATTCGATTTCATCATTCTGAGAGCGTTCATTTCCTTGGTTTTAATGATAAGTTTACTTGTATACATATATCACAATTCAGGTTAAATAAGAATAGTTGTCCCTAATTGAAATTATAAATTATTAATTAATATGAAAATATTAAATGTTCTTATATGTTATTTTTTCACATTTTAAAATAATTCTTTTGATAAAACATTAGTGATAACGCTTTGAATTATTTTGGATTTTGTTGATCATCACGCAGTAGTTTTGTTTTATAAATTAATATTATTTATATATACTTCTTATAAAACATTAAATAATATGTAATAAATATATTACAATATTTTTTATCCATAAAAACGTTTTATTACAAGCATTGAAGGCGGTAATGTATATTAAAAACACTTCATCCTTGAATGTGATAAATCAACATATCACAGATGATTTTTAAATTTGTAGATCAAAATGAGAGGGGCTTAAAATTGATGGTGGGTTGTTCAATTTACAAAATTAAATTTTAGTATATAAGGTATAATTTAGTTATCATGTGATTTGAATAATTGGTTTTTTGGAGAGGAAAATAAAAAAGAATAAAGGTAAACACAAGTTGATTTTACCTCTTAAATTCCTTCTCACTGAGAAACTCTTTGAGGAACATGATTTTGGTCTTTTATTGAGACAAAAGTATCTTTTAAATGGTGGAGAGACTTTATATGAGTATTTGGATTCATTTGGACAAGATTCAATGATTTTGATCTGTGAGGAGAAGAGGTGATGAGGGGTGGTATTTATAATGTTTGGGAGAGAGATTTTTTGATTATTTTATTCATTGGTTTATTATTTGCAATCAACAGTATAAATAGTTGAGATCATTGTTACTAACTAAAAAAATATTTGATTGTTAATTTGAACCAATGGTTCTTAAATCATCGTTAAATTATCCATTACTCAATAATTTATGTATTTAGATTATTCAGTGAATTACCATATTAATCTATTCACCAAAAATTCAACTACTTTAGAAAAATCCAAAACAATATCACCATAAGTTTCTTTTGATTTGTGTAATTAAAAAATGGAGTCTATTTTATAAAAATAATTTTCTAAATAAAATAAATTTATTTTTAAAATAAAATCATCAATTATTCGAAAAAAATCCAATTTTAACATTATAACTGATTTTATAACACATTGAAAAAATAAATTAAGGTATAATAAAATTATATTATAGTCATAAGAAAAATATTATTAATTTATGAATCTATTTTATGAAAATATATTTTCTTTTATGTCATTATATTATTTATTAAAGTGTAAATAAAAATTTATGTTTTATAAAAATACCATTACATAGTTTATCATTTTAAAAACATTTATTTACTTATTCCTTGATATAAATATACCATATCTTCATTTATAACATGGGTACATTTTATTGATGATTTCATAGGTAAGGATTATATTATATTGTTTGGATTACTATTCCTAAGTGTCTTATTACTATTCAATATTTTTAGGTTCCTTAATTTCTAAAAATGCCACTTATTTTTTTAATTATATTTTAATGAAGTTTATATTTTCTTCTATATATGATTTATGTGATTTATACTATATGAAATTATTATAAGGATGGAAATTTCATTAATATAATTCTGTTTTGTTACATATACGATTCATGAATTCAATTATATATCGTGAGAAAACACCTAGAGACATGTTGACTTTGTCAGGAAAGTTTATTGGACATGTATGCATTATCATGTAAAGTACATTAGACAAGTATGTTTGATCATGTGATTACCCGATGATCAACAGATGTGTGAGTATCATGGGATTTAGAAAATAAAATTTGAAAAAATGTGTTGCATTTTTTAGAATGGGAGTTATCCTTATTTTTATATGACGGGATGATGTAGTCCACATGGTCAGTCTATTTTCATGCGAAGGCCCTGAGATCATGTTGGATTCATCACATGGAGACCTCTTGACTTGTCAACTTCATCTTTTGAAGGAAATCAGACATGTCAATATAATCATGTAATTCTGAGATGGAAAATCGATGGTTGAATTTCATGGAATTGATATAATAAAATCTTAAAAAGGATGTATAGTTATTAAAAGGGGGTTATGATGATTTTCATGGTATGTGTATGTGCTTCCTGCAAGGTCAGTCCATTGATCATGAAAAGTCTCTAGGGAAATGTCGAGATCATCATGTAAAGTCCATTAGATATTTCACCTACATCATATCAAGAACATCATATTGGTCTGTTTAACCATGTGATAGCTTAAGCGGTAACTAATCGATGAATTTCTTGGTATTTATAACATAAATGATGAAAAACGTGGTACCTTTATATAAATAATATTTACAATATTTCTCTATTGAATTGATTATGAACCTTGGGTGATCAGTTTATCGATCATCCATAGGCCTGTTGACATGCTAGATTAATCTCACGAAAGGCCACATACAAGTCTTCCTCGATCATGCCAAGGCCCTCTGACATAGCTGCCAGATTTCATAAAGGGGCCTACACATGCATTTCTAATCATACAAAGGACATTTTACATATCAAGTAGACTATGGGAAATCCATTTTATAAGATATGAGTTCAATAAATATGGATATGACAAAGTGATCTCAAGGTCACTATTTTTCACTTTTCAAGAATATAACATCGTGGATGAACAACAACAATTTCATACAAAATGCATGATGTGACACCCCCTCTACTGAATCAATCTCATATACGTGATTTAAGAACATTGATAATTGATGTAGATACATGGTGGTTGTGCCTATAAATTCAATACCCTAAACCATCATAAAAAACACACACATAAGAGTGTAGAGGCGAGATCAGATATTTCATATTGGATATGTATGTGATCGCAAAAGTCTTCCTCCATGTGCGCCCAGGGAACACCTTAACTGATTATACGGGACGATCATATGCTTCATGTGACCATTTATTGATCATATTAAGGAATTGTGGAATTATATGTGTATCACAGATAAGAATTTATATATTTTAAATTGATCATGTGATTCCTAAATTAGAAAACACCTGGTAAACATCGATACATTTATGTGATAAAGGTCAGGAATGAATGAATCTTGTTTTGATTATGGATTCATATATATTCATGGGAGTGGGTCATGAACTATGAATGATTTACCCATAGATCATGTGAAGTCCTCTAAACATGTCATCCTAGTCATGCGATAGCCCTCCCAAAATTTCAACTAGATCATGCAATGACTCTGGACACATCATCTTAGCCATGTAATGTCATTCATAAAGGTCAGCCTGGTCACTCAAACACCTCGAGACAAGTCAGCATGGTCACATCAATCCCTCAAGAGCTATCATTTAGATAATGTGATGGTATTAGAAATGTCATACCAGTTATGTGGTGGTTCTATAGGCATGTCATTCAGATCATTCGATGAATTTGGACATATCAAACTCATCAGAAAAAGTCTTCTTAACACGTTATCCTCATCACATGAAGTCTTTTATACATGTCATTATGGTCATATGAATTCCTTTATACATATCATCCATATCATGTGAATTATAATAGAAGTGTTATCTCAATCATGTGAATTCCTTCAACCATTTCTATCTGTTCATGAAAATTCCTCTATACATGTCACCTTCATCACATTACATTTATTAGACATGTCATATTGATCACAATACATCCCATAGGCATGTCATATTGATCACTCTAAAACCATTAAATATGTATATCGAATACCTATGGACATGTCAGAGAGAAACTATGTACATATAAGATAGACACCTTATATATGTGTGGTAGACACTCCTAGACATGTCAGCCTTGTCCAATAAGAATAAATTGGCATGTTCCCTTGAACAATGTGAACCCCTAACCATGAGTCTTTAGTAAATAATTATACCTTTATATTGGGAATGTCTATAATGATCTAGGTGTGAGTAATAATGAAACTTTATGGGTATTATATGATCCTCAGGCAATCCATGCATGTTTATCAACCACTAATGGTCCCCATTCATTTCCTATCAAATTATTATGGTTGGATATCTCTCAATGGGTGACCACATTGGTGTAAGTCCCTGTATTTCATTTACTATAGTTCATAGAAACCATCCCATATGGGTCCATCATTCTTCCTCATCCATCATTATATTGAAAAACTAATTCAAATTTAAGGACTCATATTACTTCTATAAGTAGGTTATATAGTATTCCTTCTTAATCTTCTAGATCAATATCAAACACTCGATCAGTTCCACCCTAATTCATAAGTATTGTTTACATGTATAATGAAACTGATTATTTTTTATCCCTTATTTATCACCTAGAGCATAACCCATGTGAGTTTAGGAATTTCCAATTATAAAATCACTATCATTAAAAAATTCACCCAATCAAAGAAAACATAGTACGTAAGCCTTGTTTAATTACATGATACAAATTTCTTCTTTCCATTTAATCCACCTTGGTGTAAGTCACAAAGGAATCCCCATATTAGTTAAAATTGAGGTAATAACCCTCATGAGAACTAATTAACTTTATAAGCCCATTAATTTGTTGAATAAAGTCCAAAATATGATGACTGCAATTCCTATTATAATTGGGATACATATGAAGCCTTATAAAGTCTCCGACTATATACCCAATGCCTTAGTAACCACATATACATCCTTTCTGTATGATATTGAACTGTACCTATTGTACCTAAATGAAATATGTGGTATTTGATTCATGTTCTCACATGATACATGGGAAACCTCTTGGAGGTTCAATCCCAGTATCAAAGTACCAATTGCCTCACTAGATGATAGTATACTCCATAGTTCTTGGTTATTAGAATTAAATATATATATATCCTTTTATAATAAATTACTAGAAATTGATAGAGAGGATATGATGTATACAAATGTAATAATTAATAAAATCCCATTTCACATATATATTTTTACACCCCAACCATTCATATTATGTTTATTTTTAAATAATTCATTAGCATGTGTTGCACGCAACACAAAGTTCAAGTGTAACAGGATCTATCAAAATACCCATTTAAAAAAAGGTTATGAATCATATTAACCAAATTATGAAATTTATAAAAATTATTTTTTAAAATAGACATCATTTTTAAATTTATAATATCAAAATTATCATAGGGTAAAATTTTGTATTTTTTGAAAGGATTCAATTTATGATGAATAGTGAAAAATACTGGATTATTTTTGAAATTTTCATTTAAATAATTGTTTTAATTTAAATTTATCATAAATTTACACTAGATACATAATATTTATATTAATCTAATTTAGTTCATTGGAATCAGTTTTCTAGTAGAATTAGATGTAAAATTTATTGAACTCTTGAATGTCTTTCTTACATACTTTCCCACCACATCTGCATGATTAACATTAAACATAATTTTATAGTTTTTCTTAATTGAATTTATAAAAATAGAAATAAATTTTATTAATTAATATGAAAATTTTATATAATAGGATCAAAATAATTTTTTGGTGAATAGAAACATTAGTGAATTTTTATTTATTTACAATGGTTAAGGGAAAATCTTGTAATTAAATATAAAAATAATATCATAAAATTACCCTAACAGATGTTAAAATCATATTTATTACTAAATTCTACCCTTATCACCTAATTTTATAAATTTAATATCTTAAGGGACAAATTTCCATGAATATTACATGGAAATTATAAAAAACACAAAAGTGAAAAAATGTCACACTTGTATTTAATATATGTATATTAATTTTAATATAGGGATAACCATGAGATAACATAAATTTTAAAAAGTCTCTAGAAATATATAAGAATTACATATATCATAGTAATTTATTTTAAATTTATACAGATTAAATAATTGTCATAGTGACACAACAATTATTTTATTAACATAAATATCAAATTAATGGCCATAAAAATATTAAAAGATATATAATTTCAATTAATTAAGGTTCCCCACATATTTTCTAGGGGACTATGACATGTTAATAGTATATTAAATGGTTTTATTAGAAGTTATATTTCTTTTTGGTTTTTTATTTTACTCAAAGTAATGAATAGTGTCCAATTTTAGACTATTGATGTTTTATAAAAATAACATTTTATTAAATTATTAGAAATTTATAAAAATATTTAAAATCATAAAATTGATTATTAAATGTCTAAAATATCATAAAGTTTTCATTTATTGAAAATTTTCACCATATTATTAAATATTTAAAACCTTTTAATATTTATATTATTATTACCAAAATTAAAATTTAAGAGATTAATTAAGGATAAATCAAAATGATAAGGTTCAAAATATAATCCAAGCATGTATAAATTTTATTGGATGAGATTATTTATACCTATAATTATATTGACTTATAAATAACTCACTTTTGAGCTATTTAAAATTAAAAATAAAGTTATATTAAATTAATTGTTGCGGAGTTTCCAAAAGTTCCCCTTCCCTCTCTTATAAAAGGGCACCTCTCATTATCAATTATTCTCACCAATAAATCCATTATACTTAAACTAAACCTACACATTTCTCTTAAACCATCCCTCAATTCATCCTTGATGTCATACATTTTTCATAAATCCAACCTAAGGAGTCCATTATTCAAATCAAAAGGAGACACTCGAAGAAGAGGTAATTGTTTCACCAACTCTTTCAAAGTTATTTTCTTCTTATAGTTACTTTTCCAAACTTTTTTCTATACTAAAATAATAAATCATGAATAAAATATATTGTGGGATTTTTTTATTATTATAAAACCATATTCCTCCTTTTACCCATCCAATGAAAAACTATATCACCTTGTGTGTGTGCGTATGGCTTACCATCTCCACGTTGTGGAGTAAACTGTTTTTCATCTGAACTTTATTTAGATGGGTATAATGATAGATATAGAGGATTTAAATGATAAATATTATATTTTTACTATATAATTATTATCCATTCAATTCCTTACCCTTAACCATTATGTAATTATTTTGTCTCTCATACATATATATGGTCTACCATCTCCATGGCCTGATGATATTCATCCACCACTACAACCATTTAAGAATGATTGTGAAAATATATGTAATTAATAAATATAAAATTAGTGAACATAATATCATTCTGGATTTGATGAATATGTATTCTATTCATAAGATACTATACTTACGTTTGAAATTAAAGATAAGAAAATGAAGTAGTCCATGCCCAAAATAATGATAAAAATGAAATATTATTAAGAAAATGGTAGAATAGAATCATACATGATATCATAAATAATGTATATAGTTCCATTATAACATAATAACATTATTTAACCACTATATAAAAGTTTAATTCACCCTCTAATATAGGACAGTACAATTTAAGGGTTATTTTTTCAATAACTTTATTATGTGGGGTTGCTTTTATGTAAGAATATACTGGGACATATTTATCATCCATGTCCATGTTTCTTAAGAATGTATTTAAAAAATTATTACTATTCATATAAGGTTTTTTAAATACATTTTACCCATGTTCGATTTTATAAAAGAATATTTTTTTTATTTTCGTTGTGAGGTACTTTGTTTCAATTTATCAACAAATTATAAGAAAAAGGTTTTTTAACTTATACAGTGAGAGTGGATTTTTATTTCACTCTGACACCTTAATTTTATTTAAGATTACTTTACAAGATTACAAGATTAACTTGAATTAAAATATTTTCATTTTGAATTGTATGAAATTTTAAATAACTATTTTTAATAAAAGGGGTATTTCTCTAAACAAATTCTAATGATTTTATTAAATTATTTTAATCTATGTCGACATACTTTATTGTATATTATGTTTAATTGTGATTGATTTAATATGATACAACCTATCATATTATATTTAATATATTATGAATATTTTTATTGTGGATTTGATACATTAATACCATTCCTTGTTTGTGGATAATGTTTTAAGATTCTGTAAGCCAGTTTTAATATTAAGGTTTATGTAAGTTTTATTTTTCACATTTCAAAAGAAGAAATAATTTGACATAGTAACTAATTAGTGGGGCTCTCTATAGCCCCTCAATGCATTGGTAAGTCTCATGATACAATCTAATTTGGGTTTCTACTCATTTATGTATGGTATTTGCATGAGGCCTTGACCGTATGGTTATGATTTATGGCATTATGCATTCCCTATTTATGATATTAGATTTTTATATTTCATATGATTATGTAGCTAATAGAATATCCATGAAAATTATTAAATGGAATTATTTAATTAATTATTTCCATATTAATCGCAAGGTTTTGTTTAAAATTATTTTGTTTCAATTTTATACCATGCCTTTAAATTTTATGCTTATTAATGATAGTTTCCACTATATTGTTTATCCTTAATGAGATTATTATCTCACCCTATTGTTGTGTATCATTTTCACCAGGATGCGAGGAGGTATATTATGACTGACTTGTAGGGATAATCTAAGATATATGAGTGTTTTCAATGGAAATACTATATTAATATTCTTTTCAAAATGTAATTTAAAAGATATGTTTGTATTTAGTTTTTTCAGGGATACTAAACTGATCGTTCTATTGGGATTGAAATTCTTTTTATCATGCCAATGTAATAAAATAATGTATCATCTCTAGGAATCTATATTCGAGGAATTACAATTGATTTTAAAATATGTTTATTAAAAACCATGTAAACTATATTTACAAAAGACATTAATTAGGTAACACTAAACTAATATAGAATTTGAGGATAAGTATCGTAGAACATCCAAATATTTTGGAAATGTAGTGTTTATGTGTGTATTCCTAGAAAATACATTGTTTCACGGATACTACTAGAGGGTGTGGTTATAAAACAGATGTACTTATTATTAATAACTCTAACAAGCTATTTTGGGTTTGACATATAGTAACCTGGTACATGAAAATATGCCTTACTATGCACCTGGTTTAACACTCTTAGGGGATATGCTTAGGATCCTTTTACATTTTCTTTGTAAACCATTATGTAGGATTTAAAACAAAATATTTCTCCAAATAAACCATGTTTATTATTATGATATTATATATGTATAAATTTTCAATTTATGTTACCTATTTTAAAATTATGCATTATGATTCATAAACTAACCTAGTGAATGTCGTTGTTCTGAAATGGAACCTAGTAAAAGAAATAGAAATTAAATCAACACACGTAATCCCTGTAAGGTTTTCCCTCGTATGCAAGGTAATGATTTTAGAGTAGGAGTTACAACTGGTGATGAAAAAATAATAACTATGTTGGGACATATGAATATGGTCATGAAAAAATAACCTTACTCTTATGGGGTATCCTAATCCAAAACACGGATGATCAATGATAGAACACATCATGAGACAACATCCCTCAAAGTTTAGTGGGACTACAAATCCATCTATAGCTGAGTAATGTATAAGTTCCTTAAAGAAAATATTTCTTACTTTAGGGAGTAATGAAAGGGAAAATATATCATGGATGTCTATCAGCTATCAAGAGATGTGGATCAATGGTTGTTATTAATTCAAAACATGAAGGATGATGAAAAAGTAAAAACTATTGAATGGGTTGAATTTAAATAACTCTTCCTAGAAAAATAATTTCCTCATGATCAGCAAGATGAAATAGAGAAGAAATTTTTGAGTATGAGGTATAAAGAGGATGAGAATGTTGTAAACTATCAAGCTAAATTCACAAGTTCAGCAAGGCATGCTACAAACTACAAACATAACCCCATAAATAATATTTATTGATTATTTTATGGGATAAACCCATTCCTCTGATTGGCATTGTTATCCCAATTTTCTCATCATATAAATATATTGTCTTATGTGCTATCAGGGAAGAGAAAAATCAACAATATATATAAATTTAATGTAATGAATGTGAATAAGAGGGACATGGAAAACTCTGCAAAAATAAATAATGGCAATAAGGTAAAAGATGATTTTCCACCCTATAGTAATTGTGGGAAGAAACAACTCGATACTTTCCTAAAGGGGATTGGAGTTTCTTTTAAGTGTGTAGAAAAAGGCCACCAAGATCCTGATTGAAAGGGGAAGAAAGAAGCTACTAGTGTTTAATTCTATAGTTGTAATGATATGGGACATTATGCAAATTATTTTCCCATGCATCAAGGAAAATTTCCGACGAAAAGACCAAGGGAGAAAGGACAAGATTTTGCAATCACAATAGTTGAGGTTGATGTTCCTAATGATGTGGTGGTGGGAAAATTAATTATATCCTCAAATTTACCTAATGTTTTGTTTTATTCTGGATCATTACATTAATTTAGGTCCTCCCAGTTTATATTAAAATTTTGATATTTCAAATTCATAGTAACAAGGTAGTTTTCAGTCAAAACCCCTAAGGTAAGACTCACTGAAATAAATATGTGTGACACAGTTCCCACATTGCAATATAAAAATCCTTCATCAGTTTTATTTTTCATCATACCTAGTGTTGAATTTTATATAATACTCCGTATATATTTTTATCAAAATGTGATTTGAAATTTTATTTCAATATGAAGGATGTTATGATTTTTGAGGAAGATGTAGAATCTATTATCTTTAAAGAAGAAACGTCATCATCTAAGTCTTATCTAGATCAACCTGCCTTATCACTTATAAATAAAATTATTAGGGGTGTAGAGAAGATAATACCTATTAATCATTAAATTGAGGATGTATCTATTTTACAACAATACAGTGATGTATTTCCAAATGACTTAACAGGACATCCTCTAGAGTGGGATATTGAGTTTTCTATTGACATAATCTATGATGAAAGACCAATATCAAAGAATATATATATAATTACCCCTATGTAATTATTAAATCTTAGAAAAAAACTATAGTAGTTGGGTAAAAATGATTTATTCACCCATGTTTTTCTCCATGTGGATCCCTAGTTCTTTATCTTAAGAAGAATGCTAGATTAATGAGGTTCTGCATTCACTATAGAGAAATTACTTCTATTACAGTAAAGCACACGTATCCCTTACCTCACACTGATGATTTTTTTGGTCAAATTCATGGAGAAAAATATATTTTTTAAGATTGATCTTGAATATAGGTATCGAGAATTCTATGTAAAAAATAAAGATATTCCAAACACTGCATTATGAACGAGGTATGCACTTTACAAGTTTACAATAATTCCATTTGGATTGACAAATTCACACTCTATCTTCATGGATATAATCAAAATAGTGTTCAAGGAATATAATTATTAATTTTTCATAGTATTTATTGGTGACATCTTAGTATACACCAAAATCTATGAAGACATTGATAACCACTTGCAGAATGTACTGACAACTCCTAGATGACATTAGCTATATGCGGAATTTAGAACATGTGAACTCTAGCTTCATGAAATTTCTTTTCTTGGCCATATTATCTTAAAATATGGTATCTCAGTTGATCCAGCAAAGAAAATGGAAATCCAAGAATTTCCAACACTGATGAGCATTACTTTGGTAAGCATTTTTATTGGTTAAGCATGTTGTTATCACCTTTTCATCCAGAATGTTTCTCTATTGGTTATCCCATTAACCATGATAAAATTTAAAGTGGTTAAATTTGTTTGTAAAAAAGAGTGTTATGAATGTTATGAAGAACTTAATATAAGATTATTCAATCCTTTTCTATAGACATTACCATCTGGAAATGATGTGTTTTTTATTTATAGTGATTCATCAAGGAAAGTACTCAATTTTGTTTTTATTAATAATTATTGGACTATTCTTATGTATCTTGTAAATTAAAAATTCAAGAACAAAATTACATAAATCATGATCTTGATTTATCTATATTTATCATTGCTTATAATATTAGGAGACACAATCTCTATGGTGAAATATGTGATATATATCTTGATCATAAGAGATTGAAATATATTTTATCACATAAATAACTCAACAAGTGACAAAATAGATGGATTGAGATACTCATGCACTATGATTTAACAATAAAATACCACCTAGGGAAGAAAAATAATGTATTTGATGCTTTGATTAGGAAGGACCATGACGTTCTGAACAAAATGAATGTTAAAAGGGGTCCTATATTCCTGGATCTAGTAAAAATGGATGTGGGAATTACCATGGAAGGTGAAACATCACTAATTTTTCAAATGGATTATAAACCATATTTACTAGATAATATAAAAAGTTCTCAACCTGATGTTGATGATATTGAAAATAAAATTGGAGATGTGAATAATGGGAGATTGTTTAACTTCATATATGAATATGGAAATTTGAAATTTAGGAAGAGGATTTTTGTTCCCTCTATAACTAATCAAAAAATAGAATAATTGGGTGATTCTCATAGCTCCAATTTCTATATACATCTGAGTAGAAAAAATATATATAGATATTTAAAGTCAAATTTTTGGTGGGACAACATAATGTTTCAGTTGGCTGTTTATGTGTCAAGATGTTTGGTTTTTCAACAGGTGAAAGTTGATAGAAAACATCCTAGAGAATTCATGAAACCTATTATAACATCTTTGTGGAAATTGGATGATACTATGATGGAATTTTTCATGAGGCTGCCAAATACTCCTAGAAGAAATTATTTGATATGGGTTATTGTTGATCACCTTACCAAATCAGTACATTTTCTTACTAAAAGAGAATATTTTACACTTGAATGCTTATAAGGACTATACATTAATAAGGTTCTCAAACTTTATGGTGTACCCCTATCGATTGGTTCAAAATGTGATCCACATTTTACATGTTCAAGAATATTATTCAAAATTCCCATGATAATGAGTTTTGTATGAGAACTGCCTACCACCATCAATATGATGGACAATAAGAAAGGACAATTAAAACATTAGAAGACATGTTGAGATCTTTATCACATGACTTTAAAGGTATGTGTGATCAATATTTACCTCTAGTGGAAATTTCATATAACAATAGTATCCATTCAAGTATTCATATGGAACCATATGAAGAATTATATAGAAAGAGATATCATACATGAACTTGTTGGGATGATGTTGGTGAAATAAAACTAGTAGTCCTAGAACATGTTGATGAAACATCAGAAAATGTGAAGATTATTCAAACCCATATCAATGCATCTGAACATATGAAAAATAGATATGTCGATAATCAAAGGGAGGATTTAGAGTTTCAAGTGGTAGATCATGTTTTCACGAAGGTATCTCCATGGAAGGGTGTTATATGATTCGGTAAGATGGGTAAGTTATGTCCCAGGTACATTGGACCTTTTGAAATTCTAGAATGAATTGGAGCTTTAGCATACAATTTAGAAATTCCAACAAGTCTCTCCAAAGTTCTTGATGTTTTTCACATGTCACTTTTAAAGAAATAAATGCTAGACCAAATGCATGTACTTAGCTATAAATAAGTAGAAATGGAACCTGATCTCTCTTACTGTGAAAGGTCTATCGAGATTATTGAAACTAGAGAACAAGTGTTGAGGAATCAGATGACATGACTTCTAATGGTTCCTTAGAGAAACCACAAAATAGAAGAGGTGACATGGGAACTTGAAGAACTTAGGATGAAAAACCACCAATTTTTTTTTGAAGTGATATTACAACAATTTCAAGGATAAAATTTTTGAAGGAGGAAATAATATAAAACCCCAATCATCCATGGTACATTTATTTTTAAATAATTCATTGTCTTTTTTTCCATGCTATACCGAGTTCGAGCACACCATGATTTATCATACTTTCCATTTAGAAAAGAAGTTATGAATAGTATTAAACACATTGTAATATTTAAAAAATTTAAAAAAAAATAGTCTTCATTTCTGAATTTTTTATATCAAAATTATCATAGGGATAATTTTTTGTATCTTTCTGAAAAGTTTCAATTTTTGATTAATAGTAAAAAATTCTTCATTTTTTGAAAAACCCAACATTTACATTTAAATAATTATTTTATATTAAATTTATCCTAAATTAACAATAGATAAATAATATTTATATTAATCTAATTTAGGTCATTAGAATAATTTTTATAATAGACTTATATATAAAATTTTATTAAACTTTTGAATGTATTTATTACCCGCTTTCCCACCATATATACATGATTAACATTAAACATAAATTTCAAGTTTATGTGAATCCAATTTAGAAAAATTTACATAAATGTTTTTAATTAGATTGAAATTTGTGATCTAATAGGATCAACTAAATTTTTTTGGGAATAGTATCATTTGTAAATTTTTATTTGTTTTCCACTATTGGGGGTAAATCAAGTAATTAAATGTAATAATAATATTATAAAATTACCCTAACACGTGTTGAAATCCTATTGTATGAATAAATTCAACCCTTATCACATATTATGTAAAATTTAATCCTTTAATGGACACTTTTCTTTCAATATGACTTAAAAATTTTAAAAAAAATAGAAGAATGTGATAGATGTCACATTCTCATTTTATATTAGTATATTAATTTTAATATAAGGATAACCATGTGATAACATTGATTGAAAATTTTATCTATAAATAAAAAACTAATTTCCAACATCATAGTAATTTATTTTTTATTCTTATATATTAAATAATTACCATTAATGATGACACAATAGTGATGCATAAATTATTTTATTAATTAAAATATCAAATAAATGGTTTCAAAAATATTAAAAGAGATATAATTTGAAATAAATAAATGTTCTGTACAGATTTTATAGGTCACTATGAAATTTTAATAGTATATTAAATTTTTTGGTTTGAAGTTATATTTCTGCTAAAATGTTAATTTATGTTAATGTAATTAATAGTGTCAAAATTGACACTATTGATATTTTATAAAAATAACATCTTATTAAATTATTTAAAATTAATAAATATATTTAAATACTACTAAGTGATAAGTATAAGTTATAAAATATCATTAATTTTCCATTTATTGAAAATTTACACCATATAAGAAAATATTTATAACTTTTTAATATTTAGAATATTATTACCAAAATTAAAATCTTATTGATTAGTTAAAGGTAAATCAGAATGATAAAGTTCAAAATAAATGCCAAACATGTATAAAATATATTATCTAAATTATGCCAACCTATCCCCATAATATCCTCTAAATAACTCACATTGGATCTATTTTAAATTCATATTCAATTAATATTTAATTTATAGTTTTAGTGTTTCTTAAAAATCCCCTCCACTCTCTTATAAAAGGGAACCACTCCATCTCTGTTATTCACACCTATAAATATATTCTGGATCCACCAAACCATAACCATTTCTCCTTCAAAATTATGTCACTTAATTATATATAAATCATACATTGTGTTGAAATCCATCTTAAGGAGTCCTTTTGTGCAAATCAAAACGAGACACTTGAAGAAGAGGTAATTATTTTACCAACTCTTTCAATGTTATATCCTTCTTATAATTATTTTTAAATTATTGTTTCAATTCTAAAATATTATATCAAACATCTAATATATTCTGATATTTTTTTATGATTATGGTAGAACCATATTCCTCCTTTTACCCATCATATGAAAAACAATATCACTATGTGTGGGTATGTACGGCTTACCATCTCCACATCGTGTTGTAAGCTATCCTTCATCTATACATCATTTTGATGTGTATAATGATGAATATAAAAAATGTAAATAATAATTATTATATTATTACTATATATTTCACATTCCATCTGACTCCTTACCCATTACCATTACGAAATGATACCATCGCACGTGTGTACGTACGACCTGCCATCTCTACGACACGATGATATTCATTATCCACTAAAACCATTTAAGAATGATTATGAAAATGTATATAATGAATGAATATAATAATTATAAACTTAATATCATTATGGATATGAATAAGATATATGATATATATAAGAAACAAGACTTGCGTGACAAAACAAATATAAAAAATGAAGTATTTCATGCATAAAATAAAGATAATAATGAAATATTATTAAGAAAACAATATTAGAGGATAATATATGATATCATAAATAATTTATTTTTTTCTATTATAACTTAATAACATTATTTAACCATTATTCATGAGGATAATTCACCCTTGAATAAAGGAGATTATGAGGAAAGTGTTAATTTTTCAATCTATTTATTATCCGGGATTTCATTTAAGTAAGAATTTTTTGGGACATATTTATCATCCATATCAATGTTTATTAAGAATGTATTTCAAAAAAAATTACTATTATTTATTTTTTTTAAAATATTTTTTTACCCATGTTCGATTTTATCATCAGATTTTTTTTACATTTTCTTTACGAGGTAATTTGTTTTATATTTTTGATAAAGTATGAGAAGAATATTTTTTTATCTTATATGGTGAGAGAATATCTTTATACTATCATGATTCCTTAACACTTTTTAAATATTTAATTACAATATTACATGATTTTTTTTAATGAAAATATTTTCCTATAATGGTGTATGTAATTTTTAAATGTCTATTTTCAAAAAAAGGGGTATTTCAATATATAAATTTATAATGATTTTATTAAAACATTTTCATCCATATGAGTATCCATTATCGAATCTTATGTTTAATTATTTTTGATTTAATATAATATAACCTATCATATTGTATTGAACAATTTATGAATAGGTTGATTGTGTATGAGTTACTTCTATACCAATCATTGTTTATGGATAATGTATTAGGATTTTTTATGATGGTTTTAATATGAATGTTTATCTTGGTTAGGTTTTAAACCTTTCATATGAGGATTGTAATGGACTTAGTATGTGACAGAAGTGGTCTACTATATCCCCTTGATACATCCATAGGTCTCATGATAAAATTTATTTTTGGTTTTTATCTGTTTATGTGTGGTCTTTTCCCGAGGCCTTGACTGTATGGTTATGATGTCTGGAATTTTGAATTCCAACTTTATGAAATTAGTTGGTGATATTACATGTGATTATTCATCTATTATAATCTCCATGTGAATGATTAAGAGGAATTATCTGATTAATTATTTTCATATTATGCTCAAGGTTATGTTTAAAAATCTTGTGTTTCAACTTTATAACTTGTCATAAAAGTTTGTGCTAATTTATGATAGATTCATTATATTATTTACCAATACGGATCATCTGATCTCACCCCTTTATTTTGTTTCATTTTTCCCAAGATGTGAATAGGTATATTATGAATGACCTACTGGGATAGTCTAAGAGATATGAGTGTTTTCCATGGAAATACTATGTTACTTTTCATTTAACAATGTATTGTAAAACTTTTGTTTGAATATTGTTTTTCCATGGTGACTAAATGGATTGGTCCTTTGGGATTTTAATCCTTATGATCATGTCAATGTAATAAAATAATGCACTGACTCTATGCATCTAGGGTCGGGGAATTATATAGATAGATTCAACACCTCATCATTTTATTTTGGTATCCAATCCCTTAATAGTATTTGGGATATATTCACAAATATATTATATATCTATAATAGATTCTTGGAGTAGGTAATAATTCCCCATAAAGGTTTTTGATGAGACCAACCTTCTATCCTCTCGATCAGTGTGTGTTTCCATGAATCATTGGGTTTGAAACCAAACAATACCACCATCATTTGGAAATAAGTCATGTTCCTTATTATGAATGTGGGAACCATTTATAGTATCTACTATATATGAAAATGATATAACCATTGTGAAATAATTTGATAGTAGAATAAATAAGTTATCATATGCATAAGGTACCTTGTTTCCCAAATCAGTTGATCCATAATAATTCCTTTTGTAAGAAAAATAGGAAACCCAACATGAATCTCTTAAACAATATAAAAATCAGTTGACCAAGATTTGGGACATTTGTTTGTGTCTCCTATAAAAACAAAATTGTATGCTCAATGGTAAACACATTAACAAATATTGGTACTCCCATGAGATATTTCATTTTCACCATTCAAAGTTCACATGAAAAAAATGGCTAAACCAATAATTGTAATGAACAGTTGTGTTACATATTCATAGCTAATTAAGAATGTTTTACTCCTATAATGATGAAATGATCATTGACTATGTACCTTGTTTTTTATGTGACAATAGAAACTTCTCTAATAAGCACCACCTTGACCCAAGATAATTTTTTCATCAAGTGAATTCATTGGAACCTCAACTATGGTAGTATCTTATGTGGGTTGCAAAAAAAATTACTCACCCAATGCTTTAAGCTTCTAGTATCGAATGAAATGGTTCAGGAATACGAATGATGTGGAACAATATAAACACTTTAGGGCACATGTAGATGTCTCTAGACAATGATGATAATAATTCTTTCCCATTCAATGAAACATAAAATGAAATTGGAGGCACCTGTCACCACCACCAACCACTTCGGATGCTTATCCCAAGAGAATAGCAATAAAAACATTACTTATATTAGAAAGTTAAATTCTGGAGTTAAATATAGATCCATCTTTGTTTATGAGATTCCTAATAGGTTCTAGTCAAATTTACTCACCATATTCTTCTCATAAGTTTCCCTTAATCACTTAATGAGTGAACCACCCAAAATATTTACACCCAAGACACTCATTCATGAATATCAAGGAAGTATAGCTAGATATGGAAAATAGAAAGTGTTAACATTTTTCAACTTCTAGTGATTAATTGTGTCATCATTTTTTGATGGTATCTAGTAAGAAGGATCATATCCCTACCCACTCATATCAAGTCTGTAGGTATATTCCCAAAAAAAATAAAGGGGTGAATATATAGCTTCCCTCATTCTTGAAACCCATTTTCATATTTTGATGGCACAAAGAGGATATGAGTGGGATTATATCCTCTTAAAAATTGAAGAAATATTTAGTATATTTTGGTGAATTAGAATCTGAAGGCCTATGTCACTACACATTCTCTATTAATGTTTCACTAAATTCTATATGTGTAAAAAGACCTTCACCATCATATTTCTTCATTGGTATAGATACAATGATCAACACATATCTCTATATTAATATCCAAAGTAGTGTATCACATTGATGACTATGAAAAAGTGTCTACTTCAAATAATAGACACAGTCTTGATTCTATATAGTAAAATTATAGGAATATTCAAGTAAAGGACGAAGCAATGGATTGGGCTCATATTCCCATTCTAACAAGAGATCACAAACCTAGTTTGGGACATTTCTCGTGTTATGTTCCCATTATTCTTGAAGTAATCGAATGGAATACTCCAAAATACCTAGTATTTGGATCATATCCTCAAACTAACTAAGTTTTCTCATACAAATATATAAATCACCTTAGGGAAAGCTCATATCCTTGTCGATGAAGCTACTCTGCATATTCCAGTTGCTTATAGATTCCATGATCATATTCTTACTTCCACAAACGAAAGGCTACATCATCATCCATTAGATGCTATACAAGAGGAGGTTCATATCACTTGTTCCATTCTAGATGTTTTTATATATATTCGAATGAGGAATTGATATTAGAACCAGGATCGTACCCCTAATTTAGAAAAGGATAATGGACATACTCCAAAAACCACCCATTAACATGCTCATATTCCTGTTGATGATATAGAATCTCACTGGTATACTATATCATCTTCACAATAATAGGCTCATATCCCTATAGCACTATATAATTATCAACATATTCTAGTAGCCATTATGTAGAAGTCTCATATAACTACTCAACCCCAAAAGACAAGTCATTATATTCAAACAATGATGCCAAATGAGTCTTATATCCCAGATCTTCTCAACGCTAGTTATTTAAAGATATTTGAAACATATCAACAACACCTAAAGGGTTCGTCGACTCTTAAAATGAATCAAAAGGGGATTCTAGATCAACCCATTCCATGGGGTTTGGGGGATTTTTAGCTCAATCACCATAACTAGGTTCATCACACCCCAAGAGGGTCCTGGAGAAATCAGTTAAGATTCCAAATCAAACCCTTCCCATAGGTATGTGGATATTTATATCACAATTATCATCTTAATATCCATAAGATACTCAATTTGAGTCTTCAAATGTAAAACAATAGCCTAAAAAATTTCAATAATGTTTCTAACTCATCCTTATCTTGTGGGACTTGAGGAATTTTTAACAGTATCTTCATACTGAAAGGAATCAGTATTCTATTATATTGTAGGTAGATATCAATGGTTATAATCACATCCATTCCTCCCACCATAATACAGAACACATAAATTTTTTTTCCCAATATAATGAACAATCGAAAACTGCCTCAATTTAACAATTCATAGATAGAGACAAGTTGGATGTATGAATAAAATGATCAATCCTCCTAAGATTCATACACTAAAATGGACCAATATGAACATGGGTAAGAAAAATTACCCTGATACAAACCCTAAATAAGTATTGAGAAATATAGATCAACCTTATTTCATGGAGAGTGATGGGATAACTACCATTTCCTGATACACAGTAGTGATCATCATCACTATCAGTATAACAAATTATGTGGACCAAGATGTAAATGCAAATAGATGCGATAGAGAAACCATTCCTCAAGGGGTGGGTTATCTGGATGCACAAACTAAGGTTGCACATATGAAGAATCATAGAAGGAGTTGGAACATGGAACCGTTGAATTATTAATTACCACATCCTCCATATAACTCAACCATGGATAAATGGAATCTTTTAGCTACATATCACTCACCACCAAAAGAAGTTGAAATCCCCACTATATATGAATGGATAGAATAATATGAGAATGAGATTCAAAGTATCAGATACCTTGTTGGGGAAATAATCCTGATAAATATTAATGATAGGTATCATCTATAAATAGAGACAAACATCTATCATAATAAGAATCTGGAGATACCTACTCCAACTATAATAGTAGAATTCGAGCATTAGGTTGGATATGGATTCAGGAAACTGGTCTACATAAATGATAGATTTGACGATGATTGTGACATTTCTTCATTACGGTGATTGCCTCTCCTCTATAAGGGTTATCATTTATTCCTAAAACAAACCTATAATAAATAGGATATGAATGAATTGACACCTAATCAAGCCTCACCCACAACCCATAGATGGAAGGTGTTCCAGAAAATGATACCTATATAACTATTCAATTACGTTGAATACCTATATGTTAGAATGGAATCCATGTAAGGTTTCATGCCCCCATATAACATGAAAATAATACTTATCCTGAATGGGTGGATGAAATTCTCCCCTTGACAATTTATAAAATCTTATATTCTAAAGCTTAAATATCATAAGAAATATACAACATTATCTCACATACTTCATGTCTCAATGGGGCCTAATGATCAACCCTTGAGATTAGTGGGAGGTAATCAAACTATTATTTTTTATACAGACACTTTCAAGTCGAGCCTTCATTTGGTATAGCGGCCTTCTAGTATGGTCCAACATGGGATGAGAAGAAAATAATCAATAATTCATTTATTAGTTCATCTCCATGTTAATGAAAACGGTTATTATTGGCCACATAAATTTCAAGAATCATGAAAGTGATAGGGATTCTAACTACATTTCTAAAAGTAATGTTTTTTCTTATTCATTGAGTATCCCACTATCATAAGAGAAATTGATGAATTTTTTTTAGAATATTCAAGATGATATGAAAACACAATTGATCTTGATGAAGTATCCATGTCGATTCATAGAGCTCACAGATACGAAATGACACCTAAAATATGTCATCTAGAAAACTTGAGCCAAATTTCATCCCATTCACATGGTTCATGTAAAAAATCCTAATAAGAAATTTCAAAATTATTTTTCCCTAAAAGTAGTTTTTTCCCATACAATCACCCCAGTTGGACACGAATCATGTATCACCTCCAGTCAAAAAGTAAAAAAATTCCTTTATCAGCAAGAAAAAAGAGATTAGGGTCACTTGCGATTTTATGATCAAATGAATAGAGTGAATTCCTTTTGAAATGAGTAGGTTTTCATTTGTATTCTTGTAACCATGGAAAATATTTAATCTACTCATCCCCAGAAAACCCAATGAGGTCATCCTAACTGAACTACCTGACAATTTCAATATCCATGTTAGATTAGGCCACACCATCCAGGAATGCTTTGTCTTCACATACTCTATAAATAGTGTGGCTAATTAGAGATATATGATGTTGGGGTTGTCCCAAACATAGGTGACCTATGTAACCATCACCCATTCAGAAGAATAGGGTGACTGAAAAGAGGTTTCATCTAATCATAAATAAAATTTCAATAATAAGATGACTCGAAATACACTTGACCAAGATCCTGCCACCTTGAGGGAAAATAATTTTTGAAAAAAAAATGATCCTAGTACCTTGGGAGGTTTCATTTAATACTACTCATAGATATGGAAAAAAATCATTAAATATCATAAAAATCACAAGAAGAACAGTCATGTCCTACTCCCACATGAAATCGGACTATTATTAATTTCATTCCTTTAACATTCATGGAATATGAACCACCCCACCAAAGATAACCAAGATAATATTAAGAGTTAGTATTTTTTCTATTTACATAGATCAATTAATAATACCCTTCTTGGATTATGAATACACCCCTAATTATATGTTCAACATGCCTGACTGGGGTACTAGGGGTTGAGAACATGGAAGCTAAAGTTATAGGGGATGGAATGGGCATGGGAAAACACAATATTTTGGTCATATCCCAAGAGAATCCATATACATATAAGTAACCCATAGCCATGAGTTTAATCAATCCCAATAGAATCATTGATATTATTATGAGTTCTGCGATAGTTTTTCAATCCAAATTCATTTTTCATGAGCAATCGGTGGGGTGAGATTGTATGACTATGTCAGATGAAAGGGTAGTTTCTCATGACCTATGCCACAAGAAACATATTATCCCTTGATATATTCCCATGAATCAGGACCACTAACCTCAAAAAACATATCTCCAAAGCCACATGATAAGGATAAAACCCACCTTTGAAATTTCATACCTATGGCACAAAAATATTTCATTTTTGAAACAATTGGTGTTTGTCCCTTCCTAACCCACAATCTTAAATATCATCCTTATTTCAAAGGAATGTAGAGTGGCACTATTTAAGGCCCTATGGAGACGAAAATATTTTGAGAAATATTTCATTGTCGTTGAGATTTACCATCTATAGATTGCTCCATCAGAATATAATACAACAATCTTGTTCATAGAACAAGATCAGGATGAAGCTATCTACGGTCATATCAGTCTCTTATATATTTCATGAAATCTCAATGATATAAATATATGAAGAGATCTCATTGAATATGGATCTGAGATCAAACATATCCCAATCTAGACCCTTCAACTCTTAGGATATATAGAGGGGGACTTGTATCCAATAAAGATCATCATTCAAGGGTATGATAAGAGTGATAAAAGGCATCTCAAAAAGGTCAATCTCAAAAAAAAATTGGAGACCTCACATCTAACAATGATTCAATGGTTATCTAACAATAAATATCATATAATTTCCTCATTAGAATACCTAGGCTTCATAACCCTAGGGAAGTACCTTCAACATTCCATTTATTCATGAAGTACCCCTTTAATGGAAAGGTTGGCATACTGCGTGGTGATACGTCTCCCTTAAATTTTTGTGAAACTTTATATTTTGAGGAAAGTATTTATAAGAAGGAAGGAAAACATCCAATAGTGGTTGATGATATGTAGGTTTCAGTTCCCAATTCCTTGGGGACCACTCCTATGAATACCTACAACATGCTCAATAGTGACTGTGGGTTTCCCACAAACCTGATCAAAGGATGCCAACTCAATCATACCATGTTATCATGAACCAAATAAATCACTACATTATATCAATGTGATAGAAATAAAATCAGTTTAAGTGGATTTTTGAAAGGTAATTCAAAAACATTATCTACCGATATTTGATAATTCTCTTGTGACATTATAAAATATTGAAGACACCATCAATACATTTATTTCAACTGAGAATGTCCATTATTATCCTTCTCCATGTGGTAGTTAACATGAATAAAAGAATCCCAATATTCTATATATGATGAAATTGGATGTATATGATGTTAATGTATCTTATAATGGATTTTAATCCTTTAATAGTGATATAGATGCCCCCATATTACCCAATATGTTTTAAAATTCATCCACTAACATAGATATTGAATAATAAGAGAATTGCCTAAGGAACACCCAATAAAAATTTGTATATGTAATATCCACCACCATTTATGAGATTAATCCAGTGAATCTAGTAATAAAATGATACCAATGATCTACATTTATTTGTGCTTCCATTAATCTCTAGAAGTAGGAGAATTATATTCAATATGTAAAGCAGTATAAATATATATTTTATTGAAAGTATTCATTGATACTTTGACTTAACCCCACTATGTATAATCATTCCATAGGATTACTCGATGACTATATATGCCTCAAATAGTATTCCAATAGAGTGAAGCCTTCTCATGCTACTAATATAGAATTAGAGGTTGAAAAATTGATCAAATATAACATTATCCCATATTTGTATTACCCAAAATGGATTCCCAACATCATACATGTCAAGAAAAAGAATAGTTTGATCAGGTTATTCATTAAAATCATAGATTATAATTAATTCTATCAGAAGGATTATTTCCCATTTTTAAACACAAAACTTTTGATCGATGTAACTACTATCTTACTAGACCTTTTATTTATTGATATGTATTAAGATTATAATGTGATAATTATGGCTCCTAAATATAAGGAATCAAATTCCATTATATTGCCTTAGGTAATATTCTACTAATTGGTCATGCTCTTTAGATTAATAAATGATTGATCAATTTACCAACATGCCATGAATTAAAACATTAAACCATTATTAGAGTAAATTTTAGATTTTTATATTGATTCCATGGTGGGTAAATCTTGATAGTGATTTGATCACCTAACTAATATTCAATTGATCATCACAAAATCACAATAGTTGATTTTGAATATGATTACTCTAATACATTATTTTGGGTTATTGTTAGGGAAATTCATCAGCTTTTTGGTACTCCGCCATGGAATCAAGGTTGATCAATAAAATACTGGTGCAATCCATGAAGTTAATCATATTTATAATCTTAAATAACATATGGGGGTAGCTGAACCACACTTATATTTGGAATTTCACATCCAATATGGACTGAAAATCTCTCCATTTCACTAATCTAATGATGAGGGGAGTCATATATTGTTGGGATAAGGATTGAAAAGTTGATTTGGATAATCTTAAGTATTACATAATGCCTCTAGCATTCATTATGTCATTGGTAAAAAAGAAATACTCTTATCTTATGTGTGGAAAACATGGAATTATCTATTAGTGTCCTCCTAATAGAAAACAATTATGTGGTGGATGAAAATATCTTCTACAATCTTAGTCAAACAATGATAGGAATTGGGACCCAGTATTTCGATATGAAAAAGAACTTCTTCACCCTCATCGTTAACATGAAAATAATATGGTATTAAATGAAGCATCATGAAGTCCACATGGACTATTTTACTGATCCTCCCAAGTACATTCATGGTATCTTTATGATAAATGGGTTTTTTCTCTGATGGTTGGTAGTCCTGTAATAGTATGACACCCTATTTTTGTCACATAATTTAGCTAAATGTTAGGCCCTTGTTGATTTCCTTATGGAACATACCACACCAAAACTCGTCCCAATAGACTTAAAACATCCAAAAGAAGAATATTTCTAGGCCCATGACACTCCCTAAACATGGGAGAATTATATTAATGGAACCTCTTGAAGTCCTATTAAAAAGGGTATGGGGGAATGAAGCTAAATCAGGTTAGTCTAGGTATTATATTTGTTTCCCAAAAAAATAATTTTTCCATACTCTTTTTCACTATTTATATGCTACACTAATATTAATGTCTAATATCAATCCCTAATTATCATCTTGGAATTAGCCATTCAGTAAAAGATAGCCTACCTGAAATTTCAATGTGACTTAGAGCTAGTAATTAAACAAATCAATGGAAAGTATGTAATCAATAAAGAATAATAATCCCTTTTTCTTAGTTATACGAGATGATTGATGGAAGAATTTAATTTTGAACTAATGTCCCATCATATCCCTTGATCATAAAATTATTTTTTTGATGGACTATCTAATGCAGCAAAATTTCTATCCAATCATGATCGGGATGAGGTGGTTTACCTTGTCATGAACTTAAGGGTGGTCTCACAAGTTATCATCTATGACATATAATAAATAAATTATTTAAAGAATCTCTTAAATCCAAATAATCTTATACCCACCCCATGATGGATGTATTTCATAATATATTACCATGAAAATGGGTTCATTCCACTAGATCAATCTAAAAGGGTATAGATTAAACATCAAGTAAAAAAGTATTACCCTTTAGTATGGGCCCAATGAGATGAAATTTATCAATAAACAATGCTCTGATAGATTCCTCCTCAGATGAATTACAGTATGAGAGATTCACACCATCATGTAAGAAGTTCATTCATGCTCCTATGACGCTCACCAATCTGGAGATAGACTCTCCCACAAATATAGGAGGCTTGGTTTCCATTTGAAAACATTGATGCAGAACATGGGGAATTCCTCAGAAAATTTCAAGAGTTCCAAATTCAATAAAACATCATCCATCAACCACTAGAGTAACTATATATAGATAAGTATTCCCAGATATTGTTCACATGGGAAATGGATAATGTGGGACCAAATCCACCAACTACAACTGAGTAGTGAAACTACATCCTTACATCTAATAACTTCTTTTCCATATGGGATGAGGCAATACCCCCAAAAAGAATTTGAGATAAATAATATTATCATCAAATTGAGTGTCACTCATATGATACTAATAGACAATGGCCCCAAGTTCTATTTTTTCAACCTGAAGAAATTGTACTAGGATAAAAACATCACGTCTAACCATTTATCTTGTTGTCATTTAGTGGAAAATGGATAGATAGTGGACTTCAATAAGACTCTATCAAATATAATCCACAAAATTTTTGATAAAGACAATAAGTATTGGATGGAAAAGCTCCATCATGCTTTATGGGACTAACTTAACACCATATGGACTACCACACCAGTGACTGCATATTTTTTGGTTTACAGAAATAAAGTAGTTTTCCTTATAGAATTACAGTTTCCCAAACTCAAAATTTCTATATGTGGACTACTCTCAAAAGATGATAAATAACAAAAGATATTGGATTATTTGGAATGAATCAATGAGGAAAGGTAGTATATACTTCATATCCTTAATGTCCATCATAATCCGATTATATGAACATTCGAAAAAAAGGTTTTCTTTACTCATTTGTTTAATGAAAACTATTGTTCATCCTTTGAAACACGATGATTGTAGGAAATAAGCCTATAAATATGGAACCTAGGTAGGAAATTCCTTACATCATGCATAATATCAATTCCAATAAATCTTAATCATTGTCCATAATGGATGGGGAACATGTTACGGCCCCACTAATGAAAGGTTTCTCAAGATATACTTTTCATAATTATCATCAACAAATCCATGCCTTAAGGAAAGAATTTAAACTGGATAGGATATGATTTTCTTACCGCATAACATTAAAATTCATTGAATATTTTAATACCATGTGACATTAAACTAAATTGAATACATCATTACTAAATGATGTTAAAGTAAATAGAGGACGATAGATCCGGAATAATTCACTATGCATGAGCTAAATTTATGCGAATGAAAATGTATTAATCTCATTTATATGAGTTATTTATATCCAAATAGGGAATATTTTGTTCAATAACTACATGGGGATTGATTTATATCATTATAGGATAATATTTGACTCTAGTATTTCCAATCTTGGGTCTAGAGACAATGTAAATGGGAAAAAATTGTACCTCCCTACATATGGTCCAAACCAGCAAAGGGAATTTTGAATTTCAATAACTATTTGTAGATTGATTCCTTTTACCATAGGAAATGTATTGACAACCAGATATAAAGTAAAATTCCCAATTATTATATAAAAATGTATCCCCTCCTTATGTATGGGAACATATATAATTATTATTCAAGAACTATGTATGGTGTTATTCATGTTTACATAGTTTACAAAGTGATGCATAGATATCCAATCTTGGGTCCAACTAAAATATAAATGTAATAGATCCCCCCCCTTATATATGGTTTATACCTACATATGGTATTTTTCATTAAATAAATACATGTTTCTTGATTCTTGTTTATACAGGATATATTGTGATGCCTTGATCACAAATATTATGTTTAGCGGCTATATATTAATTGAAAAAAATTCCCCTCTATGTGTTGGTTAAGACTTACATAGGTAATTTCTCATTAAAGAAATATGTTTGGATTGATTCTTATTATAATAATATATATATTGATTAATATATCTTATATCATGGGCCTAGGAGAAACATATATAAATATTTACCCTTCCCTATATATGGGTCAGACCTATATGCGTGGATCTTTCTCCATAACTACATGTGTCTTGATTCTTATCACCATATGATACATAGTGACACCCATATATAAATTATTGGTTATAGATATAATAGAAAATAAAATTAGATAAATAAATTAATCCTCCTAAACATATGGATTGGACCTATCTAGGAAGATTTATCCAAAACATTGTGTTGATTGATTCCTAGTACAACTGGATCCATAGATATGAATAGATATTTTATTCCATACCTATCTATGAGTTTCTATCAATACAATACATGACCCACCATGAGATTAATATTTTTATAGAGGCTCCATTCTATATTAAATTTTGAACACCCAAATATACTCTCTACCACACATTCTCATTCGTCTCATTGACTTCTTAGTCATAAATTGTTTTTTTCTGAGAATGACTCATGTGAGAATATGGAACCTAGAAATCCATAATAAATTTTTTAATTCATACATGTTTTGAATGGATAATTACATCTTATTCACATAAAAATAAACTAAATGACAATGTCATAGTCTCATGAAATTATTCTACAAAAAATTGACTTGGTCGTATTAAATTTTTTCAAGGTGGAATGAGAGATTTTCCAAAATTAAATCCCTCATTTATTGAAAAAATTCAGAAATGTTTGAATGAATATTTTTTACAAAATTAATGATTCCTAAAAGCGAAAATATCCTTAAGAAGATCACTGATAAATAATATTATATTCACATGACATTAAACTGCAGGACAACATCCTATTCCCATGATATTAAACTGCATGACAATGCCTTAGTCACATAATGTTAAACTCCATGAAAATGACCTATTATCATGAAATAAAACTATATGAAAATAGTACTTCATTCTAAAAATATTATACCCTAGTGAATGGTTATTCAAGAATTTCATTTCTTATCCCTCTAACCTAAAAATGGTTTCCAAACATGTTCGCATTGTTTTTAGGGTGATCAAACCCTTCTTGAATATTTAGTTCCCTATAAAATAACATCATATATTCATTATCAGAATTAATAATAACCAATTCCTTGAGTGGATATCCTTATCTTGGAACCCCAAAGACCTTGGGAACCCCTTCTTCTAGTTCTCTCATATATAAAACTACTAACATGTACTAGTTAATCTAAAGGGGTACCACTAGGATTTGATGGTGAATAATTAAATAACTAAAATCTTATGTCTAGTGGTTGTTTTCATCACATTGGATTGTCCCACCTTAAATCAAGGATTTATTTTTTTGATTGAGATCGGTATGGAATTTTTTTCATTACTATGGGTTAACTCATACCAACCGGTCTCCAACTCCAATTGACTAAAATATTCTTCACTTCTGATCTAAAAAACCCATAACATAACTATTCAACTAGAATCAGGTACTCTCGATGTTATACGTTTATGCATCATACCCATTTTAAAATAACTATTATGACATCACATCATTATACCCTTTTCATTTTTAGGTATGCATATCTTATAATACATAACATCCTTGATCTTTGAAACCCCTTTTGATTCCCTTTTTTATACCTAATGATGTGATACATTTCATCTATTCTTCACCATGTCCAAGAGGGATCAAAAATAACTTAGTGGTTTATGATTTTATATTCTATGTCCCTCCTGCATGAATCTATACTACACAAAATTCATATTTTCACTATGTGTGGCTTGATTCCTTTTACTAAATGATAAATATTGATTCTCGGGCATTCAATCCTTAGTCATGCTATATTGTAATTAAAAAATAACATTTACCTACAAACATTCATGATATATATATGGATATTTATTTATAAGAATAACTTGTGTCTTTATTCATATACAATGGGATATGTAGGGATGTCTAAATCATCAATTTCAGGACCATCTCCAAGTTCTCGTCAATCATAACTAAGTCTATAGATGAGGACCAAGTTTTTGTGGGGCTTCACAGTCATACTGAAATTCCAGTTCCCCTGAATGTTCCTTATAATTCACCATTAAATAGATCAATCAAATATCTAGACATCTCTTATTTCTCATGCCGAGTAAGACCGATGTGATATTAGGGTTCTTGGAATGTGTCCTTAAATAACATTATTGTGGTTCATTCTATCCAAATATAGGTGACCACATTTTGGTCTCATGAATTTAAAATACATGACAACATCCTTTTCACATGATGTTTAACCATGTGGAATGATTTCGTCACATTTAAGGGATCATCCCTTATGGTGGTCATGTTCAAGAATCACATGTTTTATCCCATTTACATGAAATTTGTTAAATACCTATCAGTGTTTTCATTAGGGTGATCAAACCCTTATTCAATATTATGTTCTCCATGAACCAACATCATATATTTAATATCTTAATTGATTCCAATAAAATAATCAAGTTGATATCCTTCTCATTGAACCCTATAGACCATTGTCTCCCTTTCTCCTAGTTCCCCTATAGAAAACCTATAATAGGGATTAGTTAATATAAAGGGGCATAACTAGGATTCGATGGGGAATAATGAAATTCCCAAGAGCTTTCACCTAGTGGGTGCTTTCTTCCCATTAGAGAGGGGACCTTAAATATATGAGTTATAGTCCTGAATGTGTAAAATTTTGGCTTCTACCAATACTAATTATTTACCCTTACCCACCAGTCACTATCTCTCATTGACTTTGATATTTTGGGGTTATGATTTATATTTTCTATAATCCAACCATTCAATCAGATTTAGATACTATAAATTTAACACACTATGAATTATACCCATTGTTAAATAAATATTATAATATTGTATTCATGTACAGCTCGATCCTAGGGTATGCATATTTTGTGTAGACCCAATTTCCATGAGTTATTAATTAATATCAGTGATGCATCCATGTCACATTAAAATAAACGTCCCAATAACATCTTAATCATATGTTGTTAAACAAGAGGAGAATGTCTTAGTCACAATAAACTAAACTACATAGAAAAATCCTAGTCTCACAAAATTATACTACAAGACATATAGTACATCATGTAAGACCAAAAATATCATTTAGGGGGTGTAACACCCCAAGCTTCCACGGTATGCTTCTCTTTGAATAATAAAGTAGCCTGTGTTGTATGAAACTTCCCGTTCTAACACACACCACAACCAATCAAACTAGCCATTATGAATAGTAATACCCACTTTTTGAAATTTTATAAATATTATTTTTCAAAATGGACTTCATTTTTTTATTTGGAATATCGAAATTATCCTAGGGTAATGTTTTGGTGTTTTTCAGAAAACATTCAATTTTTAATTAATAGTGAAAAAACACTAAGTTATTAGTTAAAACCGACTTTTTATTTAAATAATTATTTATTTTATTTAAATTTATTTTAGGTCAAAATAGATACATAATACCTATATAAGTTCAATTTAATTTATTGCAGTCAATTTATATTAATTTTAGATATATTAAAATTTTATTGAACTTTTCACCGCCTTTTACCCACCTCCTAGGAGAATTAGCAAATTCACACAAAACATAATTTTACCGCTTTTGTGAGTGGAATTTAGAAAATCCGAGAGACACGGTTAATATCAGGGAGTAAAAGGTTGTTCAATAAGATAAAAATAATTTTTGGTGAATAGTAACTTTTTACTTTTATTTACCACGATTAAAAGTAGATAGTGTGATTAAGGGTAAAAATGATATTAATATTACCCTAACACATGTCTTAATTATATTATACAAGTGTATCTCGACCAAAAAAACAATAGGAATAAAATATTATCATTTAGGTCCACTTTGATTAGATTAGGAGATTTATTATTATTTATTTCAAAGAAGATTTAAAAGAGTTTCAATCGAAGTTTAATAACTAAAAAAATTTAATATAGGGTTATACATAAGGTAAATTCGAATATAAATATTAATTAGTAAGCTAAAAAGATTTAATACATAATTGTAGTTTATTTATAATTTTTAGACCTCAAATAATTTAATTTATTGATGACACAATGATGATGTAGTAATTACCGTATTAATGAATTATTAAGATAATTGATATTATAAATATCAAAATAAATGTAATTTAAGACTTTTTATGAATTTAAATAATTTTATAGGTTAATATGACATTTTAGTATTAATTAAATTAATTTTTTTCGAATCAATAATGTTGTTAAGACTTTAACAAAAATCAGTTATTAAATAGTGTCAAAATAGACATAAAGGAGTATTTAAAACAAATATTATATTATTAATTGATATTATTTTCCTAAAAATCTATGGTTCGTCCAAGTGACTTAGACAAGGTTATATATATTAATAATGAACCACTTGGGGGGTATTTTGGCTTGTTATAGTAAGTTTATTAAGCAAATAATATAAAAATACAAAGAGACCTGGTAAATGTAAAATAATTTAACTAATAGTTGAATATATTTTATAAGGTTAATATAGTGACCCAAACCTGTCTAAAATCTATTTTTTGAGTGTATATGGACCCATCCCCACCTTATCCAAGAAATAAGTCACTTTGTATCCATTATAAACCGAATACTAATTTATTATAAAATAATATTTTAAGTTTTTCCTAAGGTTCCTCTCACCCCTCTTTTAAAAGGACACTCCCCCTTCTCTCAAATTAATACCTTCAAAGCCTTTTGGTTCGGAAAAAACCTACCCAAATATCCTATAAACTTCCCTCAATTAAACCTAGAGTCCTTAGTTTGATTAGAAATCCAACCTAAGGAGCCCTTTTGATCAAATCCAAAAGAAGAATTCGAAGAAGAGTTAATGATTTCACCACCCTCTTTCAAGTACCTTTCTTCTTCCACTTCTTCTTTCATTGTTATTTAAATTATAAAATAATAACTCTAGTATCTTATATATACTGTGATGTTGTTATAAATTTGGTACAACCATATTCAGTATTATATCCATCCCTTGGATGACAGGTCACCATACGTGCGTGCGTATGGCTTACCGTCTCCACGTCGTGGTGTAATTGTTATTCAATAAATTATTATTTGGATGGGTAGAATAATGATGTATAATTCATTTAAATAATAAATATAACATTATAATTATTCTTTATATATGATACACTATCCAATTATAAATTATTTTAATATCAAAAGAATGATATTGTCGCTCATGCGTACGTACGGACTACTGTCTCCACGAACGTGATGAGATTCATTCCCCATCGTATCCATTCAGATCTAATCCTCATTTGATGATTGAAAATGATGTTTAAGGACATGATATCATTCTGAATATGAATAAGATACAACCTATCCTTAAAAAACATGGCTTATGTAACAAAACTTATAAAAGAAATCGAGTAATTTAACACCCGAAACGATGATAATACTAAGATATTATTAACAAAGCAATGTTAAAAGATCATATATGATATCATATTAATGTATATTATTCTTGTATAATTTAATAACAATTATTTCACCATTATACAGGATGTTAAACTACCCTCGACCAAGGATAACTACAAGGTAAGTGTTTATTTCACAATCTCTTCATTATCCGAGATTGTTTATACGTAATTATCTATTGGGACCTCTTTATCATCCACATCCATGTTTCATAAAAATGTATTTCAAAACATTCATACTATTTTACAGACTATGGGTTAAATTCATTTATACCCTTGTTTTACTTTTTATAAGTGTTTTATAAAGGAATCTTTCCATCATTTTCCAAACAAGGTCCTTTTTAACCTTTTCAACAGAATTAAGGTAAGAATGTCTTTTTTTAACTTATACGGCGGGTGTGGCTATTTTCTACCGTTATAAAATTGTTGAAGCTTCCCTTACAAGCTTATAATGATATTTTCAGAGTAAATGTTTTATTTTATAATTATGTGACTTTTAAATGATTTCAAAAAAGATATATTTCTTTCAAATAGTTTTGATTTCATCAATATCAACATCCTTTGATGGATTTTAAGCTTATTTGAAGTTGATTTATTGTGATACAAAACTTCCATATAGTATTGAAGGTATTGTGATATGTTTGACTGTGGATGTGTTATTTTTATACCATTCATGGTTTATGGAGAAATTATTGACATTTCTTATGTTATTTTTAATAAAAATGTTTATGTTATGTTTAAACCTGTTCATATGAGGAATCCATTGGACTTAATAAGTGACGGGTGGAGCCCGCTATAGATTCTTGATGCATGGATAGGTCTCATGAGACAAACTAGTGTCTTGGCACAAGGCCTTGACAAAGTCTTATTTGTAGCCTTGGAACAAGGCCTTTACTATGTGGTTAAGATAGTCTAGCCTTATACATTACATCATTATGAAGGTGGATATTGATATTGCATGTGATTAATCTACCAGTAGAATATCCATATGAATAAGTAAATGGCATTATTTCATTTTATTTTTTTCATATTACGATGAATTTAATGTTTCAAAGTCTTTTGTTTTAGTTATACATTGCCTTAAATGTTTATTCTTATTTATGAATGTTTTTGCTATATTGTTATCTTTACTGAGCATCTGAGCTCACCCCTTTCCATGTTTTATTTTTCCCAGGATGTGAAGAAATATTTTATGACTAACTTGCAGGGATAGTCTGAAGGGGATATGATTGTGTAATATGGAGACTATGTTATTGTAGTTTTTTACTTTATAATGTAATGAAACATTTATGAATGTATCTAGTGTTTCCAAGGATACTAAACTAATCGGTCTTTCGAGACTTGATCTTTTGTGATCAAGCCTATGTTATGTGATAATGTGCCGACTCTGGGTAACTGGGGTCAGGTCATTACAGTTGGTATCAGAGAAGTTTAGTACAAACCTTGGAAGCTAGATTTAGATAAACTCTGATTAGAGCACATAGCCCGAAGATAGAATTTGAGGATTTGTATAGAATAGTTTTTTAAAATTTTGGTATTGTATAGATTTTCTGAGTTTTCTGAGCAATACATCCCTGTCTGGATATGAGAAGGTAGAGGTGGCTCTCGAAGAGATGTACCTATGGGTAAAACCAAAAAACACCACTTTTAGCTAGACTTGAACGGGAACTCCTGCACGACAACGGGCCTTGCTGCACTCATGGTTACAACACTCCTAGGGTATATTGTTAGGATAATTCCCATTTTCATTAAAACCCATTATGAAGGGCTTATGAGTATATAATTCCTCAAAAAAACATTTTTATGATTATAGATTATATCCATAAACTGTTCAATTCATGTTAAGTGTTTTACAAGTTTGTATTTATATATTGTGATTCATACACTAATCTAGTGTATGTCATTGTTTAGAAATGGCGCTTAGTGGAAAAAATGGAAACGGTATCAGTGCGCGCAGACCATAAACTTCTATGAAGTGTTTATGAGTATATACTTCCTCAAAGAAAACATTTTTATGATTATGGATTATATCCATAAACTGTCCAATTCATGTTAAGTGTTTTACAAGTTTGTATTTATGTATTGCGATTCATACACTAATCTAGTGTAAGTCATCGTTTAGAAATGGAACCTAGTGGAAAAAATTGAAAATGTATCAATGCACGCACCCCATGTACGGATTTCCCTCCTGCTCAAGATAATTATAGTGTATTTGGTGATGCAACTGGTGCTGATCAGCTAATCAGCATACTGGGAAAACTCACTCAGGTTTGGAATAATAACCTTACCCATATGGATCACCCATATCCACATAATGGAGGATCGATGTTAGATCGCATCATGAGGTAACAACCACCAACCTTCAATGGGGGTACAAATCCACTAGTAGCTGAGTAATAGATAAATTCCAAAGAAAATATTTCAGGCTTTGGGAAGTAGTGAAAGGGAAAAAGTTGTAATGGCATTTTACCGCCTCACTAGAGATGCTGATCAATGGTGGTCATTGATTCAAAATACAAAGGAAGATGAAGAAGTGTCAATTATGGAATGGTGGGAGTTTAAAGATATTTTCTTAGAAAAATACTTTCCTCATGACCATCGAGTGAATATGGAAAGACAATTTCTGAGTCTGAGGCAAAAGGAGGATGAGAATTTCGCAAAGTATGAGGATAACTTTATAAGGATAGCGAGGCATGCATCAGATTATACATATAATACAAGGAGTAATATTGATCATTTCTTTGATGGGTTAAAACCATTTCTTCGTCGATCATTAGTCTCACAGTCCTTCTCATTGTACGAATATATTGTCTCATGTGCTATCAAGATAGAAAAATAATTCTCAATGTATTATGACTTTAAAGCAATTAAAGAGAAGAAGAGATCAATTGATCACTCTAGAAATGAAAATAAGGGGAAGAAGGGAAAATTTGAATATCCATCCTGCAGTAAATGTGGGAAGAAACACCCTGGCACTTGCTTGAAGCAAATGGGAGTCTATTACAAGTGTGGTGAAAAAGGCCACTAAGCTCATGATTGTCAGGGGAAGAAAGAATTTAACGATGTTCAATGCTACAATTGCTGGGAGATGGGACATTGTGCAAATTAATGTCCTAAGCGTCAGGGGAACTTACCTCTGAAAAGGCTGAGGTATCAAGGCCGAGCTTATGTTATCACTACAGCTGAGGTAAAATCTCCGAAATACGTGGTGGCATGTAATTTAATGGGTTTTTCAAGTTTATCAAATGCTTTATTTGATTTTGGATCATTGCATTGTTTAATATCTTCCCAATTTTCTAAGAAATTTAGATATTTCCAATTTGATTTAACAAGGGAGTTATCAGTCAAAACTCCTAAGGGAAGTATCATTGCAACAAAGTTTTGTGAATCAGTTCCCATTAGAGCATATAAATGTTCTTTATCTGTTGATCTCATCATCATACCTATGATTTAGTTTGATATAATCCTCAGTATTGATTGGATTTCGGACCATGATGTGAAGATTTATTGTTAGAAGAAGGATGTTATGATTTTTGATGATGATGATAAGGAACACCTTATCTTTAGAGCGGAATCGTTACCACAAAATTCTTATCTAGATCCACCCCTAGGAGCTCAACTAAACTCAATTATCAGGTAGGAATAGAATTAAATAATTGTGGGTGAGTAATGGAATTTTAAAATAGATTATTATCCTATTGTGAAAGAATATGTAGATGTGTTTCTGGAAGATTTACCTGGACATCCTCTAGAATGAGAAATTGAGTTTTCCATTGATTTAATTCCTCGTTCAAGGCCTATATCGAAGATTCCTTATAGAATGGACACTGTGGAATTAGTGGATCTAAAGAAAAAACTAGAAGAATTGTGTAATAAGGGATTTATTCACCCTAGTGTTTCTCCATGGGGATCCCTTGTCATTTTTGTTAAAAAGAATGATGGATCTATGAGGTTATGTATCGACTCCAGGGAGAACAATTCAATAACAATAAAGAACAAGTATCCCCTACCTCGAATTGATTATTTATTTGACCAACTTCATAGAGCTCAATACATTTCAAATATTGACCATTGATCTGGATACCATCAGTTTTGTGTGAAGAAGGAAGACATTCTGAAGATAGAATTTCAAACTAGGTACGGGCATTACGATTTTACAGTAATGCCTTTTGGGTTGTCTAATGCACCCTCTGTTTTCATTGATCTAATGAAGAAAGTTTTCATGGAATATCCTGATGACTGTATAGTGTTATTTATTTATAATATCTTCGTATACTCCAAAATCTATGAAGATCAGGAAAATCACATTCGCATTATCTTGAAGACTATGAGAAGACATGAATTATATGGGAAGTTTAGCAAGTGTGAATTTTGTCTTGGGGAGATTTCTTTTCTTGGCCATATTGCCTCTAAGGATGAAATTTCCATTGATCCTTCTAAGACAAGAGCAATCCAAGAATGGAAATCACCAATGAGTATAAACAAGGTACGCAGTTTTATTGGTCTAGCAGGTTATTATCGGCGTTTCGTCCAGAATTTTGCCCGATTGGATAACCCATTAACAAAGCTCACACGTAAAGGGGTTAATTTTTTTTGGAAAAAAATAGTGTGGAGAATGTTTCAAAGAATTTAATAGAAGATTATTCAATGCTTCTATATTGACTCTACCATCGGGGAATGATGGGTTTGTTATTTATAGTGATGCTTCAAAGAAAGTACTTATTTGTGTCCTTATGCAGAATGATAGGGTTATTTCTTATGCATCACAACAGCTGAAAATTCATGAGAAAAACTATCCTACCCATGATGTTGATTTGGTGGATGTAATCTTTGCTTTTAAGATTTGGATACACTATCTCTATGGAGAAAAATGTGAGATATATACCGATCATAAGAGTTTGAAGTATATTTTCTCACAGAAAGAACTCAACATGTGGCAAAGGAGATGGCTTTAATTACTCAAAGATTATGATTTCACGATACACTACGACCCGATGAAGGAAAATAAGGTGGTAGATTCTTTGAGTATAAAGGATCATGGAGTTTTGAACAAAATGAGAGTTGGAAAGGATCCTATATACATGGATCTAGTGATGATGGATATGGGAATCACTATGGAAGGTGAAACATTAATAATTTTTCAAATGGCTTCCAAACCATCTTTACTAGAAAGGATTAAGAGTTCTCAAACCGATGATGAAGAATTTAAAAAGAATATTAAAGCTGTGAATGATGGGAGATTGGGAGACTTTGTGTATGAAGAAGGAATTTTGAAATTTGGGAAGAGACTTTGTGTTCCCGATATACCTGATCTAAAAAGGGAATTGTCGGATGATGCTCATAGTTCCAATTTCTCTATACACCCTGGGAGAACCAATATGTATATAGATTTGAAGGAAAATTTTTTGTGGGACAACATGAAGAGGTAGATTACTGATTTTGTGTCAAGATGTATGGTTTGTCAAAAAGTGAAAGCTGGAAGGCAATATCCTAGAGGAGTCATGCAACCTCTTCCCATACCTGAGTGGAAATGGGATAACATCACGATGGACTTTGTCATGGGACTACCAAAGAATCCAAGAAGGAACGATGAAATATGGGTCATTTTTGATCATCTTACCAAGTCAGTACATTTTTTTTCTATAAGAAAAGATCTTCCACTTAAACGTCTAGCAAGACAATATATTAATGAAGTTGTGAGACATTATGGAGTACCCCTATCGATTGTTTCTGATCATGATCCTCGTTTTACTTCAATATTATAGAAGACTCTTTAGAAGGCCTAGGATACTGAACTTTGTTTGAGCACTGCCTACCACCCTCAAATAGATAGACAATCCGAACGGACTATTCAAACCTTAGAAGACATGTTGAGATCCTACTCACTTTACTTTCAAGTTTTGTGGGATCAATATTTACCTTTCGTAGAATTTTCCTATAACAATAACTTCCATTCAAGTATTCAGATGGCAGCATATGAATTGTTATATGGAAAAAGATGTTGCACACCAACCTATTGGGATGATGTTGGTGAAAGAAAACTTTTAGGCATAGAACTGGTGGAGGAAACAATAGAAAAGGTGAACGTAATCCAAAACAACATCAAAGCAGCTCAAAGTAGGAAGAAGAGCTATGTTGACAACCGAAGGAAGGATTTGGAATTTCAGGTAGGAGATCATGTTTTCATGAAGGTATCTCCATGTAAGGGAGTTATATGTTTTGGTATGAAAGGTAAATTGAGTCCCAGGTACATTGGACCTTTCTAAATTATATAACTAATTGGGGTTGTAGCTTATTGTTTGGAAATGTCGCCAACTCTCTCCAAAGTTCATGATGTTTTCCACATATCACTGTTGAGAAAATACATGTCCGACCCAACGCATGTACTCACCTATGAAGAAGTAGAACTGGAACCCGATCTATCTTATTGAAAAGGTCCCATCAGTATTCTTGATACTAGAGAACAATTGTTGAGAAACCGGATGACTCGTGTGGTATATGTTCTATGGAAAAACCATAAGATGGAAGAGGCAACGTGGGAACCCGAGGAAATTATGATGAAGAACCACTCGAGTCTTTTCATGCGGTAGAATTCGTGATATTTCAAGGACAAAATTATTTGAAGGACAGGAGAGTGTAACACCCCCAGCTTCCACGGTACGCTTCTCTTTGAATAATACAGTAGCGTGTGTTGTACGCAACTTCGAGTTCTAACACACACCACAACCAATCAAACTAGCCGTTATGAATATTAATACCCACTTTTTTAAATTCTATAAATATTATTTATCAAAATGGACTTCATTTTTCGATTCAGAATATCGAAATTATCATAGGGTGAATTTTTGGTGTTTTTCTGAAAACATTCAATTTTTGATAAATTGTGAAAAACACTGAGTTATTAGTTAAAACCGAATTTTTATTTAAGTAATTATTTATTTCATTTAAATTTATTTTAGGTCAAAATAGATACATAATACCTATATAAGTTCAATGTAATTCATTGGAGTCAATTTATATTAATTATAGATATATAATAATTTTATTGAACTTTTCACCGTCTTTTACCCACCTCCTAGGAGAATTTGAAAATTCACATAAAACATAATTTTACTACTTCTGTGAGAGGAATTTGGAAAATCCGAGAAACATGGTTAATCTCAAGAACTAAAATTTGGTTCAATAAGATAAAAATATTTTTTGGTGAATAGTAACTTTTTACTTTTATTTACGAAAGTTAAAATTAGATAGGGTAATTAAGGGTAAAAATAATATTAATATTACCCTAACACATGACCTAATTATTTTTTACAAGTGTATCTCGACCAAAAATAACCTTTGGAATAAAATATTATCATTTAGGTCCACTTTTTTTAGATTAGGATAATTATTATTATTTAATTCAAAGAAGAGTTAAAAGGGTTAAAATCAAATTTTAATAACTAAAACATTTTTAATATAGGGTAATACATGAGATAAATTCTATTATAAATATTCATTAGAAAGCCAAAATTCATTTCCTACATAATTTTATTTTATTTATAATTTTTAGAACTTAAATAATTTAATTTATTAATGACACATTAATGATGTAGTAATTACCGTATTAACGAAAGATTAAGATAATTTATATTATAAATATCAAAATAAATGTAATTTAAGACTTTTTATGAATATAACTAATTTTATAGGTTAATATGACATTTTATTATTACTTAAATGAATTTTTTTTTAATTAATACATTTGTTAAGACTTTAACAAAAATCAGTTATTAAATAGTGCCAAAATTGACAAAAGGGGGTATTTAAAACAAATATTATATTATTAATTGATATTCTTTTCCTAAAAATCTATGGTTCATCCAAATGACTTAGATACAATTATATATATTAATAATTAACCACTTGAGTTTCTCTTGTCTTATTATAGTAAGTTTATTAACCAAATAATATAAAAATACAAAGAGACATGGTAAATGTCCTACTATTTAACTAAGAGTTAAATATAAATGATAAGGTTAATATAGTGACCCAAACCTGCCTAAAATCTATTGGTTGAGTTTATTTCGACCCATCCCCACCTTATCCTAGAAATAAGTCACTTTTGAGCCATTATAAACCGAATATTAATTTATTATAAAATAATATTTTAAGTTTTTCCTAAGGTGCCCATCACCCCTCTTATAAAAGGGCACTCACCCTTCTCTCAAATTCATACCATCAAAGCCTTTTGGTTCGGCCAACCCCAGCCCAAATATCATCTAATATTCCTTCACTTCAACCTAGAGACATTAGTTTGATCAGAAATCCATCCTAAAGAGCCCTATTGATCAAATCAAAAGGAAGAACCCGAAGAAGTGGTAATGATTTCACAACCCTCTTTCAAGTTTTTTTCTTCTTCCACTTATTATTTCTTTTTCATTTACATTCTAAAATAATAAATCCAGTATATTATATGTACTGTGATGTTATTATAAATATGGTACAACCATATTCAGTATTATATCCATCCCTTGGATGACATGTCACCATAAGTGCGTACGTACGTCTTACCGTCTCCACGTCGTGGTGTAATTGTTATTCAATACATTATTATTTATATGGGTATAATAATGATGTAAAATTCATGTAAATAATAAATATAACATGATAATTATTCTTTATATATGATACACCATCCAATTATATATTATTTTAATATCAAAAGAATGATATTGTCGCTCGTGCGTGCGTACGTACTACCGTCTCCGCGAACACGATGAGATTCATTCCCCAACGTATCTATTCAAGTATAATCCTCATTCAATGATTGAAAATAATGTTTATGGACTTTATATCATTCTGGATATGAATAAGATACAACCTATCCTTAACAAACATGGATTATGTAACAAAACGTATAAAAGATAACGATTAAGTTAACACCCAAAACGACGATAATACTAAGATATTATTAACAAAGAAATGTTAAAATATCATATATGATATCATATTAATGTATATTATTCTTGTATAATTTAATAACAATTATTTCACCATTATACTGGAGGTTAAACTACCCCCGACCATGGAAAAGTACAGCGTAAGGGTTTATTTCACAATCTCTTCATTATCCGAGATTGTTTATACGTAACTATATACTGAGACCTTTTTATCATCCACATCCATGTTTCTTAAAAATGTATTTCAAAACATTATTATTATTTTATAGACTATGGGTTAAATTCATTTATAACCTTGTTTTACTTTTTATAAGTTGTTTATAAAGGAATATTTCTGTCGTTTTCCAAACAAGTTCCTTTTTAAACTTTTCGACAGAATTAAGGTAAGAATGTCTTTTTTAACTTATACGGAAGGTGTGGATATTTTCCACCATTATAAAATTGTCTAAGATTCCATTACAAGATTATAAGGATATTTTCAAAGTAAATGTTTTATTTTATAATTATGTGACTTTTAAATGATTTCAAAAAAAGATATATTTATCTAAAATAGTTTTCATTTCATCTATATAAACATCCTTTTGATGGATTTTAAGCTTATTTGAATTTTATTTATTGTGACACAAAACTTCCATATAGTATTGAAGGTTTTGTGATATGTTTGAATTTGGATGTGTTATTTTTATACCATTCATGGTTTATGGAGAAAGTATTGACATTTCATATGCTAGTTTTAATACGAATGTTTATGTTATGTTTAAACCTATTCATATGAGGAATGCATTGGACTTAATAAGTGATGGGTGGAGCCCGCTATAGCTCCTCGATGCATCCATAGGTCTCATGAGACAAACTAGTTTCTTGGAACAAGGCCTTGAAAAAAATAATATTTTTATTGTTGGCACAAGGCCTTGACTATGTTGTTATGATAGTCTGGCATTATGCATTCCATCATTATGAAGGTGGTTATTGATATTGAATATGATTAATCAACTTGTAGAATATCTATGTGAATAAGTAAATGTCATTATTTCATTTTATCTTTTCCATATTATGTAGAAGTTCGTGTTTAAAAGGCTTTTGTTTTAGTTATACATCTCCTTAAATGTTTATTCTTATTTATGAATGTTTCCTCTATATTGTTATCCTTACTAAGCATCTGAGCTCACCCCTTTCCATGTTTTATGTTTCCCATGATGTGAAGAAATATTTTATGAATGACCTGCAAGGATAGTCTGAAGGGGATAAGAGTGTGGACTATGGAGACTATGTTATTGTAGTTTTTCACTTTATGATGTAATGTAACATTTATGAATGTATCTAGTGTTTCTCAGGCTACTAATCTAATCAGACTTTTGAGACATGATCTTTTGTGATCATGCCAATGTTATGGGATAATGCACTGACTCTGGGTAACTGGGGTCGGGGCTTTACAGGGGGGCACCAAGTCCATGAATCCATGCTAGGGGTGTATCATTCACCCCCATATCATAATGAAATTTGGAAAGTCCGTTTAACTATGTATGAACTTGTGCTATATAGACGACCCCTTAGATGATCATGATGTCAAGAGACGCTAGGGGAATAAAAAACTAGCCAATATATCCTATATATGATATAGATATACATTGAGGGATCATCTTAAAATATATAACTATATAATGATTATGACCCTTACAATATGAATTGGGAAACCCAAGGAAATCCAGCCATAAGAATTGTGCATGCCTAAACATAATGATGGAAGAGTCATAAAAAATGACTTTTACTATGTAAAAATAGGATCCACGTTTGGATTTATTATGCAAGAGAGATATATATCCACAAAAAAGGTATTGCATATGGCTATCCAACAGTAATATTATGTAGGGATAAAATATGAATCTCAAATCTTGACACCCTTGATAATTTTATTGTATCATTATGCATATCTTTTACAAGTTCACATTGTTCCCCACATCGTCCTTATCACATGGTGCTAAAATTAATTGCATATGAATCCCCACTATATGAAACTAATCTATGAAGACCATCATCCATCATAACTCTTATCAAAGGACCACAAGATCCTGACCATGGTCTACTAATGTTCATGTTTCTTCCATCATCATTCCAGGCCCCTCAATCAATAAACCAAACATTGGATATTGAGTTTCTTGAATCTCTATAATCATTCTAATTCCCTTGAGAAAGGAAACCCAGCATTAAGATACTGTTTGTTTGACTATGCATGTGTTCTCATAACTCCTACACATTTCCTCCCAAAGATAAACCAAATTTTTATTTCCATTGTAAAAAGGGATTATGATCCTTGTCATCCACGACATCATCGTAGTGGATCTCTACAGCATATAGTTATTTGAGATACTCCTCAATATGATTTTATATATCATCATTCATGTTCTAAGAACCTTTTTCCATGATTTTAAATTCTCTCATCCTTTACTTGGGAATATATTGGAGTACTTATTTCCTTGGTAATCCCAATTTGGTTTTTTTATAATAGTCTCCTCATATCAGGTCCACATGAATCGTGATGTTAAACTACATGCACTTTGGTCCAAGATGTATGAACTTAAGCATTATCCTTTGATGATCCAAATCGCAATGCCCTAATCTACTAGTGAAAGTGATGTAAAAATTGTTAGGATGATAACCCGCAAAGGGAGGTATGAGAAAAATTCAAGTGTATTCAATCTAAACTCATTATCTTTAGAATTTAGAATAAATTTAGAGAATACATAAAAAATAAAAAATCTCATGGGTCCCATCATGTGTCCCTAGAAAAATCCATGTTACAATCACTAGACCCCCTTGGTCCAAAAAAAGTTTGAGTAACAAGTTTTCAAATCTACTCTCCATGATAACATTTTCACTAGGGAACGACACAACATTTATGGTGCATGAACCCTTCTTGAATATTACTTTTTTCACAAACCAGCTTCATTTATTCGAATTATGAGATGGAACTCAATAATTTCTTGACTTGATACACTTATCTTGGAACCCCAAAATCTCATATTATTTTTATTGGTTATTCCCTATAGTGTTGAAGACAATTTTTTTAAGGAGGATGAAAAGATTATGAAGAATTTCTTAAGATTGTTAGAAGTCTAAAAAACTTTGAAGAAAAAAAAGGACATGGCTAAATAGACCTATACGCGAATACCCCGACACGTTATAATGGCTCTGTAGCTACCTTGTGTGGGCCAAAGGACCAAGACACCTATATCAGGTAACTCTGTGGCATAAAAGGCCCATCTAACCCTACACCATTGACATACGCCGTGGGCCTATACTATTGACCTATGAAGACAACCCACTTCAGCTAGAGTCCATATCATCGTATAAATAGGACCCATGGCTCCTCATTCTAACAACTCAAAATTAAAAAGAACCCCCAAATCTTTTATTGCGTAGTACCTTCACCCAGGTCCCCCAAGATTTCTCAGGTAGCCCTCCAAAACCTGAGAGAAGAGGGAATTAATGTGTAAAATAAATATCAGTGTCCCTTTAGTGTCCCACACATAAGACACATGCATGTGGAATATTCCTCATAAATAGAAACCACATGCATGAGGCCCTTGTCCCCAATCAGGGACCTATGTGATATCCTTCTAGGTATATGAGAGGAGATACAGGTTTCCTAGGATAAAAGAATTACCTAATTGTTTTTCCCCTATGGAGAATTTTGGGAGGCATATTCAGTTCATGTAGGCTTATACCCCCATATGAGAAACATTTTTAGTTCCTCCCATGACATGTGTGGAACACGTGCGTGGTAAACATGTGCGCAAGGCCTACAAGAATCACCCTTGAATCCCTTTTCCAAGACACCAATGGAATGGCCCCTCATTATTTGGTCTTATTTTATAAAAGGGATTGAGTTGAAACTTAAACCAAGACCTCCTCACTTTTAAATCCCTAGGAAAAGGAACATCAACTTTTCTACCATTTGGATTTGTATTTCTATTGTCTGATGTTTCCTGCACTGGTCCTACCAGATGGTTAGGATCCTTGGAGAATGTGTGGATTTTTATGTCCATATTCATGAGGACCCTTACCCTATGGATTGTGTTAGGGAGTTCCTAGTCACAGAAACAAGTGTTAAGTCAATTTCCTCCCCTTCTTGTCTCTACTTCATAGAGCCTCTGGTTCCAAGCAGGGAGGCTAAGGATTATGCTTGTGTTTCATTTTGACATGGAACGGCAACCACCTTCCTTTCTATAGAACTGATTTTAGGGAATCCCACCTATAGTAATCCCCTATCCTTTTTTTCGTAGGGTTCACTATCACTCTTATCTACCTCCATGACACTAGGTTTGAGAGGGGATATGCACTGAATCCCTCTCTCCTCTCTCCTGATGTCTTAACCCCTCAATATTTATACCTTGGACCTATCCCAAGGTAATGTGAAAGGAGGTAAGTGTTATACCCTAGGCCTATTACAAAAATCCTCCAAAGATAGAGGTTATGGGAACACTCAATACCCCATCCCTCTCTCTTTAGGATTTTTCACAATATCCACCTATGGATAGAAGTAGATTATGTTGTTTTTTAGAACATTTATTTCCCCTTGTTTCTTACACCGATCAGGACATGTTTGGGCATAGAGTTTAATGAATATCACAACATCTTCATGATCCATGAGATCCATTAAACTATAATGACTCTAATTCCAATCACAATCAGGATACATAGGACTACCAGTTAGGGCATGAACTCAATTGGAATCCTCCTCATGAGTAAACCCCAATCCTGTTTCATTTAATCTGAGTATCCTCCTAATGAGTAATCACCAAAACAAGACACCAAATCACCATGATTTGAACACCAATCATGGACCCTTTAATTGGGAAGCCTCCTTAAAAAAATTCCCAAACATAACCCTCTCAAATTACCACACTCCACTAACATACAATATTATATAGGGCCTCTATTTGTGTTAGTCCTCATAACATAACAATATGGGCGTTAATTCCCCTCCAAATGAGATACATATGAAGCATCCATGATGTCCAAACCCAACACCCCAAATCAACCCTATTCTCTCAAGGACACATTTTCCATATAGTTTAATTCAACTTGGGAATCCATATTCCTCTCAGGTTCCCTGGGCTTCTTCGGCATTAGACTCACACCGAATTTGTTCATGTCCTTGTAACATTACATTAAACTGTACGGTTGGGTCCTTATAAACTGAACATAAATGATATGATGTTCCTCATTAAGCGACATCGAACTTAATGGGTTCTGATTCATTTCACAAGTATGTATAGGTATCCCATTTATGAGTTCAATCACAATATCAAAACAATTCCCATCTCCCAAGATGATGATAAAATTTAAAATAACTCCAATCTCCTTGGATGATGATACACTTTTGAGAGCCCCACTCTATGGATAGAAAACTAGAATCATCGTAATAGTGAACAAATAATCTCTCATTTTTACATAAGGGGATACCATTGATGAAGAACCTTGTATACATATAGATATCTCCATTTTTTAAGAAATACAGTAACATACAGATGATTTTAATTTCCATACATGCCAATAATTGATTGATAATTCCAGGGTGAAACACGTCATAATTGGGAATAAATTAAGGATTTTTGATATCTCTTAATTTTCTAAGAGATTTTCTAAGTTTGAGATAATTCCACCTAAAAGGGTGAGATGTGACTGACCTCCCATCATCTCTACCAATGTGAGTTCTTAATGAGCATTGGGAAAACATCCCGAAGAGTTCCTTCATTTGAAATAAAGGTCCCTTTAGATATAGAACCAGTGTGTGTTTCTGGTTCCCTGAACAAACCTGTTAGATACTGTTCAGAAGTAAAAAAATTTCATGAGGTGTCAATTCAAAGGGGAGTACAAAAAAGTTGAACCCAATGTGAATCCTCAACCAAGATGATAATATAACCCATCTATTAGGACCATTTCACCTGATAAATGAGGTCCAAATAAGGAAATCAATAATGCATATGTTCATCCAAAAAGATGATGCTTTAATCGGGTTTTATTTTTCATGTATTCCATATATTTTAGTCACTTTTAAGAACTCCCCTCAATCCAATTGTGTCATTCCATCATTCAATAATGAAATCCCTAGAAGCCGCTCAGGTTTGGTCTACATCAATGTGAATGAAACCATTACTATCCTAGAAACATAAATGTTGGGTCTCTAATGTGATGGTTAGGGATTATTGTAAACATAGTACCATCCCTTCCTTGGAGGATTCATGACAGGACCTCCATCTCACCAAGCACCACTAATCATCCAGTCAATGATGAATGGTTTAACCAAAGAAGAAGACATCGATTTTCATCATCAAAATTTTTGGGAGATTATCACTAGAATATGTTAATTAGTCCCTTCTCTATCATAAAGAGATGGTACCAAATGCCACACATGGCATCACCTCAATGATACAGGGGTCCTTTCGAAGGGATCATTTCAGCAATCTTGGCTACCAAAGTCATGTGGTAGTAACCTCTCAACATGATGAGGGTGTTTTCCTCACCTGTCTGATCGATGACCTTCTAACCCGGGAACACAATAAATCCCACCATGGATTATTATCAACCAACAGAAAGCATGGTCGAACCTATGTCTTCTCTGAAGAACCCCCTCTAATCTTATTTGGTGGAAAATTGAGAGTTTGAAAATATTCATATTCTTCTTCATTCATCCATCAATCAAACTTGTATGGAGGTATTCAAAGAATCCTTCCAAGAAAATATGGATGAATATTTAATGAAGAATCATACACCTACATACACCCATCAAACATGCTAATAGCCTCATTTTGAATCACCGGGAGAAGTCGGCTGGAATATCCCCACGATGAGCAGGGGGTATCCCAACTCTCTACCACCACACACGAGTACTTTCAGTGTCCACTGATAGGAATGTGAGGACAAGAAAGGGAGAATATGAGTAGGCACATACATTTACTTCAAATATGGACTAGAGAATATTTCTTTATTCTAGTCATTTAAGTCTCCTAGAATATCCTAGAAATTGTGAAAGGGAAAACAAAATCACTTCCTATGTCTTATAGACTTTCCAGGATATCATAAATATGATGATAATAGTTCCCAAGAGATAGACACACAAATATGTGCCCAAAAATATGGTGGCTCATTTATATGCCACCCTAGATAATATACATACATCTTCTCTCATCTAAGTGGTTAATTGGAAAAACTCTCACATGCTATATGTACAACTAGAATGGGAACATACTGCCACTCTAATTGGAGGTAATTGGACGATCCCAATAGACACTCTTGGGAAGGAAATAACACCTATCCATGAAAACAACTTCTCCCACAAAGTGTCCCTAATCACTTATAATAAGTCATTCAAGAAGATGACTCATCAAAAACTATTGGAAAATCATGATATGGTCTATGATCTGGCTCAGCTTAATGTTGGAGTTCTTGAAGCCCTCAGATTCTTATCTATCACAGCACAAGGTCTCACCCTCTTGTTACCAAATTACTAGATTCGTAGAAATAATTCTAAAGGAATTGATAAAAAATATCACCATAAATTCTTGTATCATGCCTATAATCCGATCAATCGGGAGATCCCATCTCTTGATGAGATCTACAGAATCCCTCCACGTCTCCAGAAGATCAATGAGTAAAAGGGTATACCCCTTTCTATAATACACCATGGTAGTACTCCCCATTATGGAGTTCACTGTGAATGTTCTCTCCATAGTATTTTTTTTCATTATCATGAGAATTATTTAATTGGCAATGTAGTAATGAGAAATATCTCTTATTATGAGGCATTGGGGAACACAAGGCAAGTCATGTATTATTCCTTGTCACTAACAGGTGAAATTATTTCTCAACCAAATAACAGGTCACTGAAAATGTCATTCTTCAAACAACCATTAGGACAAATTCCATTAAAAATAGAATATCAAATCCTTACAAATCCCAATTCTTGTAGTAAAAAATCTATAAGCAACCTCTATTGTCATACATGGTAGAGGAACCTCTAGAAAAAGATGAACAATTCATTTTAAACAGGAGGAAAAAACTGGATGAAGATGAAATGTTAGTCATGTTTTGACTATGGGTCTCCTATCAATAAATAATTCCATAGGTTTTGTCAGAAGAAAGTATGCACGAAATCCTTCTCACCAAATAAAAAACTATAAATCATTTAAAGGAAAAGGTATTACCAGACGATGAGTATCAAAGTCATGTTAATGTAATAGAATGGTTGCAACAAAAATTTGTCTTGTAATATCTACAAGATTCATGAAAAAAAGATCAAGAAACAACAAGGATCCCTTCAATGTGCATGTCTCAACACATTAATGAGGTTGCGGTAGCTGATCATAGATACCCCATTTTGAGTTCTTATAAGAGAATGGGGTGCACATGGAGAATTTCATTTCACTGTACTCCCTAACTAGAAATCCCTCCAAATGTGGTATTATTAAATTTCATAGCCCTTCGATGGCTCTAAAAATGGAATCTACACATGACTGAGAATATGATTAGAAAGAATAGGCCCCAACTGACTCTCACCAATGTCAAACCATAATAGAGCAGGTTGTTGAGAGTCTTTTTCATCAAGAATATAAAAATATAGAGAAAACCTCCTTATTTAAGGATATCAGACATCAAATAGTAAATATGTCATAAATAACACAGTAGTCTTCATAAATGGTGGATTTATGTGCATTTAGAATAATTCTCATATCCCATGTTTGAATAAAACTCCACAAAATCAGAAGATCAGGCCCAATAATATCATCCACAGTGGATTAGGAGAAACCCCATCCCATAGAGCTGGGAAATTTTTTAACCCAACCCTCTAGGTCATCCAACCAAGCATGAAGAGTGGTGAAAGAAAAACAGGAATATCCCTAGCCCTTAGGGATAGCACAATTTTTAATTCAAAAATCACATCCTCGGTTGGAATCATTATTCTATTGATTCGGGAAGATACCATAGAGTGAATCCTATTAGTCCTTACCATCCCGTGATCTGATAGTTTCAACTGGAACATGCATGGATAAACTATATGGATATTCCCTTCAGGTAACTATCTAGATAATAGTTCCCATAGAATCAGTAAAGGAGATGATAAGGACTCATGGAGGGCTTAGAGGAAGGTGGTCTCACAATGGCACTAAGATAATTCCCACAATGAATTTTTCATCTGTTAACATCAATAAAACTGCCCTCAATGATTCCTTAGAATACGATCTGAATCCATTGGAGTTATAAGAGGATGTTTTGGTTATTGATTTAGTCCACATCAAACCAAATTAAGGAGGTGTGTGTGCCTTAAACAAGAGAATCACCCTAAATTTGGAAACCTCCTCAAACAATCTACCTTTACCTCCTCAAAAGAATGAAAAATATATATTTCAAATCAGGTCTCACCTCCCTACCGGAGAGGCAATGTCCCTTTCACTAGAAGAAATATTTACTTAGTAATAGGAATAATGAATAAATTTAGAAGACTAAATGTATAATTACAAAGATATGTCCTTCTTTCTTGGTATGTTCTATAATAATATCTTCAACCATCATTCCCAGTTGATGCACATCAACAAAGAGAGTTCTTTTTATGACAACTGAAGTAGAACAACAATATATGCTCAATGCAGGGTACAAGAAAACAATATATTTAGATCCCATAGTAGAATATCATGAATTCCTTTAATTATGTGTGAAACCAGATCAGGTTTAGGCATGTCCTTATAGGCCTACCACTCTAGGTCACCCCACAGAAAACCATCAATGCTTCCATCGGGGGTCGTACTATCCACCATACTTGTTAAGAAACTATTTGGTACACAATCTAGGATCCATATCATCAATAAGTTCTTAGAATGTTTATGATAAATATTGAGCCACTAAAGACTCGATTGGAAGACTTGGAGGAAAGGCGTGAACAAATACAACAAAAAAATAATCCTTACCCTGGATGGGTTGATCCAACTCTCCCCTACCAAACATTGGAAATTCTACATTACCAATATTAAATGTCATGGGAGACCTAGAGTATCACATGAATCATTTTTTCACTTTGTGATGCCGTGATGGATACCCCTAAACCACAAGTGGTGGGGAAACTCCTGTGCTTTGTGAAGTCACTGCAAGTACCATCCTTTGTCTAGTGCACAAGTTTTTTTTCTCGGTCGATTACAGGGAGGTAAGTTCATCTTCATTCTACTGAATACCAAAGTCATTGATCTCATTAATTGAAAATAGTGGGAGAATGAAAAATTCTCATATTTCATTTCTTGGTGGAAAGGGTTGACATACTCCTTAAACACACCACTCCCTCAAGAAGATTTGTTTCTAATATGTGTATAGAATCTAAGTGATGAGTTTTTCCATGTAGTTGATCCCTATGGAATACACAGGGGGATTTCAGGACCATTCCTCAATTTCTCACCATTTTAAAAAATCTCTCAGAGATACTAGATAAAAGTACCAAGTAATTTAAATGAATGAGGGAAGGAGAATAAGAAAATCATATGATACTACAGTAACACTAAATCAGGACCATGTAATTTCTCCTATATCAATGCCTGCACCTTATCATATGTCCCAACTTCCCGAACATTAGTAGAAACACCTTCTTAATCAGAATGATAAAATATATCAGAATCAAAAAATAGTTTTATCATATGAAAAACAAGTTCTATTCTTTTCAAAATCACCAACTCCTCGACTACTTCTTCTCGGCATTGGAAAAAAACTTTGTCATGTTTCCAAATCCTAGGAATCATGGAAAAGATGGTGATAAATTTCTCCCAAACTATTTCTGCTTACATAAAATTTTGGCGAACCACATCAAGGCCTATTTTTTCAATGAACACTTACAGAAGGTGGTCTATTCTGGGCATGTGAAGATAAAAAAACACTAAATTTGGTTTTCTGTGTTTTTTCCACTAATACATAGTAGTAAAATGAATGAAAAAAATTTATATTAAGGAGTACGCAGACGTTTTGTGACTGGATTGTTAGAAAAATTATCAACTAAACTCATGTTTTTTCCCAGACATAGTTGAAATAGCCAACAGTTCCTCCATCCATTTCATTTATATCCCACCATATCTATTAGAAACTTAATCCTTTGAAGGTCAGTCCTCCAAAAAGATACCTAGCTGAAAGGGTTGGAAGAAAATGTAATAATATTTTCTCATGATGAAGCTTAATTTTTCCTTAACTTTAGTAGACTTCATTCAAGTAGTTCTAAAGGTGTGGGAACTACCCCAAAATGAATCACAATGAGATTCGACCCATCATATGGAATCCTCAACAGATGATGAGTTGATCTTTGATTCCATTAATGTTATTCATTTAATGGATCCATTATCACATGGTGATTCCAAATATGAACCTACCTTACGCTCACTTTATTGGGAAAATGAGTGAAGAGGTGTTCCAAGGTATAGGGATGGATATGGTTGTGCAAAAGTAAATACTTCAACTATGCCCCTACTCGAGCCGTATATGTGGCTGAAACTCATGGAAGATCTCTCAAGTGGGATCATCATGAACAAGGGAATTATTCCATGACTGATAGGATCCTCCCTATCAAAAGCATCCTGGAATATCAGTTAGAGGATGTATCATCACCTAATCAACCTCATAATATTGGAAAAGCCATTCAACCTAATCCACCATGAGAAGAATAGAAATCCACTCCTACTCTAAGGGATGGTCCATCTACATTAGGAACATCATCTCCCAAAGAAAAATTGAAACCCCCCCCCCAATGTTAGGAATCACAGATTTTTGGACCATAATTTTGATGTTCTGATGCAGAAATCCCAAGTAATGGTTAAGATATCAATCATATATTTCTTAAGTATGTCAAAAGATCAATGGGAAGCACTCATTAAGGCCTTTTTGAACCCTCGGGTGTTTGAATTCATGGTTGTTGTAGAAAAATTATATCGTGCATAGAATGATCCTACAGGATTCCATCTGGTCATCTTATTCATAGACCCGGATGATGATATTGTCATAAAAGTACACATAATACCCTTTTATATATATGATATGACAAATGACATTGATATATGATGAGAATTCATTGAGACTGGATCAGGGGTAAACCAAATTCTAGTCAAAACACATTGCCAACTGGGTCTTAGTGAATCTCACTTATCCCCCACCACTCAAATGTCACAGGGTTATGATAAAAATAAAAAAGATCATCTTGGTGAGATCACACTCAAAACTCGGTTCGGAGTTCTCATGTCTGACTTAGAGTTCATGGTTGTTTAGTAGGATAAACATTTCAATGTTCTATTGGGAAGACTTTCCTACATGCGTATGTGGACATTACTTCATCATACCACCAATTTCTAAAATATTTTTTTAATGGTCAAATTAGGACACTATAGGGTCACAAGGCCTCATTCAAATTCTACAATTTATAATACATTTTAACAGGGTTCTACCATAAGGGAGGTAACTATTCCTTGGATGATGATGTTACTCAAATAAATTCCATGAATGGTCTAAGTATGATCTAAACTAATCCTTTCAATAACCTCAGTGTAGAATATTTACATACCATCAACCAAATTGAAAGGGTGGTCCCACATTCGAACACTTGTTCAATGTATTTTGTAATGTCAGTCGTGACAACCAAACCTGATAGTGTACTGTAAGTCTTCAACCCTCCAAGAAGTAATGAAATATTGGATGGAAATGTATTCATTCCATCCCTTGAGTATTAAAAAATATTTTTTTCATTTTCTAAGATGGAAGAAGTTGTCATGGTAATGGAAAAAAATACCGGGATGCTCATTCTCAATCTGTTGTCTTCCCATCGAAACTCCAAAAAATACCCTCACCATTGATTGACCCTGAAATGATTGCTTCCTTTTCTGGATGTCCAAATTATGGTTCCTCCCTAGACTCATAATTTCTTGATTCATCACCTACCTCCCAGGTGGAAGATAAATAAGTAAATAATGTAGAATTGGAAGAAGTAGAAGATCTCAGGGACACCCCTCCATAATTTGAGGATGGAGTCTCTAGCACTATGGATGAACTTTGAGAGATAAATTTTGGTATATAGGAAGATCCACGACTCACTCTGATTAGTGCGGCCATGAATTCCAAATAAATATAGATATATAATAATTTTATGAAGCAGCATCAAGATGTGTTTGATTGTAACTACATAGAGATGTCAAGTCTCAATCCTGAGATGGCCACACATCACTTGGGTTTCCCAGAAGAATATCAGGGATACAAACAACTATCCATAAGTGCACAATGACTCACGTCCATAAAATTGATGATGAAGTTAAAAAAATTATCATGTTTGAATTTATTTGAGAAGTGAAGTATCCAAAATGGTTAGTCAATATTACCCCATTGAAGAAAAACAATAGAAAAATCATATTTTTCATTGATTTTAAAGATCTTAAGTGGCATTGATCCAATGATGACATCCCAATTCCAATCAGAAGAACTCTTAATTAATGAAATGGATAGTTATCAAGCCCTCTCTTTCATGGTTTTCTACTCCAGGTACAACAAAATTCATATGAACCTAGAATTTTAGGATTCCACAACCTTTAGATCCCCCAGGGACTATTATGCTATAGATTAATGAGCTTTGGCTTGAAGAACACTCGTGCCGCATACCAATGTTCCATCCACTACATCTTCAAACTCTTCCTAGGATGTTTTGTCAAATGTTACATTAATGATCTAGTTGTCAAGTATTGATAATGTTCCAACCATTTGGCTAACCTATAAACCATCTTCCATAAGCTATGACAACATAACCTGAAGTGGAACCCCTTGAAATTTTATTTCGAGGTAACCAAATAGAAATTTCTCAGATTCATTGCACACCATCATGTCATCGAATTTTATCCTGAGAAAAATAAATCTATCATTGGAATGTTGCCTCCCAAAAACCTAAAATGGTTAAGAGTACTTCAAGGACACTTTTCCTTAATCTAGAACATTATACCTAACCTCGTAAGAAATTGTTTAACCTTTAAAAAATTAATGAAGAAGGGGGTCACATATCAATGGACCAATGACTTTCAAGAATCATTTTATACCCTTATAAATATATCTTGTGTCCAATAGTGTTAACTCAACCTATTATAGAAAAAGTCACTCATTCTATACTTGATGGCCTGGGAATGATCACTAGGTGCATTTCTGACATAGAAGAACAATTCCAAGAATGAAAATAGCCATTCTTATCTCATTCAAACCATGATATAATCTGATAATCATTATTAAATCATTGAGAAAGGTATTTTAAATTTTATCATTGTGGTTCATATGCTGAGGAACTATATGCATCACCATAAGGTCCACTTGGTTTCTCACTATAACACTCTCAAATGTATCCTCAGTCTTCCTATGCTAATATGTATTATTTCATGTTAGGAAATTATTTTGCAGTAGTTAAAAATATAGATCATGCATCAGAAAGCATTGAATGTATAGGCCTTGGAATATTTCCTCACAGAGCATCACTCTATAGGAGAAATTTCACTAATTAATGAATTTATCAATGAAGATATATTCTCTACTCAAGGTGGTCCCTAAATGTTGTAAATATACTTTCATGGTTTATCCAAGAGACCAATAGGGAAGATAATGGAAAACCCTAAACTCAAATAAATTTGGGTTACAGATTTTGTTTATCTCCCTAGAGAAGGTAGTGTTTCCATACTCCTTCATGTTATCAGAAGGTTGTAGCAAAAACAAGTCAGAATATCAGTCTCTCATTTCAGGACTAGAATTGGCACTCTAAATATAGGTAAAATACATAGAGATAAAAGGTGATTCGAAGTTGGTAATCAAGAATATCAATGGGTATTACTCTATTATAAAAGATGATATAACACCCCTGTGTGATTATATCCAAGGATTCAGGCATAATTACCCTAATATCTAATATTGAATCACATATCACGATCACATAATTCCCAGGATGATTCATTGGATGATGCATCCACAACCCTAGAATATCCAAACTGGTATGAAATAGTCATCTAAATTTCACATCACCGTATGGTCACGCCTTTTTTAACATAGAATAGAGGATATTAATGAAGTAGTCTCCATCCTCAAGCCATACCATCCTACCCGGGGGTAGATGACACCCGTAATGGGATATCATCAACATAAAGTTCTTACATTTTATAGAGATGTGAGATATAAAATCTGGTGGTGATCAGTCAACTTCACTCTTGATGACATCCTAAATCACCAGAAATTCCTCTATAAGTGATGATTTGATGGAATCCTTCTCAGATGAATCGATGGATAAAAGACTGTCGTTATCATGGAAGAATTAAAAGTATGCGCCTATGGGGTAAACTAGTTAGGATATAGGCCTTCTGATCAAATATGATGGATTGGATACTTTTGGCCTCCAATTACAAAGTATTTCATAGAATTTACCAAAAGTTTCATTCCTTTTAGGTGCATTCCATCATCATACACCAACCTCAATTGAGGCTACACATAGCAAAATACACATGGCCATTTTCCATATATGGAATTTATGGAGTGAGGCCATACCCCTAAGATATGGAAAAGTAGTTCAAGTACATCCTTAATGAATCATATTTCTTCTCCAAGTGGGATATTCATAACCTCTCAAAGAATTTTGGACCAAAAGCATTATGGGATTTGTAAAATCCAACATAATTACTAGATTTGGTGTCCCTCATACCATAAAGACAGACAATGGAACTAATTATTAATCTTTTATGGTAGAGAAGCTATACCAAGAATATAATATAAAATCCAACCATCCATTAAACTATCATGAAATGGATAATGGACATATAGAAGATTTTAAGAAGACCCTTCCATACATATTTTAGATGATGATGGTTAAAGATAATAAATATTAGCTAGGAAATATTTTCCATTCTTTATGGGATTGTTGGACAATGAATCGTACAACCACATGGATGACTTCATACTCAGTGGTATACAGAATGTATGCATTCCTTCCCATGGAGGTTAAATTCCCATGACTATGAGTTTCCACCTCTGATCTACTATCCATATATGAGAAATACCATAAATTATTGGATGATTTGTAGCGACTGTATGAAAATATATTGAATTCCATGTATCACTTGGAGGCCTACCGAAATTGGATACCATGAGCTTTCAACAAGAAAATATACCCCCATTCATTCCTCCGAGGAGAATTTGTATTGGTCCATAAGAATCCAATGATACCATGAATGAAGACACCAATGATTGAGAGAAAGTGGTAGGGACCTTACTCCATTCTAAAATTCCACTCTAACTATACTTATTACTCAATCTTGATGGATGGATATCTCATTTCAAATCCAACCAATGCAAGGTTCCAAAAAATTATTTCTTGTAATTACACAGAATTCGCCCTATTTATTGGACATTAAATTTCATACCACCATATACATCTAGGCAGCAAGACATTAAATAGTGTAGTGGGGTTTTGTAACATGGACTTAAAAGGCATAATGTAATTTCCATGTCATATGAAATTAAACTGTGTGGTATAATCAACCTAGCTGTAGGAAATTAAACTGCATATCACCATACACATCCAATTTGCAAGACATTAAACTATTTAGTTGGTCTTTTTTGCATGACCTTAAAAGGATTTATGTAATTTCCATGATGTATGAGATTAAACTGCATCGTATTGTAACCCTAGCTGTAGGATGTAAAATTTCATAACAACATAAACATCCAAGCTACATGATATTAATCTATGTAGTGGGTATTTATCGAATGACCTTAAAATGACTAAAGTAATGTTTATGTCATATGAAATTAAAGTGCATGGTATTTTCTCCAGGTCTCATGACAAAAAACATCGCTATATAAGGTCCCAGTATTATGACATGAAATTGCAAGACACCCATTTTCTTCATCTCTTGACATTAAACTTCATGATTATCATCCCTTGAATTCGATTTTAAGAAACCCCTAATGTATCACGAGTTGAGATATCCTTCGTGATCATTTAAAAATGGCCCCCCTTTCATATTTATAAACCCCCAATATTTTCACATCCTTACTTCAAGATAATAAATAACATATCCAACATCCTCATCATATGATAGTAAACTACATAATCTTTCTAAGAACTCTCTGTGTATTGATTCTATGTTCTAATGTGGTATGTAGTGATTCCAAGATCTACAATCTTGGGTCCAGCCATGACAAAAAAAATATAAACCCTCTTCCCAATGTCTGTAAACTAGATCTACACAACCATAAGTCTATAAAATATTTTATATCCCCTTTCCCCACATCAAAACCATGTTGGTTTGGGGAACCATCTTCAATAACTATGTGCATCTTCATTCTCATTCAAATGAGTTATGTAGTGACACTAAGATCTCCAATTGGGGGTCCAGTCAAGACCACAACAAAAAGAAAATCCCATTCACTTCCTATGTGTATGGATAAAACTAGTATGGGGAATGTTTTCTAGAACTACATATGGTTTGATTCTCATCCCAGTGAGATTGTTAGTGAGGAAGAAATCATATCTCTTGTCCTATAAACACATAATTTAAATTTCTTTATCTGTCACTTGGGTTACACTTTTAATGTCAAAGAAACCTTTACCACTCCTTTTTCTCACACCGAACGTAGCCCATGTGGACTTAGGAGTATGGTAAACGTGTTATCCACATAAATAAGGTGTATCATTCCCATTGGGGGTGTCTCAGTAATGGTTATAAGTCCCTAAAAGGCACACTATATTTCCACATTTCATAAAAATAAACTGAATGTTCTGTTTTATTTTATTTATTTGGTTTCCAATTTAAATTGAATTTTTCAATTTTGTTTTCATATTTTTTTTAATTTCACCAATCCCCATTATAATTTCATTAAAATGTAATTTTAAAAATTATGGATTCAAAACCAAATAACTATATTTATTTTGATGTGAAAAATTAGTAAAATAATCAAAGAACCATTTTTTATATTTAGATATCAACCACATGTCAATTGGATAATCATATGGGTCGATATAAAAAAAGTAAAATTTCTCATTTATTATTTTAAAAATACAAAATATCATCAGTTTATGAATAAATAAGGAGGAAAACACACTTATATTTTTGTGAAAAAATATGATAAAAATGATTGAGTTGTATATTTTTTGTATGAATCAATGAAATTTCAATCAAATTATAATATTTTTAAAAAATAATTCCATTATATTTTAACATTTAATATTTTTTAAAAGTTGGGAGAAAACATATTGAGTCATTTATGATCTATCCAAAACAAGGATGCACCAATTAGATCCATTTATTTTTAAATATGATTGAAAAATCAATTTAAAATTTAGTTTCTTTATGAAAATGATATATCTTCCCAATGGGTCAAAACTATGAAAATTACTTCTGATTGATGTGAAAACATAGAAGAACATTTCTTAAATAATTTTGTTATTTTATGGAATCAAATATGTAATATACAATAACATGATTTGTTGGTAGGATGTAAAGAATGATTATTTATTATTAAAAGTTTTTAATAATGGAAAAATATATTGTTTGGGGTCTGGACTGAACAAAATAACTCATTTTGTATTAAAAACATAGGAAAATGGGATTTGTTTCATTTACTATTGGTATGGATCATTTAAATTTTAATTGGATACAAAAATTTCACGATATAATCGAATGTTACATTTTTCTTATATATTTCTAGTTAAGTGACTAATCATGTAAAAGATTTTAATACTAAGTAAATGCACTTTGATTTACATGAGGACTTGGGAGGTAAATCATTGAGAAATTTTTTATCTATCATAATCAAACAAACATCAATCAGATATAATTATTTCTTATTATGATTGAAATCAATATTTAATATTATTCCAGTTTATGAAAATGGAATATCCCTTTAATAGGTGGTCCAAACTGGGAAAATGACTCATGTTTGACTTGAAAATATAGAAAAACATTCCTTGAATCATTTTTTATTTTATTGAATATCATTTTTTATTTTATTGAATCAATACTTTTTCAATCTGATGGGTGGATTTATAATTGGGGTGAAATGTATGATTCAACATTACTAACAATTTTTAATAATGGGAGAATATACTAGGTTTGGGTATAACTAAGAAATATGGATTGGATTATATTTAAAACATAGAAAATATGTATTTAGGTCATTTATAATTAGTATGTATCATCTACATGTCGTCTGATACCCAAAATGAATGTTGTAATCAATAGTTCTATTTTCTGTACATATTTCTAGTTGACAAAAAATCAAGTAAAATGATTCAATACCATGAGAAAACACATAGATTGATATGGAAATTTGGTATAATTATTATCATGTCATTTATGATCTATTATTATCAACCATGTGTTAATGAGAAGCTTGTATTACTCGATATGATCAAAACACCATTAAACTTTTTATACATTAAATTAAATTATATATCACCTACCATGGGGTCAAAACTTGGAAAACAACTTCTGATTAATGTGAAAATGAAGAAAAACATTCGAAGAAAGATTTGTGATTTTATGGAATCAATCTCATTTCAATAAGATTCTCCAATTTATCAATAGGATTTAAATTTGGATTATAAGTTATTAAAAGTTTTAAATAATATACAAATAATGCGGGTAGGTGACAAAACTCGGAAAAATAGATCACACTGTATTGAAAACATATAAAAATGGTCTTTAAGTCATTTATAATATGTCTGAATCATCTAAACATTGATCAGATACCCAAAATTATTAGTATGATCAAAAGTTTAATTTTTCACTCATTGTGATAACCTAGGTGATATTTAAAATAGGTAAATATAATTACTTATTAATATTAATAAATTATATTTAATTTATATATATTCATTAAGATAACAATTAGTAATTTCTTTTTCAAAAAATAGAATCATTTAATTCTAACAAAATTGAGTTTCATGCTTATATAGTTTTACTTTAAATTTTAATTTCTCAAACTTATATTTTTAATTTGAAAAAATATATCATTTTTATATAAGAAACTAATATATATATATATATTAGAGTTATTTTTTTATAATTTTTAAAAAAACTTGATTTTTTTTTCAATAGTAGAAAATACAAAAATCTTAGAAAACGGTATTTTATTTTCCAAAAATCACAATGTCTCCATTTCTTTGTTATTGGATTTAAAATTAATTTAGATCATATTAATTATAAATAATGTAATAAATTTTACTATGATCAAAAATATAATTTAATTTGGTAAAATAATATATATAAAAGGAATTCATCTATAAATCTATTTTTTAACGTGTAACATGTTCTGAAATTAAATGTAATTTTTACAAAACAATTGAGATTTAAACATGAAAATAGATTTTATATTTTTAATAATGAGGTTTAATTTTTTTAAATAGATTGATCTCAACTTTTTCATTATAAATAGTATCTTTAGTAAAAAAAAGTCAGTTACCATGGTAAGTGTTAAAATGGGTATAGTGTTAGAAATAAAATGATAAGGAATAAAATGATATAAAAACTTCTATAAATCATGTTTCATGGTAATATTTATACCCTATGTAATCTCATATTCTAATATAAGTCATTTTGGAGCCATTTGGATAGATTAATAAATTAATATATTTAAATATTTTGAAAATTTCCAAGTGTTTCCTCTTGCACACTTATAAAAGGACAACCCATCTCCTCTACACGTCAAAATTAAAGAGCCTTATATATCATCCCATAGCTACCCCAATCCTTTCCTAAAATCCCTACACATGTTTTATAGGTCAATTTTTTAAAATAATTCAATCCTATGGAAGCATTACATATAAACCTAAAGAGGTTTTCTGAAGAAGATGTGTAGTTCTTAACAAAGTGCTTTCATTTTTTAAATCATCTTTTACCTCCATCAAAACTCTCTAACCATTAAAATATAATAAAGTATTTATCTTCAATAAAAATTAAAGTTATTATTTCTATTTTATAACCCTTTTTTCATCTACTTATCTATATAATTGAAAATCTTAAAATCTTTCTTCTGTATGTGTGGGTTACCAACCCATGAGATGATGTATTTTGTTTTTCATCACAAAATCTTATTATTGGTCATAATAATGGATAAACATTAAATTATATGATATATAGGATATAAATTTATTTATTTAATGTTATATAGATATTATAACTTTTTCTATACAATATAATGAATAATAAAAACATTCTTCATGTTTACATACGCACTATCTTCTCATGAACCTATGTATTTAATTTTTCTTCACCACCTCACATGGTTAGTATATAAGGGTGGATTTAAATAAAAAAAATTATATTTATCATATTAATTATCATTATATAAAGATAAAATAATACATACCTTGTTTGTCCAATGTTTTTTTGAAAAATGTAAACATTACCCATGTGTATGTACAAACTACCACCTCAGTGTTGTGACATAATTCTTTTTTCATATCCACCTTACATAGATAGTTTTCAAATTATAATTAATGTATTAAAAATATAATTATAACATTACTAATATTCTATAAATGATATAATCATGATACATTTGACTGTAGTAAACTAAAATATGTCATTTTGGACTTATGATCCAAACATCCACAAAACATCTAAAGTAAACTTAATCAATTAAGGGATTAAGTTGTGGAATTCTAATAAGTGAAATAAAAGGAATTAAAAAAGTATAATGAAATTTAAAAATATTCTTAAGAATTTAATTAATTATTAAAAATTTATAATTCAAGAAGATAAATAAATTTTATGACAAGTCATACTCGATCTAAAGGATATTCTATATTAAAACATAGATTGTAAATGATTTAAATATTTATTTCTAATATTTTTACTCCATTTACAAATTATTTTATGTTTGATAAACTTATTAAATAATTTAATTAAATATTTCATTTTACATCACCTTCGACTTTCTTATGAAGGTATTCGAAATGATTTTTTTATTTTATTCAAAATGTTTAAATTTCACTATAAAGTACAAAAGGAATGTTTTATTAAACATATGCGACATTAATTTATTTTCACACCACGATAACCATTATTTAATATTTGGAAAATTTTAAAATAATCCATGTTTTCTTCAAATAGAAACACTTATTTCTTTTTTTCCAGGTATTTTAGTTTTTAAAATTCGGTTTAAATGGGAAGGGATATGCCAAGATCCCAGAATATTTTACTTATGGTTTTAAAAATATATATTTATGGTTTTGATGATGGAAATAAAATATTAAATGTGTCTTGTGAATGTTAAAGTCTTTTTAAATGTTTTGGGATGATGGGTGAGCCTGATATAACTATTCAAATCATTGTTAAAGGATTATTTTCTCTAGAGAATTATGTTGGAATTAACCAAGTAGTTTTTTAATTTGTAAGGGGTTATATAATGGATCTTGTAATGGTTCTTTAAAGATATTGTCTCAAAGAAACTACATGAATTTTCTATTCTTCAAATTTAATTTTCATGGGAATATTTTTATATTATAAGTTAAGATAATGATCTACTATTTAAATGAATTGTTATTCCCATTAAGGGTAAATTGTTTTATTTTTGGAAAAAAAATTCATGGGTTCTCATGTTTGCAAAGAATCTATCATGGTTATGATTTTTCATTTATTTTTCCTCAAAAATTGTTTTATAAAAAAATTGGTGTTGTAAATATAATTTCATAGGTATATAAATGATTATTTGAGCTCAAAGTTTTTTATGTTAAAGGAAAACTCTATTATATAATTACATGGATTTGAAATGGAATAATTAGTTTATTATCTTATTTTTGTATATAAATTACCAATATTTTTGTGATAATTCCTGGTTTTAAGTTTTTTTCATAGTTTTTAAGGATTAGTAGGTAAAAATAAAAAAATATTAAAATCATGAATAATTTTCATGAAAAATAGATAGGTTTCATTTTAAAAATATTATAATGTAGACATAATGGAAACTGAGTGGAAGTGACCAGCTTTAAATGCATTGGTTTTTTATGTAATAGTTATGACCTTATTCAATAAAAACCTAGTCCCTAGTAGTTATTTAAGAATTAAATAAAATTAATTCATGTTAAAAAATGTAATTATTGGTTGAATAATGATCGGGTCCTTTTAATAATATTTATAGTTAACTATCAAACCATGTAAAAGGGGACCATACAAAGTGAATGAACTTTGATTGACATGGAAACTTGGGAGAATAATTATCGAATCATTTATTACTTATTGAAAGAAATGTTTCATAAATTGGATGTCTATATCCCATTGTATGTTCAAAAACTCCATTTAAAATTGTGTACATTCATTAAAATAAAATATCATCTTCTAAGGGGATTTAAACTATAAAATGGATAGTGGTTGATGTGAGAACACGAGATATCATTTCCTAAATAATTTTCGACTGTATAAAATCAACCATGTGTCAATATAATACTTGTATTTATCTAAGGTACATAAAATATGATTTTTCATTATTAATTATTTTTAATAATGGAAAAATGAGCTACGTTGGGTTCAAAAGGGACCAAAAAAAGATTAGATTGTCTTGAAAACATATGACAATGATCATTAGAGAATTTATGATATATATGAACTATATATACACTAATAAGATACATAAATGTATTTGTATGAATGAATGTTTTGTGGTTTTCCTTCATATTATAAATTAAGTGACAAATCATATAAAAGTGGTTCAGTACCAAGAAAACCCCCTTGAATTAAAGTAAAAACTTCGACGAATGATCATCTAGTCATTTCTACTTTGTATGAATCAACCATGTGTAAATTGAATATTTTTGTCACTTTATATGATTTTAAACACCATTTAACTTTTTTTATGTTGATTAAAATGACATATCTCACATGGGGGTACAAATTTATTAAGAGGCATTTGATTAACGTATTAACTAAGAATAATATTCATCAATTCATTCGTGATGTGATGGAATCAAACATGGTTCATTCTATTTCCCATACTGATTAGTAGGATATAAAGTATGATTCTTCAATATTAACAGTTTTAATAATGGAAAAATTTACAAGGTATTGGTCCAAAAAGGGAAAAAGAACTCTGATTGGATTGAAAACTAAGGAAACTGATATTTAGGTCATTTAATATCTATATACATCATCTACACCTAGAACGTATAAAAAATTTATTAGTAATATTAAATGTGTTGGTCTTCCCACATATTTCCATTTAGGTGACAAATCAAGTAAAAGAGGTAAAAACCAAGAGAATTCATTGGGATTGAAATAAGACATGGGAGAATAATCATCTAGAAATTTATGATCTTTCAGAATCTATTATATATAAAATAGAGGTGTGTTTTACTTTGTATGATTTAAACCACCATTTAACATTATGTATGTTTAATAGAATGATATATCTCACATCATGGGGGTAAAACCTAGAAAACAACATCTGATTATTGTGAAAAAATTAGATAACATTGATTGAATCATTTGTGGTCTTATAGAATCATATTCTCATATATATTATGAAAAAAATTATTATTTGGATGTAAAGTATAATTATGTATTATTAATATTTTTATATAATTCAAATCAATTGGGTAGGGAACAAAAATTAGAAAAAGTACTCAAATTGGCATGAAAACCTAGAAAAATGATTTTAATTCCTTTATGATCTGTATGAATCATTTGAACATCGATTAGATAACCAAATTTATTAGAATTATTGAGAGTTCCATTTTTCTCACATTTTATTACTACAGATATAGGATTTAACGGCACTATAAATAGTATTCACTGGTATAAAAGAGTATTGATGTTGTAACTGATGATAAAAGGACCCATTATTTAAGCTAAAAAACACTGATAAAGGGGATCATTTATCGATGTAATTTTAAAACTAATAAAAGGGGATATTTTTTATATTTTTTATCACTAATAATGGGGAAATGTTTTCATCATGTTTTTAACAATGATAGAGAGACCCTTTATCAGTGTTATTTCAAGCATTGATAAATGAAAATTTCCATTCGCGTGCTACTTTAATTACTTCACGCTGCAATAAAAAATCTATAATTTAAATTTTATTAAATTTAATTCACAGTATTTCAAAAAAAACAATATATAATGATTACTAAAATTTCAAACTTTGGTTTTTAAAATTACATGTGTATGTATTTGGCTTGAATAGCCAGAAGGCCTTCAATTTTTATTGATTTTTGATAATACCCCTTTTAAGAGATGAGGGGGAACCCTTACAAGGCCTTAAGTATTAAATAACATTACATAACACATAGGTATTTGGAAAAAATCCCAAAAACGAAAACATGGAACTACCCCTCCCCAGAAAATCATGAATTACATTTGTATGTATAATTTATCATAAACATCAACAAATTAAAAAACCTTAATGTTGTGTTGTCTTTGGACCCCAACCCCCACTCAAAAGAGAATGATCATGCTATCATTTTCTAATCAAACCACTCCACTAGAGGAAAATAGCATACCTATATAAAATTTATTTTATTTTAAATAGTATAAAATAAATAGATTAAACATATATATGAAATAATTAATTAATAAAATGTCACTTTTACATTAAAAAATACACTTTGTGCCATACTGGGCATATCATGTGTTAGACTAATGTGTTTTTTACTTATATAGATCACAAATGATTTATCAATAATTTTCCTAAAGTATCAATAAAATTCATGTCCATTGTATTGGTTTTATGAAATTGACATTTGTTTTGAACTAAAATGTTAGTTTTAAACCGAAAACATACAATTCAATTCATACCAAGAAAACCATTGGTCAGATTAAATTGTGGTTGATTAAAAAATCAAAAATGATTTAGGGATAATTTTTCTCATGTATCTAGAAAATCCATTCATAGTTTCTCTATATTAAGTATGTGATATGTGTATTGGCCTAAAATGTTAATTTTAGATTAAAACATGTACTTTGAGTCATAATGGCCTCACCATGTGTTCGATTTAGGTACAGTTGATTCCTACACAAAAAAAAATTATTAATTTAGTATTTCATGAAAATATCAATACAATTAGAGTTATTTTATTATTTTTTGTGAGTGGCATTGATTTTTAACTAAAATTTCCTTTCTAAATAGAAAACATGCACTTTGAGTCATACTGGTCACATTGTGTGTCGTATTGACATACGGGTAATTACTACACATCAAAAATTACTTATTTTATGTTTTTATAATGTATAATGATAATTATAGTGTGTTTTATAAATTTTGAGTGAGAAAACATGTTTTTAACTAAAATTCCATTTTAAAACTCAAAACACACCTTTCGAGCCATACTGGACATGGAGCGTATCTAATTTAGGTATAATTGATTCTTAAAAATCAGAAATGAAATATATATTTTGTTCATAACTTATAACAAATAATTGAATTTTTTTTCTTGGGATTGATTACACACCACAACTTTTGAACAAAAATGTAAATTTTAAATAAAAATATTCCCTTTGAGTCATACTGATCACATCAGTTTCTGATTGACATTTGATTGATTCTGACACATAAAAAATGAATTAGGTTTCATTCTTTGAAATTATAAATACAATCAAAGTTATTTTATTGGTTTCCATTGAATGGCACATTTTTTTAACCAAATTTTCATTTCAAAACTGACAACCCACACTTTGAGTCAGACCGGTCACAACGTCTGATAGATTTATGTGTGGATAATTAATACTTGTCAAAAATTACTTATATAACATTTTCATAATGTATTAATGAAATATGAGTTTTTATTCTTGGTTTTTTCTGAGTGACAAATTTTCTTAACAAAAATTTAATTTTTAAACCGAAAACACACATTTTGAGCCATCTCAGTCACACCATGAACATTATTCAGGTATGGTTGATTCATAAAAGTCACAAATAACTTATGGATAATTTTCCTAATGATTCAAAAAAATCATAATTTTTTTTTATTTTTTAAGTATGTCACATGTCTTTTTTTAAAAAATTTAATTTTTAAACTAAAATCTCACATTTTGAGTCTTGTTAAATACACCGTGTGTCGGATTGAGGTATGTATGATTCCAAAATCTCAAAAATTACTTATGAATAATTTTCCAAAAATATGAAAACAATATTAGTTTATTTTCTTCGTTTTGGGTATCTTATTTGTCTTTTGAAATAAAATGTTGATTTTAAATAAAAACACACATTTTGAGCCAAACTAGTCACCCAATGTTCTTGATTGATGTTTGATTGATTTCAACACATAAAAATGACATCAGAATAATTATTCTAAATTATCAAGAAAATGTAATTATATTTTATTGGTTTTCAAGGTATGATCGTTGTTTTTAACTAAAATTTCATTTTTAAATAGAAAACACACACATTGATTTATATCAGTCACATCATGAGTTATATTTTCATGTAGCAAATTCTTACATGTTACAAATGAATTATGAATTATTTCTTAATGTATCAAGACAATATTATCATATTTTCATTATTTTAAGTGGGTGACATGTATTTTTAACCAGGATTTTAATATTAAACTAAAAACAAACATTCCAAGTCAAACTGGTCACACCATGTTTTTTATTGAGGTATGGATGATTCTTACTCCTCACAAGTGACTTATGGATAATTTTACTAAATTATCAAAATAATATGAATGTATTTTTTGGTATTTCAGTATATCCCATGTCTTTTGAACTAAAATTTCAATTTAAATAAAAACATAGGAATTGAGTTGCACCAGCCAAAAAAGTGTTAGATTTATGTGAAATTCATTCATACATATCCAAAATGTCTTATAGATCTTTTTTTTAAAATAAAGACAATATTATCAAATTTTATTTGTTTTGAGTATGTGATTTGTGTTTTAAATTAAAATACCAATTTTAAATTAAAAATTCACTTTGATTCTTACTAACCACATAATATTGTGATCCACACATTTCATATATTAATATTACATCTTAATAAGTGAATAATCATTACATAATGTAATTATCCACACTCGGATATTTTAGGTGAAGTTCCTTTGAAAACTTGTACACATAAACAAACTAGTCCATAAGTGATCTATTCTATTTCCAACTCGGTTCTTAATAACAATAACTCTTTTTAAACATACCATAAAATATATATTTTTTTATAACCTAATGAAAGGAAACATTAGAGAAGTTGAGCTCAGTTGATCTATGAGGTTAAATAAAGGTATATCACTATAATGTGAGCATAAGGGTCTGAGAACATGAGGAAAACAATTGAAAACCATAACCTTCAAATCATAGATCACAAGCATGTGTCATGGGATAAATAATGGTATTTCATAACTCATTAATCATAACATAATAAAAGGTAATTATTCAATATATCATAACATTAGCATAATACATTTATTTTTTGAATACACAAAATCATTTAAAATATTATGTCAAGTCTACCCACCAATACATTCCTAACATGTTAGGATTAGGGTAACCACCTATTTACATGATTTGAGCTTGGGAAAACCTCCCTTATGCCCTCTTTCATAAATGTGATAATCTCCCATTTATCTTATTTTAGGCTTGGTATAACCACCTATATACACTCTTTAAGGCTTGGGATAACCTCTCATGTACCCTATTTCATACTTGGGATAACCTCTCATATAACCCTTAAGCCCATAAAAAATTAATTATTACCCAATTAATTAGAGAAAGATATAGGTTCCACCAATCACATAATCAATAAATTTTCATGTCATAATATCATAAAACCTTCATTATATCATAAACTATATAAATTAAATATATTTCATAAAAATTTCATCCAATCATAACCCGTAAAAAGCAGATAGGTTCCATAACGATCTCATAAATTCTTCATTGTATAACTTGTAGAAAAAGAACTAGTTTAATAAAAATCTCTGTATAATAATAACAAACCATATATATATATATAAATTAATGATTTTATAATTATATCATGTTCCCAATAAAATTTAACAACACGAAAGTTTCTTCTTATTGATGGATAAAAAATCCAGAAAAGAACATCGAAACATTCTTGACGAAAATATCATTTTCATTGTGAAAGAACATTTTTAAAATATAAAAATTGATCAAACATTATAGGAACATTTTTATTTGAAAATAACTATGGATACTTTTAAAGGAATCTTTAAATAATTGATTAGTTATAACTATGTAAAATACCAATCATTTTGTATTGGTTAAAACTAATATTCCTTTCGCATTTTTGGTAAAAAGGTCAAATAAACTTTTTTCAGAAAATGAAAAGAATATTACGTTCGAAAAAAATTGAAAAAAAGTATAAAATTGGTAAAAATGAATTTAATCAATAATTTTATAATATTATAAACATTCTTGAAAACATTTTATAGAACAACGTATATGGTATAAAAAGGGTCTTCAACCAAAAAGGGAAATGATGTTGTTTTTCCTTAAAGAAATTTATTTGGAACCATGAGTAACTAAATATAGTAAAATGAATTAAATACATGTAATTTAAATAAATATACATTTTAGAATAAAAGTCACAATTTTATAGAGTTTTATATCATAAGCTCTCATAATTGGAATCAAAATCATAAATAAATATAATAAACAATTAGGTTATAAGGGAATTCTCTTCGGATAGGGGGGTCAACACAATAACTGTTTTAAGGGAATCCATTTCGGACACTCCTTTAAATTCCTCTTCTTCTAAGCCAAAGAAGAATACTCTTAAGGCAGGTACTACTAACAATGTTTCCAATTTACCTATGATTATGCAGGATAAATTACCCAATCTGATTTCCACTCAGAACACACGAAAATCAACAAGGAACAAAGGCTTGGGTGATTCAAAAAAAGGGGGTACTTACCCCAAATCCAAGTTACAATGAATTTTATTTTTTTGGAATTTTTAGGGTATTTCAATCCTTGACCCATTTACTATGCTTGAAAGTTTATTTTTGACTCATAGGCCAAAACTTTTTTCTATTTCTGAGCCTAAAATAAACTTTTCCATAAAATTTAGTCACCTATATTCTTATGGTTATAACTTCTTTGGAGCTTGTTAAGATGGTATGGCTTTTGATTACCTTTGGGTTTATTATCATGATTCTTTGGAAAATTTCAACATCATTAGAAAATCTGTACAAAGTTTCACTTGTGACTTCTATCTTTATTGCACACCAATTTTTTGTACCTTGATTTATGCTAAGAATAGGTATCAGGAAAGAAGACTGCTTTGGCAGAACCTCTTTTATCTTTCCAATAGCATTCATGACCCCTGGTTTGTAGTTGGTGATTTTAATGTGATACTTTCTTCCTCTGGGAAAATTGGACCAACTCACTTGTCCATCTACTCATGAAAATTTAGAGCTTCCGTGGATGATTGTACTCTAATTGAAATTAACCTCACCGGTGCTAAGTAAACATGGTATTGAAGACACTATAATCGGGTTGTAGCTAGTAAGCTTGATAGGGCTTTAACAAACATGACTTCCCTGAATAGTTGGGACACTATTTCAAGAATCACATTACCTAAACTCAAATCAGACCACCATCCCATCCTCATTAGTCGTTTTTCTAAAAATCTCAAAGCCATCCGACCATTCTGATTCAATAATGCTTGGTCCTCAGATCAAGATTTTATAAACATTGTCAAAAATTGCTGGAATTCTATGAACCACCGTAGTGATGTTTTTGCCTGTGTCTCCAAGTTAAAACATCTCAAATATTGCCTTAAGGGTTGGTGTAGATTTAAATCAAATCAGTTGGATTCAGACATTTCTACTCTGGAGAATGAACATAGCCAAATACAAAATAACTCCACTTGCTCTGATTTTTCTTTGGATACTCACCTTGAAATCAATACTGCGAGAAAACTTAATTCTCTTCTTCTCCTAAAAGGCAACTTGCATAAGAAAATAATTAATACAAAATGGCTTACGGATGGAGATTGAAATACCAAGATTTTCAATTTCCTTCAAATAATTAGAAAAGTTAGCAGATCTCTCTCTCTCCTTGGGGAGGGAGATGACTTTCTTGATACTGAGGAGGCTATTTCCAGTCATATTCTCTCATACTTTGAAAATATCTTTAATGGTCAAAAAATCAACAATGCTCTTCTTCCTAATGTCATTCCGATCATGGTAAATGAGGACGACAATTCTTATCTCTTAAGCATCCCTCTTGATAAATAAATCAAAGATATTGTTTTCAATCATAACCCTGACAGTGCCCCGGGGCCCGATGGTTTCAATAATGGTTTCTTCCAATGCCATTGGGAGGTCATCCACTATGACGTCTGCAAGCTTGTTAAATCTTTATTTTCTAATGGTGTTAAACCTCAAGGTATAAATTCTCAATTCCTCACTCTAATCCCTAAAGTGAAAAATGCCTCTGAGATCCATCTCTTTCATTCTATAGCTCTAATCAATACTCATTAGAAAATCATCACTAAGATTCTTGCTATTAGACTTGCTACTTTATATAACAAAATTGTCTCTTGGAATCAGTTTGGTTTCATTAAAGGTAGGTCTATTCAAGAGTGCATCTGCCTTGCCTTAGAGTATACTAACACTCTAAACAAAGCCAATAGAGGAGGAAATATTGCCATCAAGCTTGATATCAGGAAATCTGTTGACACCATTGACTGAAGTTTTATTTACAAGTTCCTTCAATCCTTTGGTAATGAAAAATTCATCCATAAAATCAACACCTTGTTTGAGTCTGCCTTTATCTCAATCCATATCAATGGGTCCTCTAAGGGTTATGTTAAATGCAACAAGTGTGTTCGCCAAGGATATCCCCTTTCTTCCATCCTATCTACTATTGCAGAAGATTACTTAAGCAGATTACTCACTCGCCTCATTGGAAAAAACAAACTTAAACCCATTCAGGCTGCTAGAAATTTAAATGTTCCCACTCATCTCTTCTTTGTTGATGACATCATTTTGTTCATACAAGGAGATCAAAGGAACATTCAAATTTTAAAATATGCTTTGTCCCATTATGAAGAAACCTATGGTCAAGCCATTAGCTAGAACAAATAATTTTCCTTCTTTTGAAAACATTTCTCTCCCTATCAAAAAAATAATTCCATCAATATCTTAGGTATCAAAGAAGGTTCGTTCCCCTTTACCTACCTTGGGGTGCCCATTTTCTGGGGAAGGCCCAAATCTAGCTACTTCTCCAACATGGTGGATCAGTTCATCAATCAACTATCTTCTTGGAAGGGTAAATCTCTCTCTATGGCTAGAAGAATCTATCTTGTGAAATATAGCATTATCTCTAAGATGGTTTACTCTCTGATGATTTACAAATATCCCAAAAGTCTTATAAAAAAATTAATGTTTAAATAAAAAATTTTGTTTGGTATGGTAGTATCCAGGAATGTAAGCTTATCACCATCCCCTGGACTACTTGTTGCAAACCTTTAGAGAAGGGTGGGCATGGTATAAAAAATATAAATTTTTTCAATGATACCCTTCAGGCTAGACTCACATGGAATTTGATCCACAACAATTCTGAATCTATGTATTTTCTTAAAAATAATTTCCTCACAATGATAAAAAAGGGAAACTTTATCTACATTAACTCCTCTCTCTGGCCAGCCATCAGGTAGTCTTTTGTCAACATTATAACTAACTCTAGATGGATGGTCAGTACTGAATCCACCATGAATTTTTGGTCGGAAAATTGGATTGGTACCCCCCTCATCTCTCTGATGCCTCCTGACTCTTTTCCTAAAAACACTAAATGCACGATCAAGGATATCATTAATTCAAGTTATGATAGATTTCTAAAGAACATCAACCTGATTATAAACAACTACTCTTTTTCTAAATCAAATGACTTCTTCATTTGGGAACCCGCTCATAATGGGCTCCTTCATTCCAAACATTTCTACAATCATAATTTTTCCAACTCTGAGATTAATTTTTGTTGGATGAAATATTTTGATAAACCTTGGATTAAGCCTTCTATATTCACTCTTGTTTGGCGTATTTCCCACAATCGTGTTCCCACAGAGGCCTATCTGCAATCTTATGGGATACAACTTTGTTCCAAATGTCAATTCTCTAATCCACATAGAGAAGATACTAATCATTTATTTTTGTCTTGTGCTAATGCTACTGCTCTTTGTAATTTTATTGCTGACATCTTTGATTGAAGATGGGTCCTCTTTGATACTATCAACAATCAATTAAAGTGATGTGTGGACCTCAAAAACTCACAACAAATAAAAAACCTTTTCATGGTTGTTATTGCTGAGCTACTACATGTGATTTGGTATGGAAGAAATGAAATTATTCACAACAATCACTCATTCAGTCTTAATTCAGGTTGAATCCAAATTCTCATTTCTATTAGAGATGCAGCGCCTCTTCAGAAATCATTCTATGACAACACCATTAGAGATTTTGTGATTCTTCATAGGCTTCAGATTGTTGGTATCCATAGACAGCCGAGGCACACTTTTGAGGTGTTTTGGCGGGCCCCGATCCCAGGATGGATCAAAGTGAATGTTTATGGTGCCTCTAAAGGCAATCCTGGACATGGGGGATGTGGTGTCATTTTCATATATTTCCTTGGTCAGTGTCATGGTTTCTTTTATGGTAGTTGTGGCACTACCTAGTCTCTGTAAGTGGAAATGATGGGAGTAATCCATGCTCTAGACTTCATCAAACTGAAGGGATGGAACAATATTTGGATTGAAAGTAACCCGACCACTATTGTACAGTCCATCTGGAATGGTACAGTTCATCTTTCCTAGCCGCTTACTACTCGCTGGATGAGATGCCTTGCATCTCTTCTGGATATCAACTGCATTTTCACTCATGCCTTCTGAGAATCCAACATGGTTGCTGATGGGCTCGCTAACAAAGGGATCAATCAGAGCATTACTTGGAGAGATTATTTAACTAATAACTTCCTTCCTTTATTTTATAAATATTGTAATAAAGTTCTTTCTTTCAGACTCATGTAATATACTTCTTTTTTATTATTCAATAAATTGTTCCTTGGTCTTTTACTGAGGCACCACCTTTTAAAAAAAATAAGGTTATAACATCAAAACCTTACCACTTTTGTTACCTTTGAATCATAATCCCCATAAAATAAAGAGGATTATATAGAAATATAAATCTCAATAAAATTAATAATAATCATATTAAAATAAATTTAATGGTATTATATACACCACACAAAAGAATCATGTTGTGAATATGGAATCTGTCTCAAGGAAATAAAACTAAGATAATGATCCCTTACCTTATGTCTTGATATCCTTCATACATATTCATACCTCCTATATATTAAATATAGATTTATTATACATGTATTTTTTAAACATAAAAACATATATATATATAATACCATATAATATTTACTTATAACCTTTTATTACACGTTTAGTAACAATTCCTTGTTAAGATCATGTTTCGGGTAATAACTCATTTGCTTTTCATGTTAGTTTTGATTTAGTTTTTTCATTCCTTTAAAGATGATCATTGTTAAATAATATAAATTTTTTAAATATGGTATAATATCATATATATTCATTTAAAATTTATTTATATTAATACATTAAACATAGAGATAAAAAATTAATAACACAATTTGTGGAGATGGTTGACCATACGTATGCATGAATGAATATTCCATTTTCTCATTGGATATAATGAAATGAAGTTAAATGATATATCACCATAATAGATTAATTATTATTTCATAAATATCACATATATTCATAAAAGTTATACATGTTGACTTCTATTTAATGTGTATGTGAAAATCGAATCACGTCGTTTCGTTAGGCGGTAGTCTGATGTACACATGAGAAAAATTATTGTATTCCCAACGAATGGAAAGTAAAAAGGTGTAAGTGATATTATATTTGAAAGTATAATTATTTCATACATATAATATAAATACTTTAAAACCATCTTTATAACTAACCATGAGAGGTGGTGATAGAAAATGAATTACATTAGTTTTCGATGTAGTAGTCAGTCATACACACGTTCGACGGACTCATTTCCCAATTGATTGTAGAGGAGATGGATGTGGTTTATTAAATTAACATAATAACATCTTATTATATCATATATAATTATTTTATTACATCAAAATAGTTTAATAAAATTTAATGTGGTTGTAATAATAAATAAATGCTCTGTTAAGAATGCTACCTCTTCTTCAAACAACATCTATAGGTTTGCACCAAAAGCCTTATTATGATGGTTTCCTAATGAAAATAAGGCCTTTAAAAAATGGGAATTAAATTAAGGAAGATAGTTGGGTAGGTATTTTCTAATCCAAAAGGATGGTAATTTTCAGAGAGGGCAGGATAGGGTTGGCCTTTATAATTGGGGGAGAGGACACACTTGGAATTTTTGAAAATAAAAAGATACACCCACACTTTTCACATAAAAAGGATCTAAAATGGATAGTTATAAACACTTAGGTGTGGTAAATTATAAATATATCAATAAAATATAAATGGAACTTGTTTTTAGGTCATTATAACCCTTCTCTTTTTAGTTTAACCCCCAACAAAATCGTTTTAACTATAACCGCAGTAATTAATTATTACTTTTATTACTACTCATTATGAAACAAAATAAGTTAATAATACATTATAATATTAATTATTTTGATTAAACATATTTAATACATTTTTGAAAATTAAATTCACCTAATTGGAAAATTTTAATTTAAAAATAAACCTATAGATGTGACGAAAAATAAGTTTTCCAAACAAAAAGTTTTTATAACTGTAAGATATTTTTATATCAATATTTAAAATAAAATTTATTAAAAAGACATAAATTAGATTAATCATAACATAATTGAACTAATTTTTTTTAAAACATTTTAAAAAATATATACCTTTCTAAATGATTTAATCAAAAATGCAGTTTCTAATAAAAATCCTTATTTATAAATATTCATTAAAAAATTAAACTTTTTAGAAAAATCCATAAAATCACCCTATGATAAAGTTCAAATTTTTATTATAAAAATGAATTTGATTTTATCAAATAAATTTTCTAAATTTGTATAAATTAATTTTATTATTTGTTCCCAAAAATAAATAAAACACTTTCTGAGAAAAATGAATTTTCAAAGCATATAAAGACTTTACCCACAATTAAGTACAAATTTATTCACATTTTTTATTTATATAAAACCTTCATACATAATTTTAAAATTGTGTTTATTCATATTCATGCATCTGAATTTAATTTCAAGGTTATAATATTCATGTTTAAATTATTAAATTAATTGTATATTTTGGTTTGTTAGAACTCAGTGTTTTGTGTAACGCAAGCTATCGAAAAAAATTAAATTTACTTGAAAAAATATATATATTTCATAAAATATTAGGGTGTTAGACAACATATGTCATATTTATGTATGATAGATTATTACTCACAAAAAATGAATTATGAATCATTATCCTAATGTATCAAGGCAATCCAAGTTTGTTTTCAGGGTTTTCAATTTTTGATAATCTTTTTTAACTAAAAGAATATTTTTAAACTATAAAAGGGAACTTTAAGTAATATCAATCAAAATTTTTTCAGATTGATATAGAAAATTTATACCCATAAAAAATAAATTATGGATTATTTTCCCAAAGTATTAAGACAATTTGATCATATTTTATTTTTTCAGTGACTGAAACCCATTTTTAAATAAAATGTCATTTGTAAACTAAAAAAAATTTTGAGTCATATTGGTCACATCATGAATCCGATTTTGGTATGGTGGACTCTTACATATCAGAAATGGGTTATATATAATTTTTATAATGTAACAAAATAGTCTAAAAAGATTGATCAGTTTTGAGTATGTCATGAGGCTTTTGAACTAAAATGTCATTTTTAAATAAAGAACACGCAATTTGAGAGATACCATCCAAAATGTGGGTCATATTTATATAAAGTTGATTCCTGACCATCAAAACTGACTTATGGATCATTTTAAAAAATTATAAAGATAGTATGAGGGAATTTTCTCATTTTTTAGTAATCGGTGTATGATTTAAACTAAAATATCAATTTTAATTAAAAATAGGCATCTTGAGCTATATAGGTCAAACCATGTGTTATATTGATATACGGATAATTTTTAAACATCAAAAATGACTTATGGATCATTTTCCTATAGTCTCAACTAAATATATGTTTGTTTTATTGGTTTTAAGTGATTGAAACATATTCTTAACATAAATTATAATTTTAACTAAAAAACACACTTTTATTCAATTTTAAACTGAAAATACACACTACTAAACATAATCAGGTCAAATAAAGAATAAAAAGATCTATAAATAGAAAAATTAATACCTGAGTACCTCATTCTTGTATGATACATTGTCAAGAATTTATTTTCCTCTAATAATTTTATGATCTTTATAGAGCACAATGTTATCAAAAAAATAATTTATTAATGAAGTAATTTCGTTATAATCACTATGAAAATTAAATAAATAATTATTATATTAAAATTATAAAGAAAATTAATTACAAATTAGCTAAAATGATTAAAAATTAATTATATAAGTTATAATAATCTGCCTATCCATGATGTCCACATATATTCTAAAACAATGTATTTCACCTAATAATTTACAAAAAAATCTTTTTCCTCTTTTGAATATGTAGAATATTCAATGTCAGGTTAGTTCTATAAAAAAACAAATAAACAAGTGATTAATAAATATTATAAATAAAATTGTAATTATCATCATAAATATCTATTTGAGTATGCTATTTTGTTGATGGAATAAAATATCATTCATAAATATTGAAATATAATAACCAAAATCTTTATCATTAGTTTTTTTACTACATTATAACAACATTGTTAAAAATGCATAATTTTTTTTATATATGTCGTGATAGTAAAATATTGGTATATCTACCCTAATACATTTCCATTTATAGAATTAGATAGGCTTTTTTTATTCTTGGATTGTCCAAACACCATGATTTTGATGATATTTCAACACTACCTGTCATAAAACAAGTCATTAAAAATAATATAATATGTATAAATCAACGTTAATTTTTTAAAAATTCAATTTATTTTATTTCAATTTGATAAAAAATATCATGTGTGGTTGATTAATTTGTTATCCAGGTATTGAATGCAAAAAATAAATCTTTCAAGAATACAAATTGATTATAATGAGTAACCATTTCTCCTTAAGAAAACAAAAATATAATTAAATGAAATAAATGAAAATATCTTTTATATGATTAAATTATTAAGGTATACCCATGTTTTATGGGTATAAAGAAGAGTATTTCATCTGTATGATTCTTTGAAACATTATGGCTAGTTTTTCTACTATTTTTGAATATTCTTCTTCTTCTTATAGTGATATTTATTTATAGAATTGATTTGAGGACTGATGAGTACAAATTTTTCTTATAGGGTTTTACTTTAAAAGATTAATGATATATATTCTAGTAAAAAATGTAAATAGTATTTAACTATAATTAATATATTATATATTTTGTTAGATAAATAGGTTATGAAAACACACATCATTTATACATTTACAACTAATATCCCTAGTCATCCATGCTTAAGTATTTAATCTAAATTCTCAAGACCGAGAAAGTCTATAATGGAATATCCACACATTTATTCTTCAAAATCAATGATGGTTGTATCACCATTTTTAAATTTTTCATTGTTATGAACTTGTAATATTAGTAAATTTTGATATTGAACTAGAGGGGTAGAAGTACTCTATAAATGTTTTTCAATCAATTTTTTAATCCTGTAGATTTATTTTATTCAATAATCAATTTCCTCTTACTCTTCTCCATATATAATAGCATTAGTCAGTTCTGGTCTTTCTTCATTAATTATTAATGGTTTTATATCAAAGATAAATATTAAAGCAATACCTCCTTACTAACAAGTATTTTTACAAGACCAAATAGACATTATATGAATGTTCCAATATCAAGTTCAACTATGTTGACATCTAGATCATCAAGAGGGTAGTTAGCATGGTTATAGGCTCATGAGATGCATGAATCTACACTCTCACAAGATCTTTTGGATGTTTTTTTGTAGAATATATCCTTTGATATTATACATTACACCCCTCATAATAAGGAAGGGGGTGTGTGGTGATAGATATAAATCATAATCCATTTCACCTTATAGAATATTAGTACAAAAAAATATTTCTAATATCAACCTGATTCACATTTAATATAAGTAGTTATGAAAACATAGATTACCTATGGTAAGGCATACCTTTTAGGGTAATGGATCACCTCAATGTTAGGGTGTGGATATTCATGTATTGGTTATTGTTTTGATATTTATTCACTTTTATTCCTTACAATAAAATTCTATAATAACTCATACTACCAATTTGGTTTTTCTTCTAAAGTACTTATTCATGTATACATCTCTTGTATTTATTTATATTTTTATCCCCTTGAGCATTTTATTTCTCAAAATGTTTTCTGGGAGACTCTCTAAAACTAATTCCTCTGATAAAACCATATTATCATATCCAGTTTAATTCCATTCAAAGTAAGAGTTCATTAGTTAGAGCTGGTGATGATTCTTGAGTGTAATCCAGAAAGAAATTATATATATAAATAAGTATTTATTATTATGTAATACCAATTAAAAGTAAAAAAATATTATTATGTCACTCTTACACATTCTAACCAAACATTTCGCATGTTTTCATCTACCAGAATTAAATTTTTATTTATAGGATCCTCCTTCAACAGCACATGATTTGTGATAGAAGTGGTATTGGATATTTATCCATCAGTATGCATATAAACAAAGGAACATAATTTTTTTCATGATACATAAATTTATTATTGTAGGTTTAAAATAGAGACCAATTTTTTCAAGTGAATCCTACCTCATCCTTGATTTATTTGTGAGGTATGTTGGTTTCGATGCATGCTTCTTATTTTTCAAAACATTGAAATAATTTCATAAATTAGAAAATATTAATCAATGTGATTAATACATTGATGTCTAAGTAAAGTAATAACAATCATAGTTTTCCAAAAAATATTCCTCCTCACAATGTATTTTAAATATATTCCACATTTCTTGGTTTATTATTTGTGAAAATATTTTTAGTGGGTGTGATTTCACTTTCCCTTCATTATCCCTAAGGTAATTATTTATAATAATTTTATGAAATCTTCTATGAGCCTCTCTGGTAACCATTAATATAAATTCTATTCAACATTAATCTACTAAATATGCACTATGATAGGGATAATTATGATTAAATCAATGTTCCATTATATTATTTTTTATTCATATAGAGAAATTATATCATAACATTACCCTAATCTATTCCCCAATTTATTTCTAAATCATATGATTAACACTATGACACATGTCTACATAAATAAGAATGTGCATTTTAGTGGTGAACCCAATGAATCTAATGAAAAGGGACTCGTTAGGGTTTTTTATATGTTTGTGTACATTACATCCAGCTAAGAATTTTATACTGGTTTTTTTCCTTAATAATTTTTGTTAAAAACATATCACTATAGTGCTTCCGTTTTTTTTGGGACATAGGACATTCACTTTCTACCATTTCCTGAGTATTAATATCATCGATATGTTTTCTTTGGTTTTTATAGCATCTAAATGGGGAGAAGCATGTTGTTCTGCTACATGGACAGCATTAACATGTTGAGAGAATTTTTGTTTCTAGGGATTTAGAGCATCATCATGTAAAAAATACATTATATACCAAATTTGTTAAATATATAATTTAGATTAAGTAAACACAATATATAAAAAATAATACTATGAGGTAACTCAATGTTTATTAAAAATATATAACTTTTATATTGAAAATTATTTTGTTAATGGTTCAAGCGATTTGATGGATCATTTTTGTATACAAATCCACCCATTATAGTCTCCAATGACATATAAATTCCCATATATATTGAGACCACTATGAAATATTTCTGATATATCAATAAAAAAGATATTCTTAGATTAATTGCATTTATCCATGTAACGGTTTTGATTAATAACAGATGAATTTACCGCTTTCTATTTGTAGGATCCATGGTATAAAATAATTATACAGCCTATGATTCCACTATGAATATTTTATCATTTTACCCTTACTAACAAAAATCCACTTTCAAGAATCCTAATTCATAAATTTGAACTTAACTCTTATTATCAACTTAGATTCAATGGAAATTTGGAACATAAATTTTTTTTAATACAACTCCCATATTTGTTCAATGATTCAAAACTAGGAAAAGCATTCACATAAATTGGATTTCTATCCCTGGTATTATATACATGAGCCACTTCATCCGAATGTGCAACTCAACTATTTTCCATGGTATTGTGTTCATCATGTTCATTTGTATAAAATTTATAACCATTAATTACATAACCATTATATTATAATACATGCACACTTAGTCCTCTGGCATGGAAATGAAGTCATTCAGAAATTTAATTTCTATTTGTATTGAACTCTTTAAAATATTTTGTTGATACAATCCAGTGAACAATATATTATATGTATTTGATATCCATCGTTCATTCCTTGATATATCCAAATGACTAAGAATTAGTTTATTGGTTTTAACATATAAAGAATCCTCTAAAATTTTATATATAAAAATGTCATCCTACTCACATTATGTAATGGTAATAGTAAAAAAAAATATTTTGTAAATTCCATTTCCCACGGTCACCCACTACGATGAGATTTATTTAGAACAATTCTTTCCACACCTAATAGGTATTCGGTACATAATTCAACAACTTCCATAAAAATATATCACTCAATACAACCTTCTGGCTATCATTGATTTTTTACATACCCTTTCAAAATCATCATATATTATTCAATGGTATACATCCATATATAATGTATAGGACCACATAGCCGGATCCCTCTAACTGTGTGATTCATCAAGTAAACCATCATATTAATGAATAAAGGTTGTAAGAACATATATAATTTACGTAATATAATTTTAAGTTCTTTTTGAATAGTTTTAAATTGCATTGGGTTTATAACATAAATTCTTATATCTTTGAAAAAAACATAGTAAATGTATAATGGAAAAATTTAGGCAAAATGATATGTAAATATATGAGAAATTGATATTGAATCAAAATAAGATAGTTCAGTGATTTCAGGCCCTTTAACATTAAATCACTATTTTCTATTATTTTCATGGAATTTAATGAAAACTCATATAGAACCTTTACATCATTTTGGAAGTCACAAAACTTGTATCTCTCATTCGTTGAAATATTTTTATCATTTTACGGAATAAAGTTTGTGTTTCACACTTCACTAGAACCAAATCTTCATGTCTTCTCATTAAAATCTTGTCTATCCTAACCTTAATGCTCTCCTTTGTTTTTTCAGGTGCATTTAGTAACATGTCAATGACACTATCACATACATGATTTTTACATGCATGAAATCAATAAAAATTTAGGTGTACAAACAGTCCATGTATGACAATTAAAAAAAACTAATATCTTTTTTAAAATTCATTTCAAACATTTTTTCAAATAAGGTTTACAAAAAGAAGTGGTTATATCATTTAATTTATCAAACAGTTGATCACCTACTAGTGCTGATGGTGTTGTACCTTTTTCTAAATTTCTATTGAATTTTATCATCAAAAATCAATATTTATATCATCAGGGTAAAATTTGTGATGTCTTAGAAAACAATTCAACGAATGGTTCAACCTAATGGAGTATGTACCTTATTCAGATATGGTATTCCCATGAGTTCAATTAATTATATATCTTAAACATTTTCTGGAAGTAAGAAACTCGGTTTCATATTATACAACTTTGATCTCAATGTGAAATATTTATTTCTATAATCATTATACAATATCACACATTAATCCTACATTAATTTGAAACCCTTAATAAATAGATCCAAATAAATATCAATATCATTAACTAGTTGTTTTGTTCCTGATGTGAGTATATACAACATATTGTATTTTCTATTCATGTATAACCACAATGGAAAATTATAATTTACCAACATAACTATCCTTGTACTGTTAGTTCTACTTTATAAAACAAAAGGATTAGCTACAGCTATAGATATCACTAGACAAAGTATTCTCTTCTCATTTCGAAATTTAGAATACTTCAAATAAATTTTCTTCCATTGAGGAGGGTTTGTTGGGTGATTAATATTCCCATCTTGATTTCTTATAAGTTTATTCCATGTAAATTGTCTTGAATAATCCACACTTCTATATAGGTTTCTAAACATTGGAATTATTATAAAGTACTATACAAATTTCAATGGAATTGATTCATCTTTCTCCTATTAAGACACACCACACCATGGTATTTTTTTAGAAATTCATGGTCCTTGTAAAATAGTATGAATCTATTTAGATAGGCATGTATTCTTTTAGAGATCATTCCCAGTGAATGTATATTTCATTTAGTTTCATATTTTCATCGTGTAATATTATTATCTTCAAGTATAATATCATTCAAGAGAGATAGTAGTTCAATAAATCTTATATCACTCCATCTTTTTCTATTTATTACATTATATATCTTTTGTATGGTTGAAAATTTTATATATTTTCTATAAACAATATACAATGGTATTTTTACACTAATCTTTAATACATAAAACCATTTTAGATGATCATTAAAGTTTTATTCAACAATCATTATTATTTTCATAATATAATATTCAACATCATTTACACATGTAATCATATCCTTGATACGGTCATCACCATTATTCACCCTTGTAATCATATCATATGATCTACAAAATCGTATGGTATCTGAGTCACTAGCTATATTCAGTTATTACTCATATTTATTCTATCATTTATAGTAAAAAGACTCATTTTTTCATCAAATACTTTGGAATATTTCTAGGAGTATTTTTGGAGCCATGCGCTAAGACGACGTGATATTATAAGGATCGGTGATCCCAATATTGATATTTTAGAAATATTAAATATATTAATACCACATATTCTTTTTTTCTATAAATAGTGAAATAACTCAAAAAATGGTATATCAAATACAAAATCCTATACCACGGTTGATTTCAGAATGTTGGTTTTACCCTGGCTATAACCAAACGATGCCACCACCGAACTTTTAGTTGAGGTAGTCATCGGATTTCATTTAATTAAAATGAATTATTTATTTTATTTATTTTATTTTAAATGAATTAACCCAATTAATTTTATAAATATGTCATTATGAAAATTCATCAGGGTTAACCACATAACCCTGGGAGGATTTTCAAAGAAGGGGGATCGACCTTCATCATTAATAGATTGAGATTAGAAAACATCAGGAAATTGGATTGGGGTGTATCGAAAGGAAGAAAATGAAACATGTCTTCATTAACATCGGTAAACTCATTATTCACCAAATATCAATCTTAATTTGATGTAGTTATCAGAACATGTTTTCTATATCATTTTTATTAAAATATTGAGCATGGATGCTTATCTTTATTACTTTTGATAAGTAATATATGTTCTTCACATGTTCCCTAAAACTAATTAGTTATATTTATCTAATATAATTATTCTATTTGACTTCTATCACCCAAGAAATCTAAATCTTGTGATTTTTGGAAAATAATTATTTTATAATGATGGATTCACTTTTTATATGTTCTTTTACACTATCCATTCATCGTGTTCTTTGTTGTTGGCCCATGGTGTTAGAGATCTAAATTTTATGGGTGGTTTCTAATGGGATTATTCCCCTCAGATTCATGGTAGTTTCATGAAAAATGAATGGATTATTGATTTTGGATGGATTGGGGTGAGTTTAGGGTTGTGGATGAGGCCTTCGTGTATCCAGGATATAGAGCTGCAGTGGAAGGATTATGGAGGTGATGGGAAGGAGCGGTGCGGTGCGGGGTTCAGGTGGTTGAAATCAAGTTATAAGTGATGTATTGTTCATGGAAGACCCTAGAAATGTGACACCTTGTGTGATTTATGGTGTAAATAATGGTAAAAGTGGTGTGATTTTAATATGAGTGAGGTTCCTAGATTTCTTAGTAAATCTCAACTACACAGCATGTAGTTCAGTAATACACATCACATAGTACCTTCATAGCAATGGCTAGGGTCTTCCTAGTTAGATAAGTATCAAACACTGTGTGGAGGGTCTAAAAGTCATTCAACCCTTATCCATCCATCTCAACATGTATGAGGAGTAAAAACCCATGAATCTATTAGTGTTACAACCCATGAGAACCAAGAAACACATAGTGTAACCCTTGGTGGATTGATTAACATGTACAGGGAGTACACACCCCGGAGCCCACATAGCCACACATGTTGTGTATAGTGGGAACATACCGTATAATTTTAATTTTATATGAGATTGAGAGGAAATCATATGTTGTGTGCTGTCCAGGCCCATTTACATTGTGTGCATCATGGAACATTCCATTTTCTTCAAATCGTACTCATTCACGGCGTGGATACTCAAACATGGGCATGGGTTAATGTACATGGGTCTGGTTGGAAGATCATAGGAAGGCATCATGTGGCTGAGATATACTATATAGAGTTAAATGACCTCCCAATCCAAGACCAGATGAGAACACACTCAAAATATTATGTGGGTTCACATGCCATTAGGACCCCTATACATTCCATTTTTTCCATTCAAAACATCTTTCTCTTATATATCCTTTCTCTAGAATCATATTTTGTCTATGAGTATCATATCCTGATTTTTTTAAGAACATGATTATCTCTTTAATTATGTAACAATAGATATAATTTGATGTTTTTTTAGCATGAAGCATCTTTAGGAGATACTGAATTATTGCATTGATCAGGGAAGGATCATCAGAGTGATGTTGGGGCTGGAAATTCCCTATCACACCAAGGCATGGGTCCCCTATATAATTTTTATAGACATAAATGGTACACACCTACACAATGCACAAGTCCTATATCTATGGAGCATTAATCCCCCCATCTTTAAGATCTAATTAAATGTTGTTCCTCCATATTATTTGTTCCTCACCCTATTTTAGAGTATAATAAGAAGAAGAAATCCCCTCCATTCATATTCTCGTGAGGTTACATGGGATTCATGGTTCAGAGTTATGGATCCATTAGAAATAGAGCATAGTGACAAGATTTGGGCCCTTCCACATGATTCCTTATGTGGTAGTACATGATTTTGGGCATCGGAGATGTGCCTCTGGAGCTTTGGGCAGACTTGTTATTCTTAGTTGGGCTGTGGATATGGATATCCCCTTTCTCTCTTCAATTGGGATTCTTGTCGATAATATCTATTTGTTTATTATTTTCATATCATTTTCTGATTGTCATTACTTATTTGGGATGAGATTACTATTATTTTTTATTTCTATCACTCCCTTTCTGGTTGTCATAGAATCCTACTGGGTATGTATATACTCACCCCTACATGGGATTTTCCCACACATGTCATTTCGTATTCAGATGAAAGATAGTTCGGTGGTGACATTGGTGGAATTTAGGGATACTTGAGTGCATTGACCATGTATAGTGGTCTAACTTGGATATCATGGGTTGGCCTTTCTCAAATTTCCATTATACACATTTTTGTCAAGTTGGGAAATTATTTCTAGTTGGGTATGTATTTTTTCCCTTTTGTTTTGGTCTACACTTTCACATTTTATTTTATTTTTCTAGTGTCTATTTCATTCATTTTTTTACTCCAAAGTTTATTTTATTTCTATTATATGCCAATTAAATTACACGTGGATATTTTTAGCTGTGTGCATATAGGTACATTAGGAAAAGGTCTCTTAATTACATTATTCCCACTTAGAGCTTATTACCATCATCTTCCCTATTAGACATGGGCTTGGGGTTGTGGTGGATTGACCTTCCACTATCCAAGTAGGACCCAGTTGGTCAATTCATTATAGATTGGTATCGTAATAGTTCATTCCTTAGGATCATGTTTGGATTTTTCCCCAAATGAGGAATTGGTTGGGATTTAGGGAAATAGTGTCAGTGTCTTAGGTGTGGATTTCAGGAAAGGGACTCGGTGTTGGTGTGGTGGTCGATATTTCCATACACTTGAACTCTGACTGTATACATGTCTAATCAATATATTAACACATTAGTTGTATGATAAAAATGGTAAATGAATTATATATTATTGAGTAATTTATCTATACATCTTGATTCATCTACCAAGATATGATCCTCGACCCAGATATGTCAAGATTACATTCAAGATGATTCTTCAATGAAATTAATCTTAGATTTCAAGATTGTTTCATGAAAAAAAACTAATTAAGAGATTATTCCTCAGTTTAGGGACATGTTTATGAGGTTTTCCCTCTATGTGGCCATAGAGATGTTCTACCACCAATTATATAGTGCATGGATCCTTTAGTAGATTGGGTGAATAATTTTCAACTTTTTGAGTATTCGATGTCTCTATCAAGAAATGATGATGAAATGAATAGTCTTAGTATGTTTCACAAGTTCTAGTGATGGATTTCATTTTTTCATAGAGAGGTATACCCTTGAGTTAGTGTTTTGAGTTTTAAAATGTTTGGACCTTGGTAGATCGGGTGGTTGTACTTGAAACGAATCCCCTTCATGGATCATCATTCGATTATAGTGATATCATAAGATAAATCACCTACATCACTTTCACATAAAAGGTTCTAGAGTTAAATTTCACCATGATTTTATGGAAATATAGAACCCTCATCTTAGGTGTTCGGGGACTAGCATGAGCCTATGGGGAAAGATTCCGTCTTAGATATGACCTGTATTGATGGTGGTCTTGGTGTAAAGACTTCTGTAGCATGATGTGGGGAATTGGTAGATCCTTGGGATGGTGATTATTAACATGACATCAAGCATGAAAGGAATATGGACATCTCCCCTTCCAATACATGTCCTTGTGATGAAATCCAAAACTATACAGGTGAGATAGATCTACCCAAAAAGGTTGGTGTCGAGGAGTAGAGGATAAGTTTCTTCAACTTGTGTATTTGAGGTCCTTTTGATGTCATAAGGTAAAGAAGTGGTCCCTATATAAATGGGACTATTGATAAATGAGAAACATGAATTTGAGTAGTAATGATCATAACACAGAGGCCCAGGGTGTGTTCGAGGTGAAAACTTCATCTTCTCTTCTCCAATTTTATTTTAGGTATGTGGTCACAAGCCACTTTCCAAATACATATCTCTTATACATGGGCTAGAAATATCAGTAAATAATTTTTGCTAAACCTTATTTTTTAGGGTCCTATAGAGAGGATCATTGATTGAAAAATTTTATCAATAGTGTGTACAGGCTCTATGTCGGTAAAGATATCCTTTCATATATATTTTCCCTAGCCAGAGTGGAGGTTGAATAACGTTTTTCTTTAATATGGACTAGATTGTTAGTAATAATTCCAATATGATTATCACCAGTGAGGGTTACAGTGAACCCAATATGGTGGTACAAAAAATTTCTCCTCATGTGTTAAGAAATCTCTAACAGAGCATGATGATATCATGTATACGGGGATATAGTGAATTCCTGATCATTTGGATAGTATGACCCTTAGAGAAATGGGTACTACGATCTTTCAGTTTTATATGATGATGGGGGGTATGTTGAAAATCTTATAGAGGATTTTCTAGGTTTACATCACCAACAAGAATTTTTTTTTTTTGCACATACATTACCAGGTATGGCCTGATATTTGTGCAAGTATATCAAATGACCACATGTAGATGTGAGATCTGGTGGCGTAATTGGGAAAGTCAGTAGATCAAGGGCTTGTTATACCTATTTTACCAAACTAGGAATCCCTATATTTCTATCCTAAGTGGGGAATGAGAGATTGAGTTTTGATTTTAATTTTCATCCCCCAAGATATTTGAATTTTATGGTGGAGAATCCACCCTCAAGAATTTTTGTCTTCTTCAACCAGTGGTTTGGGGAATAGTGTTTGTTAGAGTTTAATCTATTAATAGGTTATGACCATATCCATGTTTGAGATGATAATTTATAGATTGTTTCTTATAATATCCTCTTTTTTGAGTTCTTAGTGATACCATTTGGTGTGTTCAATTCCCTAGAAGTGTTTATGAGGCTTGTAAACCAAATTCCTGAACCTCCTTGGATCAGTTTGTGGTAGTGTCCTGTGATGAAATTTTCATGTTCTGTTTTCATAGTAGGATCTTGTTATACACTTAAGTATGGTTTGGTACAACCTATAAGATTCATTTTTTATATAGAACATCCTTAAATTTAGTTCGGGGTTTGGTAGGCCCACTTACTGTGATATGTCTTCTCAAACATGGGAGTGAAAGTGTACCAAGTAAAGGTTGAAGTAGTGATAGATTTAGATCCACCCAAGGTAGTGTCCAAGTAATTATATTCTTGTAGTGATGTTTTCTATACATTTTTTTTAGTGTAGTGATAAATCAGTCCACCTCTTCACAGATGAGCCATGATGGAGTGGTTAGTGCAGTGTACCACCAAAAGATAGTTGTTACCCAATTACTTTTACAACATATTATAGAGGCTCATCCTAGAGATACCGACTGTGAAATCCTGTATGACCATATATCCACTAGGAATTAATCTAATGTATTTTCTGAAGTTGAGTATATCTTCATTTTTTTTAATGATAGATGGTGACACTAGTCATGCTATAAGAGGAGATGCAGACGAGGTAGATTTTACTTAGTTGTACACCCAAGAGAGGTGTGGTTCTGCCAAAATCCTTCGGCTTTGGGTTGGTGGCCTAGTACGTTGTATCTTTTTACTAAGTTTGTATCTTGAAGTCTCACATAGTTATTGGTTGAGGTTGTGGTGCTTTGATGGAAGTGGAAATTGAAAGGTGTCTCTATTGTTTTCTTAATGAAGATTCCACGATCAATGAGAGGTCATAAAGAAATATGGGTGATCCTAGACCAACTCACCATGTGGACCCACTTCATAAACCTCCAATATTAGAGATTAGTATAGATTTTGGTATCCCTATGTGTGTATGTGGTATCCTGGGTTCATGGAATTCCCTTGATGATCATTCCAGAATGTGACTCTCACTTTGTTTCATTGTTATGATGGAAATTTTAGAGGCCAATTGGAATATATTATTCTTGAGTATCGTGAGTTTACCCCAGGTAGGTTTCCAAGTTAAGTGGAACATTTTCTTCTAGTCATCATGTTTCAGGTTTGCATGTTGTTTTTAGGACATAGATTATTTTTTCATCTAACATCAGTGGAGTTTTCATATCATGATAGTTACCACTCCACCATCGGTGCAACATCATTTGAGTCCACATATGAGATACTTGGTGAGTCACAACTATACTTGTCAGATCCTGTGGGATACATTTCTTATGGTTCTGGATTTTGTGCAACAGATGGTTATTAAAGGTATAGATCATCCAATGGTGGATGATGACTACTCAAAAACCTCTAGAGTCTCTTGAGAAAGGTTGATGGTGGCCTTTACAGTTGAAAAAAAGATCATGTGTTCCGATAGATTTCACCTCATTAAGGATCAGATGAATTTATCTTAAATGGCAGTCCATCTCTAAGGATTTCATACCATTTTTACAGTTTTTGTGTCAAGATGAAAATGTACATACCCCTTGACCCTAAAACTTCATTTAGACTAGGTGCTTTATGTTTTCCACATATTGCAACTAAAGAAAAAATTTCGATGACTAATTACAAAATGTGGACTAGGATGAGTTGGAAATTCATATTGAAGTTTCTTTTTAGAGGTAAATGAATTCATTTGGGAACTGAACATATAAGACCCTTAATAGGTAATTGGTTCCCTTTATTGCATGTTTTTTTATATTACGGGAGCCCTCTAGAGAGCTTGTTAGAATAAGAAATGCATTTAAGAGAATAAAATCCTCACTTTAGAGTATTCTTTCACTTTTTAGGATGAAAATCCTGGAAATCTGGGAGACTCTAATGAATCCATTTTTTCTATGTAAGGAATTAGAATATTTTTAGGAATATTTTTCAATCTAGGTGCCGAGACAGCATGAGATTACAAGGCCTGATGATCCCGGTATTGATATGTTAAAAATATTAAATTTATTAATATCATGGACATGTATTTTTTCTAAAATAGTGGAATAACATCTAAACAGAGTCTTAGATCCAAAATTGGATACCTTTGTTGATTCCATATCATAGGGTTTACGGATTGTGTGACCTAAGATTGGTCATTTTTAGATGTATGATTGAGGGAGCCATTGACTATTCGATTAATTGAAACGAATAATTAAATATATTTATTTATCATAAATTAAATAACCTAATTCCCTCTAAAAATATTTTTTATGACATTTCTCTAGGGTTAGACAAATATTCCTCGGATGATAATTTAGAGGAGGACCATCATTCCTCATTGGTGGATAGAGATCAGAGAATGTCGGGTAATAAAATCAAATTGGATTAAGAGACAAAAAATGAAGTAGGTATTCCTCATCATTTTTGAACATGTTCCTTGCCAAAAATTCATCCTAAATTGAGTTAGGTCTCACCATTTTTGTTTTACCACCTTTTGATTAAAATGTTGAACATTTATTCTTAACTTATTTACTTTTGATTTGTGAAATTTTTTCTTTGCATGTGCCCTGAAATTTTGGTTATATTTATCTTATATAATTATTCCATTTCACCTGTTAAGTAGCCAGAATCCATCCACTGGTTAGAGATCACGAAAATACTACCCTAGATCTGGGACCCCTGACATGATTTTTTGTACAAACATTGATGGAAGTATCATGATAGGATGACGCATTTATTTCATATATTTCTAAATAAATATTGACTAGACAACATATAGATTAAGAATACATGTAGTGTATCCCCTTAAGAGCAAAGACTGGGGTCTCCATGAGGAGATATGTATCACACACCATGTGGAGAATCTACATGTCATGTATCCATTATCTGTCCAACATGACATGTATGGGGAGTACACACCAAGGAATCTATGTAGTGTTTAATTCCATGTGATCCAAGACACACATCACATAAACCTTGGTGGATGGATTGGCATGTAAAGGGAGTACATTCCTGAGATCCCATGTGATCCCACACACTATTTTTAGTGGGAACACGTCGTGTACCTTGTAGAGTACACAGGATTGGAAAGACAACAAAAACTAAATGTTGTATCATACCCTAAATTTCATTTGTAGCATAGAACATGTCATATGCTTCAAATAGTATTCAGGCACGACCATGATACCCAAAAATAGCCACGTACATGGGAATAGGCTAATGTACATGGGAAATAATGGAAGAGAATTGGTAGCCCTGGGTGGCTGAGACACGTTGTGTACAACCAAGACACATAATGTGAAGTGACATGGATTTCTAATCCATGTCTATAGGTGAACGTAGCTATGAGGTGGGGTCACATATCATGTAGACCCCATAAATGCAATTTTTTATCCCAAACTTCATTATGTCATATCTCCTTTATCTAGAATCATATTTTATCCCTTTAGTAGGATATCCTGAGTATTTTTAATGTATAAATTGATGGTGGATTTCATTGTGGAATGTGAGATATTATGTGAGGTTTTACAAGAATAAGACTTCTTTAGGAGATTCTTTATGAGAGAAATGATCATGGAAGGATCATCAAAGTGATTCTAGAGTTAGAACTCCCATGCCGCAAGAAGGATCTAGTACCATATACTCTTTAGACAGATAGTTATAGTACTCCCTTACACTAGGTGAAGGTCCTCTATCTACAAAGTGTTACTCTCTCGTATTTGAACTATGGTGATAAGTGGTTCCTCCATGGAAGTTGTGGATCGCTCTACTACAGAGGGAAGTAGCGAGGAGTGGTCCCTTCACATGTATTCTGGTGAGGTTGTGTTGGATACATGGCTTGGAGTTGTGGATGTCTCGTGTGTGGAGTATAGCGGCGCAGTGTGGGACCCTACATGTGGTTCCTTATGTATTTTTGCATGATGTTATCCATTGAAAATATAACTCTATAGCATTGGGAAGAATCATATTTCTTAGATGGGATTTAGAGATGGATATCCCCTTTATCCCTTTGTTTGGTATTCTTATTAATAATTTTAGGGTGTTTATGGTTATTGTATTAGTTTTTAAATGACATTACATTATTGGGTTGTACTAACTATTATTATATATTTCTTTTTCACTTTTATTGGTTTTCATGGAATTTTACTGGGTATGTATATACAGACCCCTATAAGGGCTTTGACCACATGTGTCATGTCTTAGGAAGATGATGAATTTATTAGTAGTGACTGTAGTGGAACATAGGGATACTTGGGTGCATTAACCATGTGGAATGGTTGTATGTGGATATTTAGAGTTGGCTTCACTCCGTTTTCATTTATTCTAGTTTCTTCTAGTTGGGACATCATTTCTGGTTTTGCATTTAGTTTTTCCCTTTCATTTTGGTTTATACTGCCATAATCTTTTGTATTTTCCAAGATTTTATTGCATGCATGGTTGTACTCTAGATATTATAGTCTTTTTATTATATTCCTATTCACTTTTTCATGGAGACATTTGTTTGTGTACATATTAGTACATTAATAAAAATTCCCCCATTTAAATTATGCCTTCCAAATGCTTATCGTTAGCCCCTAGACTATTAGAATTTGGCATGGGGGTGTAGAATCTTATCCTTCCACCATCCAAGTGGGCCTTGGTGGTTCAGGTAGTTACATATAACATTTATATATTTCTTCATATATCTAGTGTTCTTCTAACTCCTATAGACTCATTAGTAATGAATGAAAACAATGTAAACATAAAAAAAGGATTTGAGAAGGGTTATATGCACGATCATTTGCAAAAATGATGAACTATTTCACCCCATACTCATACTATTTTAACATATCAATGGAATCCATCCATGATTGATTCATATAAATTCTATTTGATTCAGTAATATTCATATTTAAAAGAATAAATAAATACACATAAGGTATGAACTTCGAACCCTAAAAGGTTTTCTTTTAAATATTCACACATATAGTCATCATTTTTAATATAAATTTTAATTTCTTCAACCACTTGTTAAAATACATAAACACCAAAAATATTATGAATTTAAAGTATTATAACACATATTTTTTAATACAATATTAAAAATATCATAAATAATTATTTTTTTAAATATATTAATAAAGGGAGATAATTCACTCTCTATCACTACCAATGTTCAAAGTAAACATATATACTTCAATAATTGGATAAGTATTAGTATATAGATAACAATATTTCACTTTCAAATCATATGTAAAAACAAATTACTTATTATTTACAATGTCTCCATAGTGGTTAAAACAAACTAATCACATAGATTATGGTTATTTCATTAGTAAATTTATGAAATATATAACATTAAAAATATAGATTAGGTGATAATAAAAATAAAAAAAAATTAACCCATTAGATTTTGAAAATAGTTATGACTACATGTAGAATAGAAAAAATGTATCCTTAAATAAAAATAACCAAAATTTTGAATTTAAAAATCATGAATAAAATGTATTTAATAACAAAATTAATTTTAATGACTAATTGAATACAAAAAATAAAAAAACCTTTTTATTAAAAATAGAAAAATTATGGTTTTTAAAATTTAAAATTCTAAAAGAGATTGGGAACATCAAAATTTTCATTGAACTATCATTGAAAATAATGAAAAATTTTAAAATACAGTTTACAAATAATGGTTGGATTATATTAATTATAATAAGAAAACGGTTGTAATGATGTTAATTTGGAATTTATAAATTTCTTTATACATATTAACCTTAAAGGGTGGTTGAAAATATTCTCTATGGTGATGAATTTGAGGGTGGAAATATGGATTTAATTTGTATTGTTTTTTATTTTAATTCCATGCGTTGATTCCTAAAAGAAAAAACACCTCTTTTAATCCATTGTTTTTAAACGTAAAACCACATACCTAAATATCTTAAATAACCAATGAAAATTTCATTATTATTGAGAATAACTTTTATCTTTGAGTGTTGATATAGATACATTAAAAAATTATGAAAAGTGTTTATGATATCAAGAAGATAAAAACTTTAAAACATATATTCTAGAGTAGGGAAGATAAATTTCTATGTGAGGTAGGTAAACATGTGAATGGATTGATCAATTTACATGAATGAAATTTTTTAAGCATAATGAAAATGGAATTAAAATAATAAAATAAGAAATATGGAAATATTTTGGGAAATGAGTACGTATTTCCTTTTTTGATTTAATTGGTTTGATTTTGGATTAAGTGTGTAGAGTTATAAAATGATATAATTTTTTATATTTTTAATTGATTTTAATTCTAACTATTCCCCCATATTTTCCATAGTTTATCACATTTTTTGGTGTTTTATAACATTATTAAGTAAAATTGTTAAATGGAATACTTCCATGATTTATATTGTTTTATTAAATTTAGAATTAATTTTTATATAAGTATATACTGTAAAATGATATTCTCATTGATTTTAAAGTGTATAGTGAAGTTAAATACAATTTAATAGAAATTTCATGTGTTATAGATGAATAAAATTCTAAACCTACACATTCATGTGATTAATGTGAATTTTGGACAACTCGTGTCATATTAAACACTCTCTCACAAATTATGTCACTATTAGAAATGGGAACTATACCAACGCATTTATACCAATGGTTTAGAATTAAAATTGTTATAGATGATTATAAAAAATGTTTTTTAAAAACCATTGGAATAGATTCAAGCTATAATAATGGTTTTAAATAATATTGTTGTATAACCATTAACATACATCTAAGTCATAGAGACTCTCATCGCCCCATCTCCCTCTCATCGTGATTCAGCCCTGAAAGTGGACTTACCTTCTCTTCCATATCCCTGATGATCCATCCGAAGAAGTTGTATTCATTCTATTATTCATGATGTTTAAATTATAGAGTTATAAATCCATCATCTATTATTCTAGGAATCGTTTTCATTTTTTTCCTAGGTTTAAATAAATTTCCTAGATTCTTCTATGATAGGATTATTATTTATTCATTAAACGAGGATTAATTTTTATTATATTTGTTATTATATAACAAAAATAAATTTTATTTTATGTGATTTATTTTAAAAAAAAAGTTTCTCACTCCATCTACATAAATGTAATATAAACCTTTAATTTTTTTGATATATGATATAAGTTTATATTTTATTATTATAGTACTTTTTTTATGAATGTTTTAGAGTGTTATGGAATTATTCATTTAAATTATTTATTTTAATAATTGAAATTATTCATTCTTTTTCTTAAACTAGTTTGTATTTAAAACTTAATATATGGTTTGAATATACAGATTGGTCGTGTTTTCATAAAAGGTTGAATATGGATGATATTTTTTGTTACAAAAACATATTTATTAAATTATGTTAAAAATGTGGAAATAATTATTATATAAAGCACTATTTTATTTCTTTTTATAGGTTTAAATATTTTTGTTGTTATGTCTTATGCCTTGTGTGTGTTGTTTTGAGAAAGTGTTTGTTATGATATATCCCATACTAAAAACACACATAGTTTACTACAAATAAAATAATATTATTGGAAAACCTCAACTAATTCCATTTTTAATTTGTAACTTGTAGGCTTTAGACTACTATATATTACATTGTTCATGTCTGATATACATTATTGCCTTTTATATTATAGTTATCATATGGAGTTGTTTTTCAGTTATTCCATACATATAATTTTTTCATGGTATTATGTATATTTATTTATTATTCACATATTGGATTTTGAAATTGTTTTATATATATATATTATTGTGTTAAACCATGGGATGGAGTTATGAAATTAAGGATATAAGTCTTAAATATATAGTTTGAATTATTTCAAAATGGAATTTTCACTTTAAAAATTGTAGTTCTCATAATAAAATACGTACTTTTCTAAAAAATGATATATTAATATATGTTAGTTTTTTTATTTATTAAAAATAATAGAGCGTTATTTTAAATGAATTTGATATAAATATTTTTTCAATAATTTCCAATGTGATTGAAATTATGTGAACAATCATCGTTTCTTTCAATATATTTTGGATTTGTATTCAATATTATTTTAATTATTTTACAACATGAACTATATCATTGTTTTTAATAGACTAGATATATGTTTTGTGTATGATACCGATCAGTTCATGATCAATTTTCTAAAATAGTTGGAGGGTTTTTAGATTTTACATTTAACAATGCTTCATACGGAGTTCTTATCAGCTGACAATGTTATAATTGTTTTGGGATTCCTTTTGTATGTCTTGAATAAGTTATCTTAGATATAAAAAAATTAAATAAACTATTATATTTAGTATCATAATAAGAATAAATGACAATCTCTAAATGTTGAATATTTAAATGAGTAGATTAGATTATAGAATTTATTATATGATCAGTTTTTTGTTTATTAATCATCACAAAAAAGAAGTTGTGTTAGTGTAAGAAGAAAATAATACATGTATAAATAATTCATTTAAATTAAATGATGATACAGATAGGGTGAAAATTTTGATGTATGCCTCCACCACTCTAATATATTGTAAATGTGGTAAAATGAAAATGATAAGATTTTTAATTTGTTTCTTTCATGGGAAAACAATGTACAAAATTTTTAATATATCCTTCGATAATATTCTTACCTTTTTTAATAAATGATTTTTAGATGTTGCAGTTATTCCCCCAAACCATTATATAACATATAGGTTAATTGACTAACATGGATTTTCTTAAGAAATCATGCCTGCTTGAAAAAACTAAAATTTATTTCAGGAGGAAATCATTGGGCTTAATGATTGTATAAAATTTGGAATATCTCAATGGAAGACAAATTCTGACAGAACACCATCATGTGATCCACATAATGTAATGTGGCTCTTTATATTGACTTCTTAACTCTAAAATATTTTCATGTCTCATAAAATATCAATAAATATTTCATGGTATGATATTTATGTAAATATGGATAATGATGAGTCTTTTCATCATGTAGATGGATTAGTATGAAAAAAATTTGATACTTGATATCATGATTTTGTAGCTAAGGTATGTAATGTGTGGTTTGGTCTATCATGTGAAATTTATAATCAATTTGGTCAGATTCTTAATTCATGTAGCACATAGATAGTTATCATACACATTTATAACTTTCTTCCACTACTGAGTATGAGAAAATCATTAATTTCTAGAGTATACTCAAATTTTGACCATATAATCTTGATGGTGATATATTTTTATACTTTAAACCCTTAATAAAATAGTTAAACCATTGTTGGAGTGTGGGTGTTCACAAAGATGATGCTTCTTCAAAAAACATATTTCAGGTATGTGTTGTGATTATGTGGATGATAAATTATTTTCATGATTATGAAATGTTGCCTTATTGGATTATGATTGGAAAAATTAATATCCAATTTTTATGATTAATAAACAATCTATAAGACTTAAATATCAATTTAGTTTTAGTTTTATGAGACAACAATGATTCTTGACAATAGATTATCCATATATGAATAATCATTGAAGGTTTAACAATAAAAATGAGGATAAAAACAACCTAAATGTATTTATATAAATTATGTTCATATTTTATTAAAATATTTTAGTTTTTCATTAGTTAATGGTCATATAAAATGTAGATATTAGAATGATGTTTTCACTAAATCAGATAACAATTTGAAAAAGAAAATTATCTTTTTGAGTTTTCTTATTGGCCAACTAATTTTTTACATCATTGTTTAGATGTAATTCAAATTGAAAAAAAAAATTGTAAAATTTTGGTTTTTGTTTTAATAAATTTCAATGGGAATAAAAAAATATGATTTATGATCTCAACATGACTTGCTGGATTGGGGTATCAGACCAGAATTGCAACCTATGAGTATCAGTGAAAGTAAATGGAAAGTTATATATGCTTATTATGCGATGCACCTTTATAAAAAAATAAATTACTTTAATAACTTGAGACTATCAAGGTTTTTTATGGTTATTTAACAAACATATTAAAATAGGGCAATATAATAGTGTTAAAGATGAAATATCTGAAAGCTAATGACTATAAAACCCTTCTTTATGATTTGATTCCAATATAAATATATCATATACTATTCAATAGTGTGAGGGTGGTGTTGATTGGATGATACCATTATTACAGATATAATTGTGATAAAAGGTTTCTAAATATTTCATGAAAAAATATGAATAAAATGGTCCATTAATTTTTTGCAAGTAAGAGAAAAATTTTACTCCATCATTTTTCATTTGCATACTGCATCTAACTGTCAATCTTACAGCTAAAATAATTATTTGAGGGCCTATTTTTTTGTTTACAACTAAAATAATTATGTACCTATTAATTTTATATGTATGAAATTAGAATCATCATGATGTTTCCATTGTGAATGGTTCATTATCTCAATCATGTTTAGGTTTTTATTCAATCTATTTTTCTTATCTGGACATGAGACATAACTATCCAATGAGAAATAAAGAATATAAATATGAGAAAACTTAACCCAATTTTTCATCATGTCCCCATATATAGGGGATTCGTTGATCATATACATTGAATACTTTAATCCTTGAAAAGAATGAGATGAAAAGTCACATTTTCTTGTTTAATATTGGTTTTTTTGATGTCTACATCAAGTAAATAAATTAAACATGTATGTGTTATCTCATTATATGTAATTTTACATATTTGGTAAACTATTTGTATCATTTTATATGGTGAATATAATTAAATTATAATTATAAATCATCATTCATTACCTTTGATTAAGATAAATACTTTTTATAAAAAACGGTATCCTACTTGGTTGAAATTGAAGGAATAAGTATTACTATAAAAAAATAAAGAAAATTAGCATCAATTTTAGTTTAATATTAATTTATATTTCATGTATTGAGTTTACCTGATAAATATAACTCTGAAGAAATAATATTTTTTCATTTTGGTCCAAATTATTTGGTCTGTGAATTAAAATCAATTATTATCAATGGGTACATATTTATTATAACTTATCAAGAAGTGAACATGAGAAAACAACATGATGGTGTAATGGTAACTACAATAATATATTGTTATCCCAATTCATCTGATAATAGGCCTCAATATGAAAATGTACCCTATTATATATTTTTTGAGATAATAATTATATTGGATTATTACTCTCATGTTTGAGTCACTATAATGAAATAAAAGTGTATTGATTCAATAAAGATACATGACATATATTCTGATGACTTTAGATTTATAGTTATTTGTAGGACTCACATTCTTAAAACTAATGATCCATATATTTCAGCATCATAAGAGAGAAAAAATTGTGTGAATGATTCTCTAAGACAAGAAATCAGTTTCATTATTGAAGTAATCTCATGGTATATTTTTTATGATTTTGGGGATGAAACTGATACCATCACTACCCCCATTATGGATGATCAATTTATAACTTATGATGACTCTAATTTTACAATTATGAGTTTTTATTGTGAACCTAAATTTATAGTGGGTAATATATTGAATCATTTATATGTGTTCTCATCTCTTTTAGTTTAGATTGACTTGGGGGTTTTTTATTAGTAATATTCAAATGGATTTTATATTTGTTTCAAATATTTTCATCCAATATGAACTTCATCTGAATTTTTAATATAAAGTGGTTTTATTTTTCTTTGATTTTCATGTTTTATAATTTAATTGAACTATATTAGAACCTAAAAATAAGAAAAATATAAACAAATATAATTAGAAATTAAAAAAGAAGAATTTAACTATAACATTTAAATGTAATTAGAATGAAAAACAATGAATCAAATTACATTACCCACAAAATATCCAAATGACCTAACCCAAAAAAAGATAAATATCCTAGAGAATAATAATAACCAAATGACCTAACCTAAAAAATGAAATAATGAGAAAAAAAGACCAAAATGAACTAAATGACCTGATTAAAATTGAATTGGGTCCAAATGAATATAGAATAATAAACCCATCTCATACCAATGTTAAACATGCTAATTAGAATGTGTTGAATTTTCTATTAAATTACTTTTATGTTTTGATATTACTATAATAAAATATGACACAATTGTTTATGTCATTGCCTATATTTTATTTTGATTGACAACATGTATCCCTTAATTAAATCATGGAAACTATTCTTTCTTGATTGGAATAAACATTAGTTATGAATATATAAATAATTTCATGTTTCATTTACAATGCTTGAAATGAAATAAATGAATTTTTTTGATGGAAAATAACTTCATCAAATAATCTCTATAAGAGATATATGGTCATGGTTCTCGTTGAGAGTATATTATTTGAAATATATATATCTATAGCATATAATTTCAATTCATTAATATTTTTAAAATTTTAAATTAGAAAATATTATCAGGGAGACAACTATTTTCTAACCATACTAGTGGCAGTGGTGCTCAATCGGATGATTCAAGGTAGGTGGTACTAAAGCTATTTGAAACAGTCATCATACCCTATTACACCAAGACCCTTCATCAAATATACCATTTAGCACAATTTATTATCCCATTATTCGATTAGAGGCACCATAGATATTAACTCCACATATATTGTCACCATAATTTTCATATAATCCTCCTTATATATCTTTTTCTTATAAAATAATTGCCCCCCGGCTGGTCCCATCGTCTCTACAAGGTTCATGAAAAATTAAATATTTAAAAACCCTACTTAGGACTACTTTATAAGTGGGTAGGGGACGATTTTTAAGGAGGGACTTCTATAAAAGGTATATAGAGTGATACCAAGTGAACAAATGAAAAAAAATAAATAATAGTGATAGATGAAGAGGGAAATAATAAGAGTGATGGTAGGGAATTGATCAATGGATTGGAAGTTAAGTAATAGTTAACAATAAAGACCAAGTTTATAAAAAGTGAGACCACAATAAATATGGGAAAATACAAGCATGAAATTGGAGAATCTAGTAGTCTGGTTAGCCTATTCGGATATAAATTGTTTTATTTTTTTCATTCATGGACATGTGTAAATCATTCTAGTGAAAAAAAATTTGACAAATATTTTGAATGGATAACCCGGAGATGAATGGATTCTACAATCTCACAACTATAGAATCCACTAGCCCACCCAATGAAGAACCCAAATGTATCAAGAAATAACTTATCAATTGTTCCTATTATTATACCCCCACATTGACTAACCTCTTCTCACACTACTGCAAAAAAAATTAATGTCATTTTTTTATTTTTACTTCATTTTTTATCTGACCTTATTTAAGGTGTCATTATAAATATTTTTTTTTACATCGGCAATAAAAAATAAACATTATAAATCTATAGTGGAATTGATTTTTTATTTCGGTTATTAAATAACTGATATGGTAGATAATTTATTACATCGATTATTTAATAACCAATAGTACAAAACCCTTAAAATTTAGCTTTATTACATCGATTATTTAATAATCAATGTAATAAATTATCTACCATGTCATTTATTTAATAATTGACATTATAAAAAAAACTACTATGTTAGTTATTAAATGACGGACATCAAAAACCAAGACTCCGAAGCATTTTTTACATAGGTTTTTTAATAACTGACATGAAAAATTATTCAGGATGATGTTTTTTATGTTTGTTATTAAATAACCAATTTAAAAAACATTATATAATGTTTATTATTTTATCACCGATGTGGAAAAAGATTCAGGATGATTTTTTATACGTTTGTTATTAAATAACTGACATAAAACACATGATACCATGCTGGTTATTATATAACCGACATGGAAATACATTTCCCAAGAATCATTTAAGTCGGTTATAAAATAACTGACGTAAAACCAATATTTTATAAAAAAACACGTGAAACCAATCCTATGAACTGCCGAAGAAAACTTGAAACAACAAGAACCAAACCAAAAATAGACTATAAAAACAAGTAGACTTAGACTGAAACAAGAAGAACTAGCAGAAATAAATAAACATTCACATTTGTAAAATTTAAAACATAAAATATGAACTAAAAACCAACCTAAATCCAACCAAACAACTACCAAATACACATTTACAATTGCAACATTGAAAATTACATTTTACATTACAAAAAAACTAAAATCCAATCAAACCTGTAAAATAATTTGACTATTACACTTGTAAGTGTTTGATCTCTTGAGCACAATAAGGTTTTCATTCATACAATAGCTACAAATTAATAGTAAAGTAGTTAATATATATAATGAATAGATCAAATGAAATATTATGGAAAATATTATAAAGAAATATAACTATTTCATGCAACAAAATTGTTCCATTCGTAATAATTTCATACATAAAATTAACATATAATATCTGAATTTGATGACACCTTTTTGTTTATGAATTTTCTGTTTAAATGATTTTGTAAATTAAAATACTAATTTTATGTAAGAAATACAAAATGTATAAATTATAAATGGATATTTACCTTTACTTTTACATATTTGATCTTGGCACTCTTTCTTTGTGATTTTTTAAAATTAGGTCGATCCCCTGTTAGAATATAATATGAATGAGATAAATTTAAAATTCATTATAACATAAACAACTATTATGAAATTGAAACCTACTTTTCCAATATATTGTTTAAATTTTCTCACACATCTCCATGGAAAGAGAATATCTAATAAAGTGTTTTCTCCCTTGTAAAAAGACACATAACCTCCAATGGTCTCTGATATAAAAGAAAATTTCAGGTTAGTGGTTTTTACATTAAAAGATAAAGGACACTTTGTGAGATATATGTTTCATACCTCTCACAAAAAGGAATTATCCAACACTACATGATTATATTCTATTAAAATAATTTAGCAATATAAACTATTCTTTGTTTCTCATCCAACGCATGTGCTTCCGGGGAAATCAACTACAGGTCCATGAATCCATATACATATGTCTTCTCATTCTTCTCACACATGTTATAAATATTCAAAATACAAAATATTGATAAGAATAAATTTTTAATAAATTTATCGCAGGGAAATAGTTGTGTTATGACTTACATGGAAATAATTTGCACCACAGTGATGCCCAACTTATCTCCAGTAATAAGCTTCATGATATACTTTTTCAAAATCCCCACATCTAGTGCATGTCCACAAACATGTGATTCTATTAGAAACATATAATGATCCACCAATAAATTTTAATATCTTGAAAAAATTTCAAGACTTATAGAATATGTATCTGATGCCATAGCCATTTTTCTTTATTGTTTCCTATACAGTATTTATTTACCTTTAAACTATTCTTTTAAATAAAAAAATAAATATATTATCTTTCAAATGTTAAAACAAATTTAATAAATAAAATAAAATAAAAGATATAAAATACACATATCTCTATATTAATGGGTCACAGAATCCTAGATAGACAAACTAAAAAGTGGCTGATAATTTGTAAAATTGGTGTCACTTAATCTATAGGTAACTGTACTCGAGATGATGTATATATAATATCCAGTAGAGTGACCCTATTATGCTCTACCTCTAACTGTTGATAGTGAAATTTATCTCATACATAATATATCATCCCATGGGAGACTATATGATGGTGAGGATCATCAATATACAACTCACAATAACATGGAATCTATTGAGGATGGGGTGTAGGAGTAGGATAAAAAATGGGGTCCATAGGCAGAGGTGGATGATAAAAATGGGGAATGTGGGCGGAGGTGGGGGAGTGGGAGCTTCAGTCTGAAATGGTATTTTCACGTCTTCAAACATAGACTATGCCAACCCTTTGATCTTTTCCTCCATCATCTCATTAATATTATGAACTTCAGCCTCCAAATATTCTATTTTTTTATAAATAACTTCAATGGAAGAATCTAAAGGACATGGAAACATGTTTCTTACTAATACACCCATTGGGTATCCTCGTACACGACCCAGGTGTTCAGGATTTCCTAATGCTCATATAAAATATCTTACCTCCCAGCAGTTGTAAATACCCCCTGTGTGCTCTGCTCCTCAATAGAATCCTGTATGAATTAATTGAAAAATTTTGTATTCTTTCAAAGTATATAAAAATAGAATTAACATAAATAAATGAAATAAATATCATACAATATTCTCATCTATGGTCCTTGATTCTTCAGTAAGATATTTCCCTTTTCTTCTCATCTGATCCCTCTTCCATTTTTCATGTCTAGATGGAGGGGATGGATGGGATGGAGGGGAAACCTCTCCATATCATGAAGACTCAGCTCTATGTTTTTGTAATTTTTCTGCCATCATTTTTTCTTCCAATAAAGTATACCATCCTTGAGATAAACTATAAGGGTATACATTTTTAGATTGGATCTCTTGATGATATCTCCTTGTTTTCTGTAAATTAATAATAATAAATCAGTAGAAATTAATTAATAAGATCATTAATATAAGAAAAATTTTAAAAAGTTTCATTTCACTTCCCAAAAATGATTCATTTCTTTTACTTTCAAAAAATTATTTCCATGTGTCTTCATCTATAAAAGGATATAAATGAAATGGATTGTCATGTTGACTATAACCAAAAAATAAATCAAATGTGAGGGTTGATTTGAAATCCCTCCATCTCCTTGCATCCATCGATAAAAAATTCTTCCTAACTCTTACAGATTCAGGAATATCAAATGTCATCTAATAATGAAGAGGGAAAAAATATTATACTATAAACATTTAATCATAAGTCAAAAAATAGAAAAAGATCATACCAAAATTTTATCCTACATGTGAGATAGTGTTGCCTTGTCCACACTTTTTGAATCATCATACAAAATTCTTACTTTTCATTTACCTTGAGTTGATAAAAAATATTAAAATATTTTTCATTTGGACATCTAATAATATCAGCATCTTCATAATCTATGACTATTCTTTGGTCCTGGCTATGGTAAATAGATGGTTTTTTTAATTTGTACTTCCATATTTACCAACTCTTGAACTCTTTTTTTTAATTGTGGGATCACATGAAGAAGATTGGGGAAAATCAAGAAGATCATGTGAATGTTCCTCCCCTGACATATGATCATGATGCTCGTCTCCAAAATTATGTGGTCGATAAACTGATTGATCTTTCATTATATTTAAAATCAAAAAAGAAAACATTAGTTCACAAATATAAAAACCCAAATATTAAAATACTAATGTAAATGAAAAATAAAAATCTCAATTAAGTTTCGTAATAGTAACCCTAGTAAGCATGGTAATTAGGGTAAGCATGGTAAGCATGGTAAGAATGGTAAGCTTGGTAAGCTTGGTATGCATGGTAAGCATGGTAAGCATGGTAAACATGGTAAATATGGTAAACAGGGTAAAGAAATTTTCATTCAACAAAATCAATAAATATATAAGTTATGTAATAGAAAACATGGTAAAATATGTTAAACATGGTAAAATAATTTTCTTTAAACAAAATATATATATATATATATGTTAATTTATGGTAAAAATGGTAAACTAAACAAAAAAAACTAAAATAAACAAACATTATTACATATTAGTTTTAATACGCGTTTTAATAAACAAAAAAAATTATAATATCTAACATTTTATAAAATTAATAAATGTAAATGATAAATAAAAATATATTACCTATAATATTAGGAATTTATAAATTAATTATATTCTTAAATTCCTCATCATGATTGTTCTTTATGGCACAAACCATGTCAACAACATGCTCATCATTATATTCAGCTAATCTTTCCATGGAAGTAGATATATCACATAAATTAGCATCTTTATCGAGATGATCCTCACCAATATATTGTTTTTTTCTTGTAAACCAATAAGCCAATGAATATTTGATTTATCAACAAAAAAGAAAAAATATTTTTCATTAATTTCCATTATCAAAGAATCAGTTGTGTCTTCCAATATATTAATATTAACAACTGTCATTCCAAATTCATTTTGGCTGACACTGTTTTTACCGATAAACCATTTGTAGTTAAACACAGGAACATTAATTTTAATGTAATCAACCTCCAATGTTTCTTAAATGACCCCATAATATTCACTGGATGCATAAATTGGGTTTTTTCATTAGAAATCGAAATCTGTATTGCTTCTACAAACACCAATTCCCTACTATTCTGAACTGGACTTCTCTTGTCATAATCTTTTGTATGAAATGTATATCCATTAATTTCATACCCAGACCATGTTATCACATTTAAACATAGACCACCCACTAACCATTATAATGTCTCTGATGAATCTTATCTACCAATTAGGGTCTTTTTAAACCATCAGAAAAAAATTTGTTTTGCTCATTAAAAATCCACATTTATTTCATCTTTGGATGATATTGTTTTAACTCATTAATATGAAATGTTATATACAGTTGAGAATCATCAAGGTTATTCAATATGTATAAATTCACATTCATCATTTGTTCAGCTATCAACGATTTGACTTTCAATCCATGAATCCAAGTTCCCTCATTATTAACTCTTTAATGGCGAGATGGAGGCAAACCTATGTGCTCCGCCACAGAAAAATAGCTCGTACAAAAGTCAGTAACCTCCTTAGAAAAATAATTTGCAACAATGGGGGATTCAGTTCTATATGGATTCTTAACATTACAATTCAATATTTTCATATACCATTCAAAAGGATATATCCAATGAAGATATATAGGTCTACAAAGCATTATTTCTCAAACCAGATAAAACATTAAATGAACTATTATTTTAAAAAAATTGTAGGAAAATACATTTCCAATTGAAAAATTATAGAAATTTTTTCCTTTTCTAAAATGTTCAAAGAATCCACATCAATCACCTTATTAAAAATTGAATTTAAAAAATAACACACCATCATCATAGTCTTTCTGGCACAGATGGGCAATATTACACACAATGCAACTAGTAGAAGTTGTTGCATCATTATGTGGCAATAATGAGATTTCATATCTATCAACTTCAAATCCTTCAAAGAGACAAAATTCTTTAAAATTTAAGAATAAACTTGTGGAACTTTGATACCATGAAGACACTGAAAAAAGATAATTTTATTCTTCTTGGATAATATATGACAAGTCGGTGGAATAAATTTTCACCTTTCATCAAGAGTGGAAGATAACTCCAAACTTATTCCCATTGATAGTATGTCTAATCATGCATTTAACCCATCTTTTATCTGTCCTTTAATATCTAACAATTTTCTAATCAATATATCACAGATATTCTTCTCCACATATATGAAATCAATATTATATTTCACTTCAAGATATCTCCAATATGGTAGCTCAACAAATATTTAACTTTTCTACAAAATATTCTTATCATAACTAAATTTATGTGTCTTTCCCAATGTCACATCAAGTTTTTTCGCCCTCTCTTAATACTCATCAGTGGATAATGGTTTTTGGAGAAATATAAAATTATTATGATCAATGGAATTCCTTTTTTAGTCTTCTGTAAGAATGATCCATTGGAAACGACTTTTGATGACCCATGTATACAATTTTCTTCCCATGATTTAATTGACAATATGAATTCTATTGTTCACAAATTGGACATGCTTTATTCCCCATAGAATAGTATCTAGAAAAATATCTATACACTGGGATGTCATTTATAGTGAACATAAGCACTGGATGTAGTTGAAAATGTTCCATTTTATAAGAATAATACACCTTCATACCATCCTCCCATAAAAGTTTCAAATCATAAATCATTAGTGACAATAAAACATCAATATCCTTTATGGGTTTCTTTGGACTAGATATCATTATACTCATTATGACACATTTTCACTTCATAAAAACTTTCAGAGATAGGTTGTAAATTGCCTTTAAAATAGGCCATGAACTATATATGCTAGTGAGGCTTCAATGTGGATTCATTCCATCGGTACACAACCCAAGTCTGATATGTATAATTTCATTTCTTAAGGTAGGATAATGCTCATCGATTTTCTTCCATTGTACACAATCACCCGGATGACGTATTTTTCCATAAAATATACTCTCTTCATCATTCCATTTTAACCTTTTTGTATCATGTGAATATGAAAATAAACATTTCCAACGAGGAATTATAGGAAGACAGCAAAATACCATGGTAGGTATCTCTGTAATCTCTAAATCAGCCTGTGATTTTTCTTTAATATTATATTGTGATATCTCACATTTTGTACACTCTGACAGAAATTCAAATTCCTTCCTATATATCATATAGTCATTAAAATAAGCATGTATTTTCATGTTTCCCAATCCCATAAGGCATAATATTTTCTTGGACATATAATGTGAATATAGAAGATCGTTGTCTTTAATAAGAATTTATTTCAACAATTATAGTAGCACTTTAAAACTCCTATCACTTCATCCATATTTTACCTTCAGGTTAATCAATCTTAGCACCACAAATAAAATTGTAAAATTTGTACAACCAAGATACAATGGTTTTTTAGCATCACTATATAGAATCTCTACTTTTACTTGTATCTCAATTTGTTCTTCTACAATATCGTGAATCATTTATTCAATTTTATCAGAGCTACCATATTGAAAATCATAACCATCAATAGATTTGACATTTTGTCTACTTTCACCATGCCAAATCCAAGGGATGTAACTCATATTAAAACCATAAAAAATCATATGATCTTTAATATCTCTACTTTTCAACTTATTCATATTCCAATATTTTAGGAATGGATAGAAAAACATATCTTTGCTTAGAAGATTTCATTTAGATAATTCCAAAAGGCATCAACACCTTCCTCATATTCATTACGCATTCGATGTGCCATAATCCAACATTTACTTGTTACTACCTATATCAAATATCAAAATTATAAATTTTGTTAAGATAAGCCAATTTTATATTTGTATGAAATATATCATAATTTTAATGTAAAATAATTTTTAAATATAAAACAATTATATGCGTATTTGAAAAAGATATTCATGGAAATAATTTTAATAGGAAAATATAGTTAGATATAATAGTTTTATATTTATATGAAATATGACATAATTTTAAAGTAACACAATTTTGGAATATAATATAAAACAAATATATGGGTATTTGAAAATTATAAAGATATTTTTTTTTAGTAATAAAATATTTTCTTAATTTCGTTTTATTTTTATGGTCACGTATATGGGTTTTATCATTTTTATTTTGTTTTTTGTGGAAAATGATATTGTGTATGGTTGAAATTTATTTTGGTGGTAAGTTGATATTGTTAGGTTCTGAGCCACTTTTAGAAATAGATGTATATTTGACTTGATATATAGGCCTTAAGAGGAACCTAGATTGGGGAAGGTGGTGCAAATATCTTATTCAAGGTATGTTTATAGGTTGTTTTGGGGGCCACTTAGGTAATAATAAATAGTAAATGAATTATGTGTTAAATAAATAAGCAACCATTAATCAACATACAATATTATAATATATACTAGGAGTCATCATAAAATATGCACTACATACAACCTGACCATATAAGAAAATAATTAAGTAAATAAATGGCCAAACTCCTATAGGATAACTGAGCACATATTCAACACAAAACACCTGGTGAAATATAACTTCTTTTTTAAAGCTGAAATAACCAAAGAATTTATTGTGTTATATAAAATATCAAGGGTGATAGGGTATATATGCAATTTCTCCATGATATCCGTATGGTGATTTCATATTTAAACATAAAATCTACTAACAAAGGTAACATGGATATGAATACCCAACAATTTCATATCAAGTATAAGAAACATCATGTCCAATAACGATGAAATTAGGAAAGAATCCACGATATTGTGATATTTTAAAAGAAGAAATACCAAAACATAAATGTAGGTAATCACTGAAAAATAAAGAATGAAATCAATCCATGAGAGGCTTACTTGAGTGTTGGTAGTAGATCTAATAGATCTGGTGATAATAAAGATGATGAATAATTCATGTAAAATGAGGTTGGATGGAATGAGTTCAAATAATCATTTCTAGGTTTTCTGCGTGAGAGAGATGGGTCACAGTCGCCTGATCGAAAAATACACAATGAAACAATACAGGGATTGACAAATTTTTTAAATGATTTATCACATCAGTTATTTAATAACCAACATGATAAAATGTTTTTTTATTACATTTATCACATTGGTTATAAAATAACTGATGTGATAAACACATTTTTATATCACTTAAAAAATAACGGACGTAAAAAAGCACGTAGCATAATTTTTCACGTCGGTTATCAAATAACTGACCTGAGAAATCAACACTCTATTTATTTTTACATCGGTTATTTTATAACCGATGTAAAAAATGTAATATCATCATTTTTACATCTCTTATAATATAACCAATATTATAAGTAAACTATCACATATTTTCACATTGGTTATTTATAACCAACATAACAAATGTCGACATGGTTAGTGTTTTCGGAATTGGTGTCAAATGGACATCTATATTCCATGTAAACATAGACTAATAAAATCGAACCGGTTTTAAATGAGTATTTTCTATGAAAATACATATATTACTTGACCAATGTGGAATGAGTGGATTCTAACCAAACATAATACTTGAATGAAATAAAAAATGATGACTAGCATAATCTTATTCCCCAATGTTATTTTATATGACCTTCATAATAAAATACTTCACAAGATTAAAAAAGTGATTGGAAATAGGAAAAAAAGTAATAGGAAACAAAAATAAATCCCTTGGTAAGGGATTTAAAATTATTACAAAACTACAAGTTTGTGATGCTTTCTAATTCTGCTCTATTCTTCTTCTCACCTATTATCTTCTCCCTTCATCTTCCTTAAGTATTCATCCTAAAGTGTCCTCGCCCCTACACCCATATTTTTTCACTCTCTCTTCCAATAAATAGATAAAATGTAGATATTGTATACCTACATTTGAAAAAACTACTCCCTAATTATAATGATTTATTTTTAAACTAACCTTGTAACCACCAGAATCGTTTATAAAATTTTGATCCCAGTATAATTTTTTAGATAGCCTTTATGTACATGTTGGGATGGTCCTAGTTAACTCTGGTCAGTATGGTATTTTCTATGATCAAGGTCCTTCTCTATGATGGGAAAAAATGTTATTCATTGTCATCATGTGTATCATAGAACATGCACTATGTAGATCAAATTATTTCGTGGGCTTGATTTTTTAGTGAGTAAACTTGGCCTTCAGTTACTAGGCTTCAAAATTGGTCCTAAAAAAAGATGTCAACTATTCATACTCTTGGGAAAATGAAAACAGAGGAACAAAATAGGAATTTAATTCTATTTTAGGACCATAAAATTGAAATATTCCAATAAAGGACCAAAATGATTTCTAAATTTAACTTGAAATTATATTTTACCAGGGTATAAAATAGATGGGGTTGTTAATTGAAATTAAAACCCCATGTTGGTTCTCAACTATTATTCTCCCCATATTCTTTCATTTCTCATCATTCCCCCAAATTAAAAAAGATGAGTGTTAGAGGTTACATAGTGCTTATCAGAGTTCCTTCTTGAGTTAGGTTACTTATATTAGGTTCATATTTTTCAATTCTATGTGAAGAAGATATAAAATATCACATCAAGATCTCCAAAGGTCGGTGTGTTCGAACATAATTAATTGCGAACATATTCTTTATAAAGGGAGAGGGATTCAATTTAGTGACTTCAATACTTATCTAATATATATATATATATATATATTCAATATGTGTTCCCGATTTTCTTTGATTGCATGATCCATTCTTTCCATTTTTTCTCATGGGGAACTCTCATGCGGTTTGAAGGTGACCACGCATCAGCAGAGGCATAGTGTTTGGTTCCAAAGAGGGATAGTAAAAATTAGCATGTCTCTTCTTCCAAGTAGTAGGGGTTCTACTATTTTTCAATAGTATCAAGAAAAAAACCTTTGAACATCATATTCCCCAACCTTGATTATTTTTATTTTGCTGAGGTGTGTTAGAGAAACTCATGACGGTGAGAATGAATAATGAAAAGGCACGAGACCACATTTTTTAACTAAATCGAGAATTATAGATGATATTGATGGGTGTCTTAGGGAGGGGTTTCTATGTTTTTCCCATTTTTTGTTTTTTGTACAGTAACCTCTTTCTTTTCCCAATTTTTATGTAAATGGATGATTAATCCATACATGGTCGATGTTTCATTTCCTGTTGAAAATTCACAAATATCATTAGCTTGTTATGGTTATTGTTCTCCAACCATAGGTGCTTTATTTAGTTTCTAATAGAAGAATTATGCCTTTATTTGTTTCTTATATATCCATGGTCCATCTTGTTGTAGTTTATCATGAAATTATATATTTGATGCACCATTTTCTACTTTTCAATTTTGAGGCCACGAGCACCTCACTTTGCACTTAAATTCATTCCAATTAGCTTTGTCATGTGTACTCTTGGACATATAGTTGATCCTACCTTTTACACTATTTGGAAAAAAAAGAAGTCCATCCATTTTCACCTACGGTCAATCTTTATGCACGTACATTCATTCTAAGTTATTTTCATTTTTTCCTAAAATTGAGAAAAAAGAAGTCGCATTTTCTATCCTAATGTAATGCGATCACTTTAATCCATTAGAATATTTTCACCATGATTGATAAAAATGAAGAAAATTTCAGATTAATAATCATTGTAACTCAATATTAAATAGTTCATAGAAAAAAAATACAAAAATAAATAATTTTAATCAATTGAAAACCTAAAAATATATATTTTTATTATAAATTTTTATGAACTAAAAATTCAACTAGATTCATTCCAGATTCACAGATTCTCCATTCAATTATCTACATTATAATAAATAATCATTTAATTTACCAAAATAGAATTCTTAATGTGTTATAAAATAATATCATATCACCCCACTCCCCATTCATATTACCCTTCTTTATAGATATATAGACATCCTCTAATTCCTACCACATAATTCCCTCTAAGATTTTATGTTTATCCTCCTTTGACTTCATCTCTAGCACATTATGAATCTCCCATGTATAATGATCATCATGAGTAGATATTGGACCCCACTGGTACTGCATAGGTTTTTGGTCCTTCACATCCTAAGGATCCAACAGTACCCAATAATTATCCTCTCATGGATATATGTATATAAATATAGTAAAAAATTGAACATAATATACTTTCATTATAAGATGTATTAAATTAATATTTTCATTTTATTCTCTTATAGTGGGATATTTCACTATAAGGTGGAATTGGTGTATATACATACATGAATGTGGAACTTCCAAACACATGTGATGGTCGAGTAAAATGAGGATAGTCAAATGATTAGTAAAACAGAGATAGAATGTAGGAGTTGTGAAATGATGCATTCCAAATACTATGACATCATTCTAGTGAAGCCAGTAACATGGAGATAGCATGAAAATGAAAAAAAGGATAATTCTTGGGATTAAATAAGGGTAAGAAAATTTGTTAGATATAATGAATATTATTATTTTATTTATATGAATTCATATTTTGGTGGTAGTTTCATTATAAATTTCCAGATGGTGATTCATCAAGGACATCACGACTAATGCAATTGGGTGATCTGTGGGGAGAATATAAAAAAGAGTTATATAATGGTTGGGTTTATATAGTTGTAAAATATTTAGATGTTCTACCTATCCTGAATGAGTTTCCAGTAACAAAGCATCGGGAAATGACTTCTTGTTAGAAGAGTGATGAGTTTATGGTTTTTATCGAATTTTGGGGTTTTGAATGAAATGGAGGATTATTTATATTAATAATTTTTTATATTATTGAATATTATTTTTTATAAATGATAAAAAATAAATAAATAAAAGGATACTACAACTTATCTTCACACATTGGGGTTAAAATGATGTCGGAACATGAGGGGAGTCATGTATTTTCATCAAAACTTTTGTTTAATTGGTTACCAATATAAAAGAACCATGTCTAAGTAGTTTGATATAATCAATAAACTTTTCAGTTTATAATGTATAAATAGTATGAATTGATTTTAACATATAAGAATTAATATAGCTTCACATAATATTAATATAAAAGTAGTTAAAAATCAAAACTATATTGACATGTAAAATATAAAATTTCGTAACATGTAAATATTTTCAAATAATATTAACATATAAACATGTCATTAAACTCATTAAGTGTATCAAAAAAGAAGTAAAACAAAGTAAACTAGAAAACCATATTTCTATAACAGTATTCTACATGCATACGTAAAGGTTACATAAAAGTATAATGCGATACATTATCATATAAATAGTTTTTTATATCGTGTGCAATGTTAAACATGTGTTTAGTATGGGTATAACTTAATTTAAACATGTTTTATAAGGGTTAGTTTTATTTTCCATATACTACATAGAGGTAGCTAGGATATTTTTAAAGATAAAAAAGAAACATTCTTAAAGGTAAATAAAATGATCTATAAGGGTCAATGAATATTTTATATATATTTCATAAGGGTAAAACCCAATTTTTATACACTACATAAAGGTTCCTCCACGATTATGTGAGGGTAATTATAATGAGATACATAAACATAGAAATAATTTTTATTAACATTCATAAGGGTAAACATGCATTTTGTAAGGGTATAACTTAATTTAAACATGTTGTGTAATGGTGAGTTGAATTTTCCATAAACTAAATATAGGTGGATAGGAGATATGTAAAGGTAAATAGAAATATGTGTAAAGGTAATAAAAATATTTCATAAGGTTATGTTCTTATTTCTTATATACTCTATAAGGGAAAAAACCCAATTTCCATGCACATCATAGGGTACCTCCAAGCTTACATAAGGTAAACAGAAAATTTGAAGACATGCATAGGGGTAAATAAATAAATAACACATTATATTTAAGGGTAAATAAAATAATTAGAAAATTAAATTTACAAAATATTTAAAAAATAATAATTATAAAGAATAATTATAAATAATAATTAGAATAAGAAGAATAAATGATGAACAATTAAATTCAATCAAATAATTATTATTAGAAAAAAAATAATATTTGTAGTTATCAAAATAAATAAATGACTAAATTGATTCAATTATTATAGAGACATGAAGCTTAACGTACATGGACATTACATTACTTTTTTGGAATTCTTAGTACATTACAAAAACACACACACGAGGACCGTAATAGTTTAGTGTCTTTGGAAACTCGGAATATAATCTTCTAATCGTGGTGAAATATCTTCAACATCTCCCATAAAGATCTTCCCTTTTTTTCTTACCTAAAACCTTTCTTTATATCCTGGGGAAAAGAAAACATAATAGGGTGAGCTCAAATTCTCAGTAAGGGTAAACAAAAGAAATATCAATCACATCATATTCATAAGAAAATAACATTTTGGAAATCTTAACCTGCAAAACAGATCATAATATCATAACATGGGATAAATCATAGTAATGAAATGTAATACCAATAATCATAAATTAAAACATTAAACTTTGTGGCATACACAAATAATCATAGAGAATCATTTTTTATTAGTCAAGACTCATTTCCAAGACTATCTTAGTGGACAAAGTCCATTTCTGAACCGAGTTCACTCCTCGTTTCAGTCCTGTTTCACTGAACAGGTTTAACCTGTCGTTCCAGCCATGTCTATATCATGAGATATAAAATCATTACCCAATGAATTGGAGGGAGATATAGGTCCCACCCATCTCATAATGATACCATTCTTATGTGTGCCACAAAATCATAAACCATACATCATAGCATAACCCATGTAATAAAAATTGGAATCTTAAACATCGTGACATCAAAAAAAAATTCATATAATATAAAGGAATTCATAAAAATAATTCCATCACAACATAATAAAATCAATGTAATAATAGGGATGAAAACAGAACCCTTTATTATCTTATATGGAAAATAATTTTGATAAAATACTTGAACTCCATTCTTGAGGAAAATATCCTTTCTACTTCAAAAACATTTTCCCTTTCTTAACATGTCATAAAATTTTAAACTAAAAGAAGTTGATTAAAAATAAAATTGAAAACTTGTAAAGGAACCTTCTTGGAAATGATGTTTTAAAAATCAATTCATGTTGTATAAGTTAAAAAAACATTCTTCTCGTACTTTTGTCGGAAAAGTCAAAAAGTACCTCATATGAAAAACGACAAAAGTTTCCTTTCATATTTTTTACTAAAAACAAACCAAAATG